>JAVLUX010000023.1:1072500-1085000 GCA_032164185.1 Moxostoma hubbsi
GTGCTTTGAAGTGGTTTACTGACATATTGACTGAATTTACCCAGCTTTGTTAGTTTTCAAAAACATGCTTGGCTTATAATGTTAGCCTAAAATCTCTCAGTGTTACTTGCTAGCTTTAGGTTCATGAGTTGTTGTATTTGTATGATTGTTTTATGAGCTGTATGTAATCGTTATGTAATTTTTTTTCTGGTTCTGTAAAGCGAACTTGGATTTTAGAAAGGTGCTTAATATATTAAGCATATTATTTATTATTATTATTATTATTTTTATTTTTTCCTCCCAATTCGGAACAGCCAATTCCCAATGCGCTCTAAGTCCTCGTGGTGGCGTAGTGACTCGCCTCAATCCAGGTGGCGGAGGACGAATCCCAGTTGCCTCCACGTCTGAGACTGTCAATCCGCGCATCTTATCATGTGACTTGTTGAGTGCGTTACCATGGAGATATAGCGCACGTGGAGGCTTCACGCTATTCACTGTGGCATCCACGCACAACACGCCACGTGCCGTCAATAAGTTGACTAGTATAATTCAGTGATCTGTAACAACGTAACATTTCTCAGCACAGTTATTGCTATCTAGTGGCATTTTCATGTTTAATGCAAGTGGGCGGTAAGGTTTCAAGTAAGGTTGAGCGAGTACTCGGCTGAAACATGTATCCAGTATGGATAATATACTTTTTACGAGCACGAGTATCATCCGAGTGAAATGTGTCAATTTCTGTATTTTGTGATGAAGAAAAATCCTCATTGGGTAGTACTACCAGCTGCTAACTCTGTCTGTCCACATCGTTCGGTGATAGGCCAGCTGCACACAGAGCTCCGCCTCCTCGCCTACACAGACTGCTGCAGTTCTGCTGCCCACACTGACTTAATCTCGCCATCATCACAGTCAACTTCTCTGTCAGCTCTCGACTCTTCTCACTTTAAAATGTAATCTCTAGTAAATTCAGCCGAGTTACTTTGAGAACTTGGCTCGAACTGGATGCAGTGAAGTTCCAAGTTACAGCTTGTGACTCTCACTGCTTCTACCGGTTAATTAGATTTTCGGCTCACTCCTACTTTGGTAAAACATCTGACTTCAAGAATACAGCTGCAAGGCTGAATACTGTGTCTGTGAATAAATCACCCAGCTTCACACCGTCAGTTCATTTAGTAAGATTACACACACACACACACACACACACACACACACACACACACACTATTTGCTGAACATACAAGTACAGTACATTATTATTATTTTTATTAATTTTTTTTAAATGGCTGACCTAACACGTTTTGCTCACTATTGTTCATAAAAATAAATAATCATAAATATTACAAATTAAAGCTTTCAATACATATAGGCTTTATTTAGGCTTTAAATATTATAATACGTGTTTGACTACACAGAACACACACTCTCTCACACACACACACACACACACACACACTTACACACACTCTCTCACACACATACACACACACACACACACACACACTTACACACACTTACACACACACACACACATACACATACACACTTACACACACACACACACACTTACATGCACACACACGCACACACACATATGCAAACACACACGCACACACACACATATGCACACACACACTCACACACACACTCACACACACACACTCACATATACACACACACACACACTCACACACACATACACACTCACACTCTCACATACACACACACACACATACACACACACACACACACTTACGCACACACACACACACACACACTTACACACACACACTTACACACACACATACACACACACACTTACACAGACACTCTCACACACATACACACACACATTCACATATACATACACACACACACACACACACACACACACACACACGCTCACACACACATACACACATATACACACTTACACACACACACACTTACATGCACACACACACACACACACACACATACACACACACACACTTACACAGACACTCTCACACACATACACACACACACATTCACATATATACATACACACACACACACACACACACACACACACACACACACACGCTCACACACACACACACACACACACACACACACACACACACACACACACTCACACACTCTCATTTTCTTTTCACATCTTTTTCCCAGTATGCAGTAGATGCGGTCAGTGCCGGAGTGAGTCCCATTGGAGACACGTCCTATAACTCCAGTCACTGGGATCTCGGCAGCGCTTTCTTCTTCGCTGGAACCGTCATCACTACAATAGGTAAAATTGAATAACCTTCATTATCATCAATAAGATAATGTGCCCAAAGAATTGACAAATAAGCTTATTGTTCAATTGATTGGTGGGTGCCATTTGTAATGGAATGAAGTACAAAGTTTTTCAATGGTGGCTCTTCCAAGAGCCAAATTTGGGACAGCTCTACATTAACCACCTAGCAACCAGAACTCCCTAGCAACCACTTACCCATTCTGACAGGGGGGTCTCGGATGATATGATCGTGAAGCGATCATCTGTGTTACGCAACTGCTTTCGGGTCCTTGAATAACATATAACGTGCGAGGAAGGGCAGCCGGTGGACTTTCTGGTGCCCTCCTAGGGTAAGATGGTGCCCCCCTAGGGAGTTGGTGCCCTGAGTAGTCTTCTTATAGGGAGGGGTGGTACTGTCTGCACTGCATGAACATAAATGCAGAATACATGCAATAGTGAAAGAGTGTGTTTAGTTTGTTGTTCTCCTAACTTACAGTATCCTTTGTCTAACAGTCTATAATTACTGCCATGTTCTCTCAATGCAACCTACAATTTTCTCACTCTTGATCTGAGAATGTTGTTTTAATAGTGGGGATGGACGGGAGCGATGTCTCATGTGTTTGCTGTAGAACGATTAAATAACCTCTTGCCTTCCGCCCACATCTCCAGGCTATGGCAACATCGCCCCCAGCACCGAGGGTGGAAAGATTTTCTGCATCCTCTACGCCATATTTGGCATTCCACTGTTCGGCTTCCTATTGGCGGGAATTGGTGATCAACTCG
This sequence comes from Moxostoma hubbsi, assembly GCA_032164185.1. Classification (NCBI taxonomy): domain Eukaryota; kingdom Metazoa; phylum Chordata; class Actinopteri; order Cypriniformes; family Catostomidae; genus Moxostoma; species Moxostoma hubbsi. Next base: position 1,075,538 of record JAVLUX010000023.1, read on the forward strand.
GGACCATGTTTATGAAGAGTATTCTAAAAGTGGAAAAAATCTTCAGGGTGAGTTGAGCTTTTTTATTATTATTGTCTGGAATATTCTACTGGGAATAATCAATTGCGTTTTCAAAGATATATTCAGTCAAACAAGCACATTAAAATATATCTCTATATCTGACTTGGGCTGGTAAGCAACCACCCTTTAAAAATCAGAGAGTTCATGGCAAATTTGTGGCAAGTTTGCTGAACTCTAGAACTCTAGATGTTTTGTAAAGGCACCTAGCAACTCATACTAAAAATAAAACAATAAAATATTCAGAACACCTTAGCAACTGCATAGCAACGCTCTGGCAACAACCCACAAAATTGATGATGTTGACGAGCTTTGCATTGGCAAACACAGCCTGATCTCATCAAAATTACGTGACAGTGGAAACATTTTTGCTTCATGCTTCATTACATGTTTGGCCGCAGTTTCCCAGTAAAGCCCCATACACATTGTCAGCGATTTTGTCGCTGGATGCGACAGGAGACCATTCGTATTCGCTGACAATGTCAATGGGGCTTAAATGTCCAGTAGGGGGCGACAAAAGCGAGTGAAATGGTGATGTAATCAGATGAGGTTTTTAAAGGGAATATCAGAGTAAAACAAACATCCGTAACCTAAACGGAAGCAATAGTTTTCTAAAATTAAATGAGAGGTGAACAAACAGACATCCTTACCCATAACGAACATCTAAATCGAACTGAAAGTGTGAAAAAAGCAAATGCAACAGGATGTTTTTCTGAAACAACCACGTCATTTCGTGTCACTTTCTTCTCACGTGTCAGCATGTGTGCATGGCTGGGTTCGAACCGAAGTCTGCCGAGTTCAACTTTCGATCAGGTGAGCTACTGCAGAAGCTAATCGCATTGGAAAAAGTGTGTAAATGTAGGTGAGTCTGTAATACAAGCGTTAAAACGTATCGCTGAGAGTAAATGATGCATTAGAGTGAAAGTGTTTCGATATACCAGTGTGTGAGTAATAGTGTGAAAAATAAGTCTTTAGAAAGTCATAATGAGCCGTTGTACTCATGAATAAAACGCACAGTTGTTGTAGCGTCTCTAGTGGAAACTGCTACGAAACTTGGAAAGCAGCAGCACGTAAAAGTCTGTTTGCCAAAATATAGATACAGTAGCGTTCATTCTATGAGACTGAGGCTGGGCAAACACCACATACATTTTCTTCAAAATGTATCAATCAAATTTCTTAAATGTATTCCTAAAATGTCTTCTGTTACTTATCCTCTGCAGCAAAAACACAAGCAAATCAGCCAGACTAAAATCCGCGTTACCTCCACCATTCTCTTCATTCTGGCTGGTTGCATCGTGTTTGTCACTATTCCAGCGGTGATCTTCAAACACATCGAGGGATGGAGTACTCTAGAAGCCATTTACTTTGTCATCATTACTCTCACGACTGTCGGCATTGGAGATTATGTAGCAGGTACGTGCAATGATTTGCACCAGTTCAAATAGATTAGCCAAAAGTCATATTTCAACCAAATTTGGGGGTGGCTGTGGCTCAGGTGGTAGAGCGGGTTGGCCAGTAATTGCAGGGTTGACGGTTCGATTCCTGGCCCACATGACTCCATGTGTAGGCAAGAGGTGTCCTTGGGCAAGACACTGAACCCCAAGTTGCTCCCAATGGCTGGTTTTGCCAAGCACTAGCCTGCACATATTGGTGTGTGAATGGGTGAATGAAATGCATTGTAAAGCACTTTGAATACTGCTTAGGTTAAAAAAAGCGCTACATAAGTGCAGACCATTTACCAATACCATTTTTTTGTAGGTGGGGATCGAAAAATTGAATACATGAAATGGTACAAGCCTCTGGTTTGGTTCTGGATCCTGGTGGGTCTGGCATATTTTGCAGCAGTCCTCAGCATGATCGGAGACTGGCTCAGGGTTCTATCCAAGAAAACGAAAGAAGAGGTATGACGTGTCTAATACAAAAGGTCTAACACTAGATTTAAGTTCATGGCCCAATTTCAGCAAAACTCTGGGAGCACATCAAGTCATTCATGAACCTTCTTAAAGGAATACCTCTCTCAGAAATTAAAATGTTGTCATCATTTGTTCCAAAACCATTGGAACACAAAAGGAGATGTCAGGCCAGAGACATATGCATGGGCAGATACAAAGGCTTGGCCAACATATTACCAATGAACATATAGAACTTGCATTCTTATGTTACTGTGGCGGTAAGAAACGTCAATACTCAAGGGGACGATAGAGTTCAAATATTTGCAATATTGCCTAATTTTATATATATATCACCAGCACAACCATCTCATTGATATGTACTCTCTGTCTCCCACACAGGTTGGCGGGTTTAAGGCCCATGCGGCTGAATGGAAGGCAAACGTTCGTGCAGAGTTACGCGAGACACGACGTCGTCTCAGCGGCGAGATCCACGACAAACTGCAACGCGCGGCCACCATCCGCAGCATGGAGCGCCGCTGTTTGGGTCTGGAGCAGCGCGCTCACTCGCTGGACATGCTGTCGCCTGAAAAACGAGCCGTTTTCGCTAGTCTGGACACCGGCCGCTTCAAGACGTCGTCGCAGGAGAGCATAGACACTAAACTGAACAACCTGCGACTCAAAGTCGAGCACAGTGGCCAGCAGACGACCTCCGAGGAAAACATCCTCAACCGCTTCGGCTCGCTCACCAAACTGGCCAAACGCAAGAAGAGCAAAGACCTCCGCAAGAATATTCCGGACGATGCGAGCAGAGCGGGTGACGCTCTCAGCAGTAACAGCAGTAACGTGACACTGGGCGAGGAGAAGAGAGAGGAGGAGGAGGAAGAGGAGGTGGAGGAGGAGAAGATTGGAAAGGAGGCCAACACGAGCTTCACATGTTTACCTCACTATTCTGAGGAACCCAAACAGCAGAACGGGTTTGAACCCGCTCAGACCAAAGAACAAGAGAGGAACAAAAGACTAGAGATGAAAGAACATCAACCGTAGGATCAGACAGAAGACATCGGAAGGCAAAGCGTTAAAGGAATAGTTTGCCCGAAAATGAAGATCTTGTCATTTTCTCAACCCTATGTTGTTCCAAACCCGCATGGCCGGGTCTAAGGGGGGAAGTGGATGTCAGAAATTGTGCCTTTCTGTTTAGTCTGCTGTTGTTATTCACTATGCCCAAATTAAGACAATTTCTGAATTGCCAAAAATGTGAAAGGTACACCGAGACGTCAAGGATTACAGACTGACATAATCTTACAATAAATGATCGTGGCACGGCGGAGGGCAGGGCCGGGTCGTGACTCGACACACCCGGTCCCGTATCAGGCTAATCAAGCCATTGAGAGGGATAAAGGCCGACCGCAGAGGGCGGTGCGGGAGAAAGAGATCCTTACGGACATGTCCGTCATCCTGTGTGTTTGTCTTTTGAGTTTTTCATTAAAACTATTATTTACGTGACAAGCCGGTTTCTCACCTCTTCCTTGCCCTAGAGTTTGAACTGTTTTACATTGGTGCCGGAACCCGGGATATTTAATTAAGGAAGAAGCTAACATCCTTAATAATGGAAGGTAATCACCCCACAGAGTCCTCGCAGTTGGCGGAAGTCCTCCAGTCCCTCGTGGCGATGCACCGCTCCATCAACAGTACCTGCTTGAGCTCCGGCAGGAGCAAGATCACCGGTTTTTTGAAATCATGCAGGCTCTAGAAGAGGACCGACTTGTGATCCGGAGTCTCCTCAGCCAGGCGGTCGCTCCAGCCACAGCCGCGACCCCAGACATCCGCTCCTCATTGCCCCTGCCCGCCCTACAGAAGATGGGCCCGGCGGACAATCCAGAGGCCTTCCTTGACTTGTCTGAGCGGACCACCAAGATTTGGGGTTGGCCACATAACGAGTGGGCAGCCCGTATTATCCCTCTCCTGTCCGGGGAAGCCCAACTCGCGGCGCAACAACTGCCGGCAACGAACCTTCTGGCCTACCCGGACCTGAAGAAAGCACAAACACACACACAACGGACATGTCCGTGATTGATCTCTCTCTCTCGAACCGTCGTCACCAGCCGCCTTTATCCCTTGCGCGCCCCATCAGGCCGATTGGGGACCGGGCGTGCGACATTCCAGCCCGGCCCCGCCCCCCCTCCACTCCACAATGATCTACAAGGGGGGATAGCGCAAACCTTTTGTGGAAGGTTAATTCATTGGAAACTGTTTTAGATTTGGTTGAAAGAATTTAGGGGATTCTATAGTTTCTTGTAGGAATGTTCTGGGTTTGATATGTTAAGCTCTTTCCACAGGGGCACGTTTTGACATACGGCTCAGATTTACACTCATCAAAAATCGTGTTTACATTAATGCACAATATGAAAATCTATGCCACAGTTGATAGTAGGGCTGCACGATTATGACGAAAATCATAATTGCCTATTATTTCCTTTGATATTGGAATTGCGATTATTAATTGTGATTAATAAAATGTACATTTAAATACTTATTTTGTGTGGGGCAGATGCATGCCATATTCTTTATGTAGGCTATGCATCTAAACAACTTGAGAACTATGTTCCTGGATTGCTTTAATATTTTAATTGCATGTGAAGTAAAAAGTGAATAAATTGTACAGAGTAGCATTACGGATATGCCTAATTTAAACGATAGCTGTACAGTGTGTACGCCTCACTCTCCTGGCTTTAAGAGACGCACTAGCGACCGAGGCTAGATACCATGGCAAGCCATGTTTCCTGTCCGTCTTCGTAGCGTGTTTACTTGTAATGTTTGAAATTCGGCTATGCAAAAAAATACAAATAAATAAATAAAAACAAGTCACATACAGTGATTGCGTTAGACGTTCTCATCGTCCGTCATTTTGACGGACAGTGTCGAAAAATTCCGTCATAATCTATTATTACCCGTCATATAAATTTTCATATATGAATGATAATAAGACATTTAATAGCTTTTTCATTCACATTTTCATTTTGAATCATAGAGCAGATTAGAGCAGATTATGCATTTATTTATTTATGAAGAGAACAGATGAACAACAGAGACACGAAGCAGATGAATGTTTCAGCGGAGGCCACTAAAACACGACATATGAACAACGCAATATTACAAAAAACAAACACGATTAAAATATGAACAAAACATGTAAAAAATGAACTGAACAGAACTCAATCAACAACTCAAACCTTCCTCATGGTCCATATCGACTTAAACTTGCCTGTGCCTAATCAAACGCATCAAGGGAGACTGATGCTGAGGTTATTGTCTTTAGATTTTGTGTCTTTGACTCGGACAGACGTCTTCTCTTGACAGATTTAATTTGTTATTTAATGGTAATGGTCAGATTTAATGGTCATGTGATGACCATTTACACGTATAAATATCACTCACTTCATAGACTTCAATGTATTCTGGAGCACTGACGCGAGTCATGTGATGACCATTTACACATATAAATATCACTCACTTCATAGACTTCAATGTATTCTGCAGAGATGACGCGAGTCATGTGATGACCGTTTACACATATAAATATCACTCCATAGACTTCAATGTATTCTGCAGTGCTGACGCGAGTCATGTGATGACCATTTACACATATAAATATCACTCACTTCATAGACTTCAATGTATTCTGCAGTGCTGACGCGAGTCATGTGATGACCATTTACACGTATAAATATCACTCACTTCATAGACTTCAATGTATTCTGCAGAGATGACGCGAGTCATGTGATGACCGTTTACACATATAAATATCACTCCATAGACTTCAATGTATTCTGCAGCACTGACGCGAGTCATGTGATGACCATTTACACGTATAAATATCACTCACTTCATAGACTTCAATGTATTCTGCAGAGATGACGCGAGTCATGTGATGACCGTTTACACATATAAATATCACTCCATAGACTTCAATGTATTCTGCAGCACTGACGCGAGTCATGTGATGACCATTTACACGTATAAATATCACTCACTTCATAGACTTCAATGTATTCTGCAGCGCTGACGCTAGTCATGTGATGACCATTTACATGTATAAATATCACTCGCTTCATAGACTTCAATGTATTCTGCAGAGATGACACGAGTCATGTGATGACCTTTTACACATATAAATATCACTCGCTTCATAGACTTCAATGTATTCTGCAGAGATGACACGAGTCATGTGATGACCATTTTCACATATAAATATCACTCGCTTCATAGACTTCAATGTATTCTGCAGCGCTGACATGAGTCATGTGATGACCATTTACACATATATCACTCGCTTCATAGACTTCAATGTATTCTGCAGAGATGACACGAGTCATGTGATGACCATTTACACATATATATATCACTCCATAGGCTTCAATGTATTCTGCAGCACTGACACGAGTCATGTGATGACCATTTACACATATAAATATCACTCACTTCATAGATTTCAATGTATTCTGCAACACTGACACGAGTCATGTGATGACCATTTACACGCATAAATATCACTCCATAGACGAAAATGATGAGAATTTTCATGGCACTAGTACACTAGTGCACAGTGGTTGGGAAACACTGCCATAGATCGCCGGTTCGATGACATCGAACTGGTGACATCTGCATTCATGCACACAATATCCCCAAAAATACATTGCAATTAGAAAATGTTGGTGCAATTGGAGCACATAAATGGAATGCTGTAATTGACACTTAATTATATAATTGCGACAGCCATAATTATAATCTCAGTTTTTTTTAAATTATAATTATTAATTGTGCAGCCCTAGTTGAGAGAGTTTTGCATATATTGAACCCAGAACATTCCTTAAATGGCACTCAAAAAAAAATGTAAAAAAATAAATAAATGTTCATCCTGTTTTTAAGATTTACGAATTTCAATTTTATAACAGACTTCCATCAGACTGAATTGTGTAATGTTAAACTAAATTAAATGAATAAACTATTATTTAAATTTAATTCATAATTAATACAAAATATTTGGGGTTTTCCATTTTAATTTATTAAAGATTACTCAACTCTATTTGACGGAATTTTGATATGAAGTTGGAAATGCGTAAATCTTAAAATTATTATTTTGAGCGAATGATTCATTCACAGCTGTCATTTAAATGCTGCGTTCACCCTTCTGCAGAGGTGTGGAGCTCTATACACATATCAACATGTCAAGCGATATGGAATCAAAGCCATATTGATAAAAACCAATTGAGCGAAATCCTTAAACCATTGGTCCCATTGAATCACAAGCCAAAAATCTGCAATGTTTGAAGAATATGTTGCAGAACTCATTCTGATCAAATCTGTTATCTACAATATCTTTAAAAAGGTCTGTTAGGAATGAACCGATATTCATGTTTTGGTCAATACAACACCGATTTTAACCAAAAACTACAGGCTGCTCCCCATATTTTGCCTACATTTTACTTTGTATTCGGAACACTTTTTGTGTGTTTTGGGTTTGTAATTATGCTTTAAAAATATTTTTAAAAAGCCATTTTTTTTTTGTTCTAACAGCATATAATTTCCATTGAACATGGATTGGAACTGTTGAACACATGACAGGACAACAGGAGCCACAATGAAAGATAAATACAAAAAAGCTAAAAAGGTGAAAAATTTAATAAAATTAAAAAAGGAGAGATAACATGACAACTGAAATGGGGGAAAAAGGGAATTTTGCACTTCTAAAACATTTGAATACGTCTGTTTTGCAGTTCGAACATAGAACAGTGCGAAAATGTCATTTATTTTGGCTAGTTTTTTTAGATTACACACAGGAAAAAATTTATTAGAAACTTTATACCATGCAGTAACTCTATTCTCCGCGGCATCCACGCACAACTCACTACACGCCCCACCGAGAGCGAGAACCACATTATAGTGACCACGAGGAGGTTACCCCATGTGACTCTACCCTCCCTAGCAACCGGGCCAATTTGGTTGCTAAGGAGACCTGGCTGGAGTCACTCAGCACACCCTGGATTCAATCTCACGACTCCAGGGGTGATATTCATAGCTACCCCCCCCCCCCCCCCCCCCCATGCCATTGGTTTTAATTTGGTTAATAATTGTCCAGTAATTTCAGTGACAGATTCATCAGTGCATCCCTGCTGTTTGTTGAGCGGCCAACAGTAAGTGAATGTCATTAACATATATTGAGGTAATTGAGCATTTCTGTCCCAAACACGTAACTCAGTTATTGCATCATCTGTAAAACAGTTCTAAATAACAACATCATGTTTATGTTCACAGAATGTCTTCCATCATAACTCTTCATTCATATTAGAGAGGCTAACCAAACAATACAGAACATTTCTCATGGAACCACAATTTTAAAGGCAAACATGTGAGCACACATATGTACATTTCAGCAAATAAAGCATGTTGATAAAATGATGTAAATGTCACAGTGATCTGAACACATTTCCTGTTGCATTTCAACAGCATTATGATGATGTCATGCTCTCTGTCATCATGGTGGTTACATGAATAATTGTACAAACAGTTCATCAAATGTAATGAGTGCCTTTTGGAAAATAAATCATGAAATGTGGTTTCGTTTCACCATGTTGCCCTTAATGACACTCACTCACTCACTCACTCACTCACCCACTCACTCACTCACCCACTCACTCACTCACTCACCCACTCACTCACCCACTCACTCACTCACTCACTCACCCACTCACTCACCCACTCACTCACTCACCCACTCACTCACCCACTCACTCACCCACTCACTCACTCACTCACTCACCCACTCACTCACCCACTCACTCACTCACTCACTCACTCACTCACTCACACACACACTCACTCACACACACACACTCACTCACTCACCCACACACACACTCACTCACACAGACACACACACACACACACACACACACACACACACACACACACACACACACACAGACACACACACACTCACTCACACACACACACTCACTCACTCACCCACTCACTCACTCACTCACCCACTCACTCACCCACTCACTCACTCACTCACTCACCCACTCACTCACCCACTCACTCACTCACTCACACACTCACTCACCCACTCACTCACTCACTCACCCACTCACTCACTCACTCACTCACTCACCCACTCACTCACCCACTCACTCACTCACTCACTCACTCACTCACTCACACACACACTCACTCACACACACACACTCACTCACTCACCCACACACACACTCACTCACACAGACACACACACACACACACACACACACACACACACACACACACACAGACACACACACACTCACTCACACACACACACTCACTCACCCACTCACTCACTCACTCACTCACCCACTCACTCACCCACTCACTCACCCACTCACTCACTCACCCACTCACTCACTCACTCACTCACCCACTCACTCACCCACTCACTCACTCACTCACTCACTCACTCACTCACTCACTCACACACT
>JAVLUX010000023.1:1090000-1100000 GCA_032164185.1 Moxostoma hubbsi
TAAGCAAAATATCAAAATATCAGTCTGTAGTTTTTGGTTAGAATCAGGTGGCCAGATATGTTCATATCGGTGCATCCCTACATCTCATAGCCTTAAAAATAATTAAAATAACTATAATTCCATCCAGTTAAAGAAAATTGTGTTTTCGCCAGGTTTGAACATGCACAATGTGAACATTCTTACAATAACTCTGTTTGTATTCCACAAAAGAAAGAAAGTCATATGCGGGGAACAATATGAGGGCAAGTAAACGATGACGAAATGTACATTTTTGGGTGAACTGACCCATTAACCTCTACGCAAACCCCATTTTGCAAGCCTTCATTTCAAAGTTTCAGTCTAGCCCAAAGCTTTTGTGTGGGATTAGTCTGTAACTCCTAACATTCAGCAGTCCTGAGGATATGTTCATTTTGCATGGCCATTTTTGTCTGATTTTCTTTCTTCCACAGTCTCCTGAGAACGAGTAACGCATTTGAGGCGCTAGCTTTACCCGTTCTGCTCGTGAAGCAGTAGAGGAGCGGATCGGCCAAACAATTGAGCATCGAGAGCATGAGGCTGAGCTTATAGCTGATATAGAGCCACTTTGGATACGGACACTTATCCAGAAGAACTCTCAAGACCATCATGATGTGCACAGGGCCAAAACAGAGGTAGAGCGTCAGTATAAGACTTCCCAAAAGTTTGAACACATGGCGACGTTCCATCAACCCAAGAGCTTGATTTTTCCTCACGTCAAGATAGATCCGCCAGGAACTGAAGCCCACCACCACCGCAGGGATGAAGAAACCCACAACAAACCGAGCGATATTAACCACGCGTTGTGCTTCGGGCAATGGAAATATCTCCAAGCAAACTGAATTGTCTTCATCGTAGATGCTGCTTGACGCAATAGTGGTTGCATTGAATATGATGATAAAAATCCAAGCGGCAATGCTAATAGTGACTGCCGTCCTGCGTTTCCTGAAGGCGCAAAACTTAAGTGGGTGAACCACTGCGAAATAGCGATTCACGGCGATGCAGCTCAACAGGATGGCACTCGAGTAGAAGTTAGTGAAAAGCAGGAAGACGGAGGCAGTGCACATAGTCCTGCTGTAAATCCATTCGTTGTGTAGCGTAAACTGAATCCACACGGGCAAACACATGATGAACAGGAGATCCGAGAGTGCCAAATTAAACAAATAGACGCCTAGTTCATTCTTCTGACGGATGTGCTGGCACGACACATACAGGAAGAAAATGTTGGATGGGGTGCCGATCAGAATAATTACCAGGTGTAGGGCTATAAAAAACTTATTCTCTAGATATTCAGATGTAAAGCATTCAGCCGAATCAATCATGTTGGGGGTAGTCGTCCATTCATCAGTTACATTCATCATGAGGCAGCTAGTTTGTACAAGAGGGGACACACATCAGAGTTTATAGAGCATTTATGCTATTCCTCACACAATTGTACCTTTCAAATTTGATAACAGAATAACAAGGAATAGTAGACTCAAAACATTATCCATATCATCATTTACTCATTATCCAAACCATTATCCCCACCCAAAAGTCAAATTCCAAAATGGAAAAATATCCAGCTTTGAAGAAGTCCATTTGACTTGTGCACTATATTCAATGTTATTTGAAGTTGGGTAGCTCAGTGGTAAAGATGCTGGCTACCACCCCTGGTGTTCGCTAGATTGAATCCCAGGGTGTGCTGAGTGACTCCAGCTGGGTCTCCTAAGCAACCAAATTGGCCCGGTTGCTAAGGAGGATAGAGTCACATGGGGTAACCTCCTCGTGGTCGCTATAATGTGGTTCGTTTTCGGTGGTGAGTTGAGAGTGGATGCCACGGTGGATTCCGCAGTGGATGCCATGAAGCCTCCACACTCGCTATGTCTCCATGGCAACGCGCTCAACAAGCCACGTGATAAGATGCGGGAGTTGACAGTCTCAGACGGAGGCAGCTGGGATTTGCCCTCCACCACCCGGACTGAGGCAAACCACTACGCAACTACGAGGACTGAAAAAGCACATTGGGAATTGGGCTTTCCAAAAGGGAAGAAAATCCCCCCCCCCCCCCCCCCCCCCAAAAAAAAAGTTTTTTTATTTGAAGTTATTCGATAGCTTTGTTTGATGAAATTTAAGTTACTTAACGTGTTTGCGCGTAAACCTCATTTACATTTCCACTCATTCAAACTTGTTGCATTGCAGTTGTTCATGCAAACCAACGGTGCAATTTTCGGTGCTATAATGTGGCTTGAAGTTGCACACTTGCAGTAACTTTTTGTTGGTGTCACATGGTGACACCTAGTGGTGTGGATGAGCATCACTCAAAATAGTTTCAGCTAAAGATGCCATTGTAGAAATGCACCATGATTAATTTAATCCAAGAATGAAAGTGTCCAATAAGAGGACGGTTACTGAGATTACTGAGCTGGTCATGTGATTCTAACATGGCCGCCCCCATGAGGGCACCCCTGTCCCATGTAGAATAAAACAGCTTTTATAAGGTAACTGATATGACTAGAGTCCTCATCTCTCATCATGCGTGTGCTCATGATTTTATACATACTTGTATGTTTCAAAATTGCATTTAATTTCTTTAGGAGTAAAACTTTTTAATGAGGTAAACATTACTAAGTGCACCTTTAAGAAACAGTCAATGTAGCGCACAAGTCAAATTGACGACAACCTTAAATGTGCATTATTTTGATTTTTGATGCCTGATGAGCCCCTGGTCACAGCATCAATATTCTGACTCTTATTGTGTTTTACAGAAGAAACAAACATGATGATGGAAAGAATGATGACAGAATTGCTATTTTTGGTTGAACTTTACTTTCAGCAGATTTATCAACTTTATTAACCTCTGTGCTGAGAACAACATAAAATCACTTGAGAAGTTATTCGAAAGCTATGCTCTGAAATTAGAAGCTATCAGCCAGAGAAAAATACATAGACCGCCATTTGATAGCACAAAAGCTCACATGCTAAAGATTAGACGGAGAGGAAATTTGAACTCACCATAAGTGCGGACGATTCAAAAATCTGTTTTATACAAAAATGCCAAACTACGAGTCAATCATTTAACGGCGCAAATAAAGGAAATGCTCATTATGGTAAACTCCTACACATGAGAGGAAACAACAGTGAGAAAACATCACTTCCTATGTCTCGACCAGAGGAACTTGTGAAACAGTCCACACATGATGGCACATTGCCACTCCAAGAAAATCTGTGGGTGTAGAGTGCGCTTTAATATCAGAGACACACAAAAAGTGCAACCCCCCTAACATTTAAACAATGATCTATGGAAACATGTAAATGTTTCACGCTGCAACCCCCCAGTGTTCAAGACAAATCTACCCCCTTGCATTAGCCACATCAACATCTGTCAGTATGGCTTCATAAAGTGCAGAAAGAAGTATAGAGCAACCGTTCAGAACAAGCCATCATAATCTCCTTTTGTGTTGCAAAGATGAAAGAAAGTCATACAGGTTTGCATCAACATACGCATTTTTTTGGTGAACCATCCCTTAAATTTACTCCTTATAGAAAGTGATACACTCTTGCATTTTTTACTCTTTTTACTGTTTTGCATCACTCAAAAACCACAGACAATGCTCAGATAACATATTTGCAAGCGTGTTGCAATACAACAGATACGATCATTAACTCATCTATGTCAACTCTTCTTATTCCAGCTCTGTAACTAAATAAACACAGCCAGAAAAATGTTTAGACACCTGCTCATTCTTTATAATGACTTATCCCATTTTAAGAATACCAGCAAAGGCTTTAAAAAAACTGTGAAATAACACGAAAAGAACAAAGGGAAAAATGTACAGACAAAAATGCAACGCTCTTTTTTTAATAATGAATAATAATGGCTTTGCTGTTCAATGTGAGAGGGGGACGAAGACGAATAATTTTACGTAAGTTAAAGTATGCAGAGCGAGTTATGTTATTAATATGGGTTTCAAAGGAACAGGTGCTATCAAGAACAACACCCAGACTTTTAACCTGTGATGAAGGAGAAGCAGTGGACTGATCGATAGTCACAGAAAAAATATTAGTTATTGCCAAAATAGATTTGGTGCCTACAAGGAGAATTTCGGTTTTACCACAATTTAATTTGAGAAAGTTTAATGAGAACCAGTTTTTAATTTCAAATAAACAGCTAATCAGAGAGGGTGGAGGAAGGGAAGATGTGTGCTTGGTAGAGCTGGGTGAAGTCGGCATAGAAGTGAAAATTGACACCATGTTTCCTAAAAATATGACCAAGGGGCAGTAAATAATAATAAATAGAAGTGGGCCTAAAACTGAGCCTTGCGGAACGCCAGTGATCATTTAGATTGAATTGTATGAACTGAGTGCGATCAGAAAGATTTATCGAAACCAAGACGGTGGTGGGGGGGGGGGGGGGGGGGGGGTGGGGGGGTGGTAATGCCCACAGAGACCAGCCTGTCTAAGAGGTTGTTATGTGAGATTGTATCAAAGGCCGCCCTCAGATCAAGAAGGATGATAATAGACAGCAGACCAGAACCCGCAGCCAAAATTTGTATGATCTGCCCCTGGTTTCTTGAGTTATTGGTTCTTGGGTTATTGAAGCAGTTTTAAATGATATAGGAACCAAGCCAGAAGACAGTGAAGAAGAAATGATCTCAGTGATGAAAGAAGACAGAGAAGGTAAACATGCTTTAACTAAATATGTTGGAAGAGGATCAAGCTGACAGGTGGTGGGTTTCGATTTCAGAATAATAGAGAATATCTCATCAACGGTTGGAATTTTAAAAATAGAAAATGCAGAAAGAGGTTTTCAATTTTGGTATTAAAATAATCAATAAAAGTGTTACATACAGTAGTATAACACATATGTGATGGTAGAGACTTTAGTATGTTGTTTACAATGGAAATCGGATTTTACTTCAGCAATAGCATCCTTACATTGTTGCATATGATGAGTATATAATTCTTTAAATGCTGGCGATTTAATTAACGTTTTTATTAGAATTGTAGTTTTGTTAAGACATACAGTGTATTAGTCTTTAAGCTAATTAAATATTATAATATAAATATATAATTAGCATTTCTTTCCTCACCAAATAAAAAAATATTTGATGTCATCTTTTCATGTCAAATACTTGCAGCTAATCAATCAATCAATTAACATAATTTCCCAATATGAATAACCAGGATGAGAATGTATTACCTCGTACCCATGAATTTAATCAATGCCAACTTACTTCATACAATAACATGGATGTCTGCAAAGAGGAAATCATTATGGGACTTCTTTTTGTTTTACTTTGAGGACATTTTTGTCACTTTCACTGGCATTTTTGCCCTGAGCCCCCTTTAGTTTTTGACCCTGATACCAGTACCTCTACTTAAAGGATTTTGTTTTTCTGTTTTGCCATTTCTGAGGACAAAATGGGTAATGTTAGCCATTTAACCTTTTATTTTGGGTGTCACTGTGTCACTGTATCCACTCCCCTCCATTTTTGGAGTGGTGGTGGCGTAGTGGGTAAGCACATATCTGGTAATCAGAAGGTTGCTGGTTCAATCCCCACAGCCACCACCATTGTGTCCTTGAGTAAGACACTTAACTCCAGGTTGCTCCGGGGGGGATTGTCCCTGTAATAAGTGCACTGTAAGTCACTTTGGATAAAAGCATCTGCCAAATGCATAAATGTAAATGTTTTTGTATCCATGCGCCTCCACTTTCTACACCAACAACCACCATCCCTCAAACGCCCGTCCGATGATATGAAAATGCTGCCCCAAAATGTCTGTGCCACCACAGACTAATGGCTGGCCCCTGTGAATAACTCCTAGCTCTGCCCCTGCTATTTCTGATTATAACTTATTAACAGATTTAGAAATCATTTTAGAATAAAGGCCGCAACAACACTAAGTTTTAGTTTGAAAAACAAATTAATTTCGCCACGTTTACGACTCTCATCCACACTTGAACGGCACTGAAAAGGGAGACTTTGCCCCCTCTAGATTTTCCTTGTGCCCCTCCAGTTTCGGCTGGAAGGCAAAACGATTAAGGCCCCCCCCCCCCCCCCCCCCCCCCCCACCTGGGTCCAATGAAGATGAAGAGCCAACCACTTGTTGTATTTTTCGGCGTTTTTAGCACAGAAGGAGAAATAGATCCAATCATACTCAACAATTCCCTCATATAGTTCATTAATTTTGTCACTTTGAATCTTATGAAACGCAACACCTTTAGTATAGATATATTTATTTGCGCATAAATCCTCTCAACACAACATCAGTGTTAGAAGTATGGACCCATGTTATTTTAGTTATCTTACTAATTACTTAAGCATTTGATACAATGTACTTATTATGTACGTATGTGTTATTGCATTGCACTACATTTAAAGTACCTGCATTTAATTACATCTGAAGTTACAGTGTTAACCTAACCCTAACACTAACCCCAAATCTAATAAACCACCAAGTACGTGAACAGAAGCGATAGCAGAAGAAAACAAGTAGACGTGCTTTTCTGGAGCGCTTATATAATCTCCAGGAAGCAGAAAGTCATTATTAGCTCTGGGACGAGGAATCCCAAGAATGCCCATGTGGGCCGCAGTGTTCGGCATCGGCTCCTCGCACATGCGACGGGCTGAAAATAAAGTAGCACTTTCATTTACAGTATGAGTACTTTCAGTATACATACAGGATAGGGTCGGGGTTATGTTTAGGGTTAATACCTAGTAATTATAGTAGTTATTGTAATTAAATAGTCAGTAAATGTAGAACAGTTCTGTAAAATATAGTGTTATCAATGTTTTTTTTTTTTTTTTGGAATTATGCCACTTTCTGTTGCCCAATAAAATTACACTTCTCTCTTTTTAGTCAAGATTTATTCACCTAACTGCACGCTGGTTATTATATCAGTTTAAAGTTGATTCAGGATGCACTTATTGACTAGACATTCTTCCGTATAAGACTACGTCCACATTAATCGGAATATATTTGAAAACTGTTTTTTTTTAAAGTTGCTTGTCCACGCTGAAACATCTGGAAATGTTTAAAGGGACAGTTCACCCAAAAATGAGAATTCTCTCATCATTTACTCACCCTCATGCCAGGGACGTCACTAGGATTGGAAGACAGGGGGGGCTTAGCCCCCAGGGTATTTGTAACTTGCGTTTGCAAAATCTTTGCACTCACATCTAGAGCTACACTTATGTCAACAACCAGCCAAGACACCAAGATGTTAACAAGTAAAACGTGACATACATATCCTCTTCTTCCATTTCTACTCTGTTAAAGAAAAGTTACTATAATGTTGCTTTTAGACACATCAAAGCTGCATGGGGGCATTTACTTAGGCCAGACTTTGCTCCTGATGAGTTATTCTATAAGCAATGACTTAAATGCCATCTATCTGCTCATGTAAATGTATGATAAAGTAATTACATTTAGGTAACATCTACGTATTTATTTAATTTATCTCAGCCAATGAATGCAGAAAGTTAAATTGGTATAGCTAACATATATAATAAATATAATGAAATAATTTAGTTTAGGTTATGCATAGTGCCTACACCTGCCAACAAATGCTTATTGTTATAAGAAAACAAAACAATCCTTAGACCTATAGACCATTACTGACCTCAATCACACCGGCTCCCTCAGAATCAACTGGCCTGCCAATCTCCTGCGGCTGCTTCTTTAACTCTCTGCTAAAATATCTTTGAATATCCATCTCATCTGCTCAATGAATTGAAGGATACAACGGTAATACTAGCATTAACAGGGACCCTATGACATTTAGTTTTCAGTGACAACAACATACTATGGGGATTGATATTGTTTTATATGCCTATTATAGAGATAGGTTATATTATTGGCAAATAATAAAGAGTTGTGATTAGCTTGCTAAGTTCACCATTTCTTGTATTTTGCTTGTTCACTCTAGCTAGACTACAGTTTTCCACAGAAAACCAAAATATCCCCTTTCCTTTACCTCAAGAAAACGTAGCTAATGGTAAGCAGGTAATTAAAAACAACTTACAATTTCACTCTGTATCACGACATTTTCACCATTAGCGTGTGTATCGGTGTGTGTGGGCGGGAGGGTTTAAATTGAAAAACAAAAATTAAAAAACTTTGATTAATTGAACAAAATTATAAAAATAAAAATATAAAAAACTTTGATTAATTCAACACAATCGTAGCATATTATATATATTTATTAACATCAACAAACCTCCGATAAAAATACGTTATCCAGCATGCTCTAGTTACCAGTACCTAAGAAAACGCTTAAACTGCTTACTTGCACACGCCGTGAAGCGTTGTTAAACTCACCTTGAATGCGGTTTTGGTTAAGACTACCCAACGAGTCGAAAAATGACGCCAAAGGTATACCCAGGGCGTTAAAATGTGACGCCAAGGGGTCCTGTCAAAAGCGTCAATATGTGACGAGTTGGGTGTGAGAATGTGTTGGACCAAACTATAACGACGACACGAGATGAATCCTCCAGTTACGTGCAGCGCTCCGGTCTGCAACGCTCTGAAAGCTGCCACAGTTCACACTAAAGCTGCCACAGTTCACACTAAAGCTGCCACAGTTCACACTAATGCAACGAGACGCTGTGGTGCATCATCTTGATAGCACAACGACTCTTTGTACTTCTGTCCAACTTCCGACTTTTCGGCTATTTTTTGTAGCTGGATATATATCATTTAATGCGTCTAATTCTAAATATGAACGAGGATACGGTTATTGATAAATCGAATTGTTATTGTTGTTTTTATTATCATTTAGGGGGGCTTAGGAACATTTTGGGGTAGCTTCAGCCCCCCTAAAATAGGCCTAACGACGTCCCTGCCTCATGCCATCCCAGATGTCTATGAATTTCTTTCTTCTGCAGAACACAAATTAAGATTTTTAGAAGAATATTTCAGCTCTGTAGGACCATATAATGCAAGTGAATGGTGACCAGAAAAATCCCATAAATGAAACAGACGTAGTCCATAAGACTCCAGTAATTAAATCCATGTCACCAGAAGTGATATGATAGGTGTAGGTGAGAAACGTATCAACATTTAAAACCTTTTTTTTTTTTTTTACACTAAATCTCCACTTTCACTTTCACATCTGAAAGTCACATGATGCTGGTAGGGTTTGGATGGTGTTTGCTGTCCTTTTCTGCATATCCCAGCACCGTTTTGTGGTCCATTCTGCATAATGCAGCGGCACATTGTTACTTATCATGGCCACTGATCTATATATATATATATATATACAGTAGATCAGTGATCGTGGCCCATTCGGCATGTTTCATGGCCCCGATTGGCCCAAAAGTGCATCGACCCACTGGGAAAATGCCCGGTATGCCAGATTACCAGTCCAGCCCTGTCTAGTATTACCATTTTTTTACGGTAACACTTTATAATAACAGTACATGAATAATCATGAATTAATACCTGAATTAATAGTTAATTCCACATTAATTAATGATGAGTTATGGAATGGACTAATCAGGAACTAATGAAGAGCTAACATTAACTACAACATGAGTCATGTGATTTCAAGCTTTAATAAAAGCTACCTTAAATACATGTTACTACATGCTTGATAGTTAATGCATTAATTAATATTAATGAATAAACAGCCTTTATAAGAACGAATGTGAAGACATGCAAACACCTATATAAATATAAATATATATATATATATATATAAATTAATAAGTATATATATAAATTAATAAGTATATTTATATATAAAAATACAGATTTCCTAGATACTTTTGAATGTCCATGTAGTAAAATAACATATTTGATGCCATGAGTGAACCTTCATTTACTCTCACTATTATTTTGAATGGCCATGGAAAATTAAGCAATGTGATATAAATTTTACTAACTGATGAACTTTCACCTTTTGTTGACCTTTTATGCTTCACAGAGCTCACGTGTGCTTCTAAATCACTTGCACCTTTATTAGCATCTGACACATAAGTGCAGCTTTACATGTCATACA
>JAVLUX010000023.1:1102500-1155000 GCA_032164185.1 Moxostoma hubbsi
ATTATACTTCTTGACACACAATTTCACTTGTATACAGACTCATTTACCAACAGAGGGCGATCTGAGCAAATGGACTGAGCGTTTATCACTCAGTGGATCTTCATCACTGGAGAGATAATGCTCCTTTTGATTCTTCCCAAATACACCTTTTCCTGTTTGTCTGCCAACTATCACATACAGAAATGGGTTCAATGAGGAAAGGATTTGGCTTGTCTCAGCCTCAGATGGAACGCCCACACTCTGTGCAGTAACTGTCTGATGCACATTGCACACAAAACTGGAAAATGCTTTCTTGATCCAATAAGCACTGATCTGATTGACTGGTTTGAGTAGAAGCACACCGTCTGGAAACAGAGTCATGTTCACAAGATTCTGGCTTAATGCAACAAGCACTTTTGAGGACTAAATAATCACTAGATCTGACAAAGTTTGCCAGGTTTGTGAAATTAAATCTATTAAAGTTAGTAGTATGATGTTAGTAGTAGCAAGAAATGAGGATATCCACAAGCTGTTATTATCATATCTGATTGGTGGTGGCGTAGTGGGCTAAAGCACATAATTGGTAATCAGAAGGTTGCTGGTTCAATCCACATGGTCACACCATTGTGTCCTTGAGCAAGACACTTAACTCCAGGTTGCTCAGGGAGGGATTGTCCCTGTAATAAGTGCACTGTAAGTCACTGGATAAAAGCGTCTGCCAAATGCATAAATGTAAATGTACTTTTGTAACCTCTGTACCCTGATGGAGGGAACATTGTGTCAGTGAAGTGACACACGGGAGCCCGAGGCACCTCTGATCTTTGATAAAAGGCCAATGGGAAATGGCGAGTGGTATTTGTACACCACTCCCCTGAACATACGGGTATAAAGGAGCTGGCGTGAATACCGCTCATTCAGGTTTTGTGCTGAGGAGCCGAGAGTAAGGTCCCGGCCATTTCAGTGGGTAGTTCAGCATTGTGGCAGGAGGATCACAACGTCTCGTTCCCTCCATCAGGGAACGGAGGTTACGGAAGTAACCAGGACGTTCCCTATCTGTCACTCTCTCGAAATTGTGTCAAAGAAGTGACACTAGGGGTCCCCTACAAAAACGCCACAACTAGCTGAACTGTGCTACATCGACTGGTGGTGCGAGACGGGCAGACTACTGTGTGCCCCATAGCCAGCACACCAGGCTGACACGTAACCTCCCCCGACGATGCTATGAGCGTCGAACGGCCCTTCGGGACAAGTCAGGGGCAGGTTAGCCCAGTCGTGCTCTTTCACACTTTTTTCATTTTTCTCCCCAAATAGAGTGAAAATTTGTCCCAAGGGGAAGACACCGCGGAGACCACACTTGTCCCCCTCAAAGTATATTGTGGTTATGGCCCTGCCCACACATATAGAAGTGCCAGCTACGACCACTGTATTCATGAAAAACAAGTCTAGGCATAGAGGTTTCAATGGGAAAACAGAATTTAGGAGGTTGTTATTCACAACCACACAAAGGCAATTGGCTACAGAGATACTCCTGGAAAGTCTGTGACACATTCGGTCATTTGACCAACTTGCAATTTCCTCGCTCTTTAAAGAAACAATCTGCAGACGTCTTGAGCGTCTGTCTGGTGGTGAATGGTTTTGCAAGACCTGTTCACACTAAAAGATTCATTGGATAAAGATTTTGAAATATTGATTTAATCTTAATAAAAGTAAACAAAACATTGGATGTGGTTTGCAACACTATCAGATGACCCATAGTCTATATGTGTAATATATAATATGTGATAATATGCACTTATGTAACACAAACACTTTTTCCCCAATGCATGCAAAACATCACTACAATGAAGCCTTCTTTATGAGATTGCAAATATAGTACAAATACAAAACAGACATGTTTGGATCCACATCCATCATAAAGACATAATTTCAATATGTGCCATTGAACATTTCAACCATCTTGTCTCGTGATGTCTTAATATGTTGTGAGGGTCTTTAACGTTGACTGTTGCGACCTTGTAGAACCACTTGTGCCTCTTCTCCCTTGTTTAACTTGTTTAATTAATTCTTTAACTTTCGTCCTGAAGTTCTTGCCAACAATCACATAGAGAATCGGGTTCAACACGCTATTGCTCAAAGCCAAGTAGGTGCATATCTGGTTGGAAACATCAAGACCTGTTGCTGCATCACATCCACTGATGACTCCAAACCGCATCAGAATATCCAGCAGAGTTATCAGGTGGAACGGGACCCAACACAGTAGAAACGCAGCTAGAACAACTAGCACCAGAACCGTGGCCTTCCGTTCAGTGTTCTCCGCATTGAATCGATCCATAACCTGCTCATTCAGTGCTCGAATGATCTGATACGTGCAATAGGAAATGACCAATAGTGGAATGATAAAGCCAAGCAGGATTAGTAGAATGTCACAACCAAGTCCGATCTCCGAACTCGGGTAGTTTAAGATGCAAGCCGTAATGTTGAGTTCTGCGATGTATTGGGTGTCTCGGAAATGAAGTGTTGGGATACTGAGGACTAAACCGAAACACCAGACCGTGATGCAACTGAGCTTGGCATACCATGGTCGTCTCATTCGACCGCTCGACATGGCGTGCACCAGGGCTACGTAGCGGTCGGCACTAACCAGAACGAGTAAATAAATACTGCAAAACATGTTCATTCTAATGCCCGTATTGACCAGACGACACATTAGCGAGCCAAACTGCCAATTAAAACCACTTGCAATGTTGATGGCCCAGAATGGAAGACATGAAACCAATAAGAAGTCAGCAGCTGCCAGATTTCCCAGGTAGATTTCGGCCACCGTGCACGCTTTCTTATGGAGCCAAAACACCAGGAGGACGAAGATATTTCCGAAGATTCCCAAAACACATATGATAAACATATAAGCCGGTTGCATAATGTACAACCAGTCCCATATTTCCCAATGGGGACATTGGGTGTTATTGGTGAGGTTGTTCCCGGAGACCACCGTAGAAATCGTAGGAAATCCTGAAGCTGTCGTTACTTGGATATCTTGCTCCATATTTCCACTTATATCTGTGAAGACAGAGAAGTCATTCAGTGTCATTTATAATGAGGTTCATAAGTTGCTTTCAGTTGCACAATATGAGAACATTTCGAGTGTATTTAACAGAAATTGTCTGTCTGCCAGCTGATTAGTTGCATCAGTTGAAAATAGCATGGGGAAAAAAATTACAAACCAACCAATCAACCAAATCTGCACGCAGGCTTTTCCCCGCCTCTCTAGGGCTGGGGAGGGGGACAAGGGGAGGGAAAAACAAAACAAAAAAAAGACGAGAGGGAAAGGACAAGGCGGAGCGACAGTGAAAGAGAGAGAGGAGAGAGATAAAAAAACTTGCTCGCGGTTCCCAGACATGCTGTCGCCTGGCCCTCGATCACTCCTCCACCCTCTGGCAGATGACAGACCTTCCTTCCCCAGTGGACCGGAGCCAGTCCTCCGACCCCTGGTGGATGGAACGCCCCTCCGCTTTTTGGTGGCTGGTAGGGAACTCCTCCGTCCCTGTCAGCGGCTCCACTAGTCCAGGTGGCCAGCAGCGAGCGAGCCACTCCTCCCTTCGCAGACGGCGGCTGATCCTCCGCATCCAGGCGGCTGGCAGCAACTCCTCCATCTCCCAGCGGATGGCCGCAGCTGCTACTTTGGGTGGATGGCAGTGGTGAGGATTCCACGACAGCGCATCCCTCCTCCTTCCCGTGTTTTGGCACCAATGTAACAGGGTTAAAATGGGAAAGGAGGAGGCAGGAACCGGTTGAACAATCAAAGTAATATATAAATGAAACAAAAAGACATAAACACAAATACACACATGGCAGCTGCATGTGGCTCTCTCTCTCTCTCTCTCTCTCTCTCTCTCTCTCTCTCTCTCTCGAACTGCCGCATTCTGCAGCACTTATCCCACTCCTCGACTGATTAGCCCGATTGGGGGCAGGGCATGCGTACTCACAGCCCGGCCACGCCCTCCTCCTCGTCACACATTTTAAGAGGTGAAATGGCTGATATGAGTCCAACTAAAGACACTATATTTTTATATTACAATCTACAGCCTCAGTGGAGAATGCAAGTAAACCGTAATACTACAATAGTAGGTCTATGCACTGCAAACAATAACACTAATATAAAAATGCAAAATGAGGATTTAATAATGATGAAATATGTTATTGAACATGAAAATAATTAGCAGAAATATGCAATCACAATAAAAACTTTTTGTTAATACTTTATTGGCTCACACTTGCTGGCGACGTTCAGGCCATTAGATCTTCGTCTGGCAAAAAAATTATAATAATAATTATAATAATATATTTGTATTTTTCTAAATGAGGTAAAAAAAAAAAAAAGCATAAGAAAACACTGGCAAACGCATATTAAGAAACACAAATTTTGGGAATCTCAAAACAGCAGGAATGTTATAAAATAATCAGAAGTCATGAATATTAGTAAACATGTAACAGGAACTTATAAAGGCATCGAGATCGGTACACATTTGATACAGTAAAGCGTAACAACCCTCCCTGAAAACATACTCGTGCATTACAGACAGTGGCGGTTCTAGCTTGTATGGCGCCCTGGGCGAACCCCCAGGGCAAGATGATGCCCCGGGTGGCTGCTCATGTCACCCATACCTAAATCTGCCACTGATTACAGCAGGTAAACAACTTCACCAAACAATTAAAATCCATGAGGAGAGTGATTTCAGGAGGAGAGTGAACAGCTGTCCCCTCACTTCCTCCTTCCTCAACAATCACATGAGTCACGCCACAGCCGGACCTTCTTTCTGAGCTTACGGAAGTGACATAAACACACAAGGACCAATGACGTTTGCCTGCGATTTCGCTCCAAGTCCGTCCCGACTAGTGTAGATTTACCATAGTGAATCAAGGTTAGGCAAAAACACGGTTTGAAAGACGAGTTGTTGGTGTACTCGCTCATCATTGAAATCATACATAGCGTAGCTTTAAGTGCAACATGACAAAAATAATCACTGCTTTCAAATGGGTTTCCTGGACAATTTAGATGTGCAAAATGAACAAATAAAAATATATAAATATATTGGCAACAAAATTACCCCGACTGAAACGGCATTGTAAAACAGAGGATTATAAAATTGAACATTAATCCATATGAAAAAGCTTTAAACATGCTTTCAGCGACATTATTTACTCACAGTCATGTGCTCTTCTTTCTAACACAATAACTAGATTTAGGATATTTGCACAAAATTTACATTTACATTTAGCAGATGCTTTTATCCAAAGTGACTTACAGTGCCCTTATTACAGGGACAATCCCCCCGGAGTAACCTGGAGTTAAGTGTCTTACTCAAGGACACAATGGTGGTGGCTGTGGGGATCGAACCAGCAACCTTCTGATTACCATTTATGTGCTTTAGCCCAATACACCACCACCACTCCCATGATGACTCCCATGATGACAAAACCAACCAAAGATAGTGTAGAATTGGATATCGGTATCTCTTGCTTTTCCCTTTTATTCTTCTTGTAGTCTTGTAGGATGATACGGTACTGTGGACACTTTTATGAGCTATAATTTATTAACTCACCATCTGCAGTGCCAAGGCATTTTGCTGTTGACATTTGTTGCTTTGTGACATTCCTTTGAGCAAACATGCATCATGTTTCACAAATGTAAAGTCTTACAAATATGTTCACCCTTGATTACTTTATATAATCTTAGTCAAAGCAAAATAGTTCAAGATATTCAGTCTTAGTACAGTGGTAAAGACACCCCTTTAGATGTTTTGTTTGCAAGTAATTGTTTTATTTTTGCATATGGTTTTCTATTTGAAACAGGAGTGTAGTACATACCTCTCTTATTGTGGACTCCCAAAAAGCAAATCCAGATGTGTGATGTGTCCTCTGGATGTGCTGTTCTCCGGCAGCTGTGTTTTAGTGAGTTCCCAATACAGCCTGACTCTTCAACGAGTGGGAGCTCAACAATATGCCATTCCAAAGAGAGATGGTCCCCCCTGATCTCCACCCTCCTACATTTCTCCTGTTTTTTTTTTTTTATATACTATATATATATATTTGAAAGGGATTCTCAGAAATAGCTGTCTGGATTTGAATCAGTGGCCATGAGATGTATTTGGACTCTTAAATACACTTAAAATTGTCTAAATGATCATTATATTAGATGACAAAATATGAAAGCAAGTGGATTTTAGACACAAAATGAAGTGGTGCATATACTGTATGAGGGGAACTGACATCAGGGCGTCTGTGGCTCAGGTGGTAGAGCGGGTCGGCCACTAATCGCAGTGTTGGTGGTTTGATTCCCGGCCCACATGACTCCACATGCCGAAGTGTCCTTGGGCAAGTCACTGAACCCCAAGTTGCTCCCAATGGCAGGTTGGCACCTTGCATGGCAGCTCTGCCATCATTGGTGTGTGAATGGGTGAATGGGTGAATGAGATGCATTGTAAAGCACTTTGAATACCGCTAAGGTTAAAAAGGTGCTATATAAGTGCAGACCATTTACTTCATACATCCACAAAAAGTCTTTGAGTAATAGTTATTCCTGAGAAATTTCCAGCTATGATTGTGTGCAGATGACTCTTGCTTTGATAATTAAGTGTGCCTTAAGTCTCAAAATACTACTATATTTCTCCACACATGCTCTAAGCCAGATAAGGGAGTCTAAGCAGGAATTTGTGGTCACACATTTCCTGTAATGATTATCTGTGGGTTTAAAACTCTGAATCATAGCAATTATGTCATGACCACCTGAAAGTATGTTTAGATTTCCACCAACATCACAGCTGTTGTTTACAACATTCAGTGAATTACTATTAGGCTGTAAAACCCCTTCTTCATCTCGGCTGGAGGGATGGGCTCTTTTGAATTGAGCCAGTTTAAAATTTTTAAATAATAATAATAATAAAACACAATTCACTCAACGGTGCTGCGGCATCGCGCGTTATTAGATTAAAAAAGTTCCGGGTCAAATTCTCGTTGTTCTGTCGCCCACACGTATCATTAGTTGTCTCTTGTGGGCATATGCAAAATCCTAAAACTGATAGGATGGCATACGACGTATATATGCCCTAGACTACACACACCAGAAGCTGTTTCTCTTTATTATCTCTTCAAGGCGCTGATCCCTCTTGTTTGAACGTGTCTTGTGACGGCGGAAGCGCTTGTCTGCTTGTGTCTTTCAGCATATATGAATGTTAAAATGAGCGGAAGAAGAAATAGTTCCCTTCAAATATTTGCTAATATAGCCTAATCCATTTGATTTCACTTTGAAGTTTAGAATTATTATATATCTATGTTTTTTTTATTAAAAATAAAATAAAAATAATAATATTTAGAATCGATATTTTCGATACTTTTAGGATAACAACAGCATTAATGGTCTCGAGTTGTGGAACGTTTTATGGTGCAACCACGACTTTCAAAACTCATTCATGAAACACTTTAGTCCCAAGACCTCCACTTAAACTAACGCTGCCTGGAAAGCAAGTATAGTACTCTTTAAATTGTGGCATACTCAAACAGTGAAAATACAACTTAAAAACAGCCTGTTTTCAACATCCAGGCAGGGGAAGGAAAATGTGAACTAATATACCTCTTTCATGTCAATCCTAGACAAAGAAACAGCAGCTTAAAGTCTTCACATTTTCCTACAGTTTCTGTAAAGCGCCACAATTAAACAAGCACCCAAACCCAACATAACCCAAAGTCATGTGTGCAATTCATTATTCTGGGTGTGCCCATTGAAAGCGCTCATGTCTGGACAGCATGGAGACATCTTAAACTTGTTTCTTCAACGTAATTCAATATAATGCCTGCTGTATCTGTCTGAACCGACTTTAACACAGTACAACTCTGGTCGCTGGTACGGCCTTACCCACTAAACCAGTTTTCCAGTGTTTACTCACTAGAAAAACTCACTACATGCATTTTCCTGCCAGTAAAAGCTAAAACTAACAAAGTAGACAAAGTATAAATGCTTTAACATATTTTTATGGACATGCATTCGAATATTATCATGGTAAAACCATGTTTTTTTGACATGTACCATGATATTACTGTGGGGGGATTTTTGAAACAGTTTTTAAACAGTGATTACATATTTCACTGTTTTTGCACATGAACCATGGCAATACCGTTATTTAGATATGTACCACAGTACACTGTTTTTTTGAAAATATACCATGGTTTTGCCATGTTTTTTGGACATGTATCACGGTAAAACCACATTTTTTTGGTTTTGGAAATGGCAAAAACAAGTTTTTTTGACATAGTACTTTTTACCATGTTTTTTGACATGCTCCATGGTGTAACCATGTTATTTTTTGTTATAATATATATATATATATATGTACAACAGTTAGTTCCGGTCCTCGAATCTGATTGGACGAGAGAGACTGTTAGTTTGACAGCATCATCACTCGGATGCTTCACTGTGTTTGTATCACTCCGCTTGTGTTCCTGCTGTTCTAAACTAAAGTGTAAGAGTAGTGCAGATGCGTTCAGAGCTTCTGTTTGTCTTTTTATTTTACATTACATATGTTAGCCAGCAGGTGGTGACAAAATATCATTTTTGTGTGTAATATGAGCCAGTTAGGTGACGTGAAGTCAGTCAGCATCAGTCAGCGTTTACATACAACAGCTCGTCGTGATCGCTTGTATTACTACTACACCACTAAAGCTAGGAAATATCTTTAAATGGCTTTAAATGAACAACTTCAGCATTACAGCTCATCACAGCTGAGAGACACAACAGACTGATTGATTGTACAATGGGTGCTGTTTAAAATGGCGGAGGACATTGTGGTTTCTATAGTGATCCACTCTTGCCCGCCGGCTACCATGAAATAGGGAGAAATACCCCGACATGGACGCTATTTTAACACAGAGAAAGCGGATCTTCAGAAAGCTGACAGCATCTCTGCTTGGGAGTGGCAACAGGTGATCACACACACTCCATCTCTCTCTCTCTCTCCCTCTTTCTCTCTCTCTCGATGGCGGTGACATCACCACGAAGCTTGTGCCAGGCTATGTGCACGTTAAGGCCACGTGAAGTGTCGAACACCCGCTGGCAGGAGGTCACGGGACAGATCCAACAGGTGACACAGGTTGACTGACTGAGATGACTGGCTGATGCACAACCTGTGCCCCCTACTGTGCCAACTTGCTGTGCTTTAGCCACCCGGCGCTCTGCTCATTGTTGTGAGCGTCGTTCCTCTGCCCTCCGTTGTTGTTGGAGGCCGACTACCTCCAACTGGCCAATAGCGTCCTTCACAAGCCTCCTCCAAAGAGGCCGATCTTGACACCGCTGGTACCAGTCATCGGCAAGTCCACTCAGCTCCACATCCTTCTGTACCACATCACTCCATCTCTTCTCCAGCCCGTGCCGTGCCCGTTTAGCCTCCTCTATCCGGCCGAACAAAAGCATGTGGGCTAGATGACCCAGCCAATGTAACCTTGCCTGCCGGAGGAGCTCACCGGTGGGACTTTGTCTACATCTTTCAAAGATTTGTGAGCTCCTCACATAATCAAGCTTGGTTAAACCCAGGCCAGCCTAAATGTTTCTAACCGGCAAAGATGTTCCATTAGAGGGGGTCCACGTTTCTCTTTCTCACACACACACACACACACACACACACACACACACACACACACACACACATATTCCATCATTGTAACTTGTTTGAAACAGCACAAGCTGTGATATTTTTTCTGAAGTGACATTTTTGAATGACTAACGGAGGTTTGGACGCATCGGCAGATTCTGATCCATTGCATAAGAAAGTAGTTTCATGCACAAATGCGTTTTTATGACCGTACTCAGTTTTTCATAGTAAAACCATATTTTTGCATGTACCATTGTATCACCATGTTTATTTGGACATGGTACCATGGTAAAAAAAATTTGTTTAATTCATATGCACTATGGCATTACAATGTTTTAAACATGTTCCATAGTATTACCATGTTTATTCGGACATGCACCACAATAATACCATCTGTTTTGGCATGTCTTATGGTAACACCATGTTGGTATAACATATGTACGATGGAATTACCATGTTTTTTTTCACATGTTTTTGTATAGGTAACATGGTAAAATCATGCTTTATGGACATGTGTCATTGTAATACCATGTTTTATTTTTTTATTTGTATATGTACCATGATAATGCCATGTACCCTATTATTAGCATGTTTTGTTTTAGCGTGTACCATGTGCAAAATCATACTTTTTGGACAACTATTATAGTTAAACCATTTTTTTGACATGACATTGTATCACCATGTTGTTGTTGTTTTTTTGTAGGATGTGGTACCATGGTAAAGCCATTGTACCATTGTGACATCATGCTCTATGGACATGGTAAAACCGAGTTGTTGTTATTTGACATGGTACTGAGGTATTACCATGTTTTTGGACAAGCAGCATGGTAGTATAATTTGTTTAGACATGTGCCATGGTGTTGCCAGTGTTTTTGGACACGGTACCATGATAATACCACAGATAATTGAGTTTTTTTCTCCATGGTAGTTCCGTGGTCATCTTTGAAGTACCTTGGAGTATAATGTAAATATCATGGTACAGAAATATTATATCTAATACCATCACTATTGGTTGTAAAGGAAGTGGCCTTTAGTTGACAATTCTACACAAACTCATTCAGGCTCTTTCAAGCATGTCATATTGCAATTGACTTTGAAACGTTGTGATCAAAGTTTTCCACAGTTGATTTAATGTTTATCTCCAGAAGTGTTTACGGTTGTAACGTCATAGCAGTTTACAAAGACAAGCACACCCATCAAAGCAGATGTGAATGAGTTGTGTGCGCTAAGGCGGAAGGAAAGATTATCGTTGAATAACCACCTAAATTTCTGTCTGTTCCTCACACAAAGCTATCATATGACTACACAAGACTTGGTGTTTGTTTAATAAAATCACAGCAAACAAGTTCAGAACATCTTGAGGGTGAATGAAATCTGACATTAATGTTACTTCATTAATGCATCATCACTGGTATTAGTAGAAGCATTTCTTCATATAGCATATGTGTACAATGGTTAATATCATTATCAATTATTAGTGAACCTCAAACATATGTCAGTTTATTCTGGGTGATTTATTGCATTGGATAAATCCTTAAACATCATCGCCATCTGCTGGATAACAGTATGTGCAAATATAAGTGTTGTGAAGCAACATGCAAGTAATGTTCTGGTTTATCTGCTATCTGTGAGATGAAATCAGTTAACTGTTACTATTATTGGTAAACTTGTTACATATTTTAACCAGTTTTCCACTGATGACATCACCTCTACCTCCTTGTGAGAAACCATACACTCTCTTTGCCTCTTTTGGAAATTGACCAAACGTTATTATTTGAAAAGATAAGTTGCTACATGCTGTTCATCTCTGTTTCTGAAACATTGTCTAAATATTTTGTTGATTGTCACGTGTTGTTTCGTCCTTGCTTATGTTGATGGGACTAGTTTTCTCAAAGGGCATTAAGGTAAATCATGGTTCACAAATGTATTTTGTGATTCCAATCCTGTCCGAATAGATCACGTCTGTATTTTTTCATACACAACCCGGATAGAAGCAGAGTTTGGACCAAATCTGGCTTACATCTGGCACTTCTGGTTTAGTTCTGGCAGTGGAATTGTAACACTTTAGTGTGAAATAGCATTTGGCTGAAGTCTTGCAACTATATAAAGTGCTCTATCAAAAAGGAAATGCACTATATGGCATTGATTCACTAAAAAGAACCGGTTCATAAGAGTCATTTGTTCTAGAATCGCACTACTCTGGTGGCGCTGTATGTTTTTGAATCACTAAAAAGAACCGGTTCATAAGAGTCATTTGTTCTAGAATCGCACTACTCTGGTTGTCCTGTATGTTTTTGATTCACTAAAAAGAACCAGTTCATAAGAGTCATTTGTTCTAGAATCACACAACTCTTGTCACATTATATGTTTTTGAATCACTAAAAAGAACCAGTTCATAAGAGTCATTTGTTCTAGAATCACACAACTCTTTTCACATTATATATTTTTGAATCACTAAAAAGAACCGGTTCATAAGAGTCATTTGTTCTAGAATCGCACTACTCTGGTGGCGCTGTATGTTTTTGAATCACTAAAAAGAACCTGTTCATAAGAGTCATTTGTTCTAGAATCGCACTACTCTGGTTGCACTGTATGTTTTTGAATCACTAAAAAGAACCGGTTCATAAGAGTCATTTGTTCTAGAATCGCACTACTCTGGTGGCGCTGTATGTTTTTGAATCACTAAAAAGAACCAGTTCATAAGAGTCATTTGTTCTAGAATCGCACTACTCTGGTTGCACTGTATGTTTTTGAATCACTAAAAAGAACCAGTTCATAAGAGTCATTTATTCTAAAATCACACTAATCTGGTTGCACTATATGTCATTGATTCACTAAAAAGAACCGGTTCATAAGAGTCATTTGTTCTAGAATCACACTACTCTGGTTGCGCTGTATGTTTTTGATTCACTAAAAAGAACCGGTTCATAAGAGTCATTTGTTCTAAAATCACACTACTCTGGTTGCACTGTATGTCATTGATTCACTAAAAAGAACCGGTTCATAAGAGTCATTTGTTCTAGAATCACACTACTCTGGTTGCACTATATGTCGTTGATTCACTAAAAAGAACCGGTTCATAAGAGTCATTTATTTGAGAATCGCACTACTCTGGTTGCGCTGTATTTTTTTGATTCACTAAAAAGAACCGGTGCATAAGAGTCATTTGTTCTTGAATCGCACTACTCTGGTGGAGCTGTATGTTTTTGAATCACTAAAAAGAACCGGTTCATAAGAGTCATTTGTTGTAGAATCACACTTCTCTGGTTGCACTATATGTCGTTGATTCACTAAAATGAACCGGTGCATAAGAGTCATTTGTTCTTGAATCACACTACTCTGGTGGAGCTGTATGTTTTTGATTCACTAAAAAGAACCGGTTCATAAGAGTCATTTGTTCTAGAATCACACTTCTCTGGTTGCACTATATGTCGTTGATTCACTAAAATGAACCGGTGCATAAGAGTCATTTGTTCTTGAATCACACTACTCTGGTGGAGCTGTATGTTTTTGATTCACTAAAAAGAACCGGTTCATAAGAGTCATTTGTTCTAGAATCACACTACTCTGGTTGCACTATATGTCGTTGATTCACTAAAAAGAACCGGTTCATAAGAGTCATTTGTTCTAGAATCACACTACTCTGGTGGCACTGTATGTTTTTGATTCACTAAAAAGAACCGGTTCATAAGAGTCATTTATTCTAGAATCGCACTACTCTGGTTGCACTGTATGTTTTTGATTCACTAAAAAGAACCGGTTCATAAGAGTCATTTGTTCTAGAATCGCACTACTCTGGTTGCACTATATGTCGTTGATTCACTAAAAAGAAACGGTTCATAAGAGTCATTTGTTCTAGAATCGCACTACTCTGGTGGCGCTGTATGTTTTTGAATCACTAAAAAGAACTGGTTCATAAGAGTCATTTGTTCTAGAATCGCAGTACTCTGGTTGTGCTGTATGTTTTTGAAATGACTAAAAAGAACCGGTTCATAAGAGTCATTTGTTTCACGAATCGCATTGCTCTGGTGGTGCTGTATGTCGTTGATTCACTAAAAAGAACCGGTTCATAAGAGTCATTTGTTCTAGAACTGCTCTACTCTGGTGGAGCTGTATGTTTTTGAATCACTAAAAAGAATCGGTTCATAAGAGTCATTTGTTCTAGAATCGCACAACTCTGGTGGCGCTGTATGTTTTTGAATCACTAAAAAGAACCTGTTCATAAGAGTCATTTGTTCTAGAATCGCACTACTCTGGTGGAGCTGTATGTTTTTGAATCACTAAAAAGAACCGGTTCATAAGAGTCATTTGTTCTAGAATCGCACTACTCTGGTGGCACTGTATGTTTTTGAATCACTAAAAATAACCGGTTCATAAGAGTCATTTGTTGTAGAATCACACTACTCTGGTTGCGCTGTATGTTTTTGAATCACTAAAAAGAACCGGTTCATAAGAGTCATTTGTTCTAGAATCGCACTACTCTGGTGGAGCTGTATGTTTTTGAATCACTAAAAAGAACCGGTTCATAAGAGTCATTTATTCTAGAATCGCACTTCTCTGGTCACATTATATGTTTTTGATTCACTAAAAAGAACTGGTTCATAAGAGTCATTTGTTTTAGAATCATACTACTTCGGTTGCTCTGTATGACGTTGATTCATTGAGAAAGAAGAGGCTCAAAAGAGTCATTTGTATTTTAGAAAGGTATTTAAAAATGCATGTTTAAGATCCCTAAATGGAACAGAAAGTCGTGAAAATGCTTGTACTGCTTCTGGTATTTGTTTAAAAAACAGTTCTCGTTTCCCAACACTTATGCGTCTGTGAGTCTAAAGATGTTGTAATACATTCAGATAATGTGAAATGTCTGTAATGTTGACAGTGCAAGAGTTCTGAAAGAGTTCACATGTGTGCACTGAAGTCATCACAGCCATGCAGTTGTAAGGACATATTAAACTGTAAAGAAATCAAATCAAGCAGACAAGATGAGAAGAGATGGCGTCAATCACTCATTTAGACCAGGCGTTGCAGGATCCTCTAGTATCAAATTCTGGATTTTCTGGACTTTCTTTCTTCCATTGAACAATGACAGTGAATGGTGACTGAGGCTGACGGTCTATAACATCTCCTTTTGTGTTCCACGGAATAAAGAAAGTCATATGGGTTTGGAACAACAAGAGGGTGTATACATTTTAATAAATCACTTTTACTTATTTAATTTGTTTAAATGTAACTAGCATACTAATAATAATCACATACAGTTTAAAATAATAAATCTTTCATTTGTAACATTAGGGCAAATATTATGAGCACAACTTCAAAAGATATTCACTGGAAACGTGTTTGTTTTTTCACTCTGTTATTCTGAATATAATTAAACCCAAAGGACTCAAATAAACTTGTGCACTTTTCATGTGTGTGTGCATCAGCAATTTAAAACCTTCCATCAGCACATTACAGTCTTAGCAGAGGGTTTAGATGGACATGTCTTCACCAGGAGCCGGTATATCCACAGAGAAATCATCTGACAGCGGGTGTGATGGATGAGACGTGTTGATGGACACATTGATTTTTGGTATTTTTTCAGGTCTGTCTCAACAATGACACCAAGTATGAGCAGAATTTCTACGGTAGGCCAATAGCACAAACTGATGACAAAATAAAGACTGAAAATGATCAAAGATTTGTCCATCATTGTTTCATACCAGTATTGTAAGTTTTAGATTAATCAAATGAAATGTTTTCCATCATAGAATCACTCAAACATATATATATATAGCCTGTTTTTAAGATTTACACATTTTTACACAAAATTGCATATAATTTAATTGTGAAATGTTTTTTTTTTTGTCAAAAAAATGATATTGAAATGCATAAATCTTAATTTTTTTTATTTTATTTTTTTTGCAGCACTATTGCAAAAATTATGCATTTTTATTTCCTTTCATAACATAACATAAATTAAATAAATAAAAAACTAAATAATTATACATATATTATGCATTTGAATTTAATAACATAAATCAAATAAATAAAAAACTAAATAATTATACATATATTATGCATTTCAAATTAATAACATAAATCAAATAAATAAAAAACTAAATAATTATACATATATTATGCATTTCAAATTAATAACATAAATCAAATAAATAAAAAACTAAATAATTATACATATATTATGCATTTCAAATTAATAACATAAATCAAATAAATAAAAAATATCATATTTTTAAGTGTCCTGCAGCATGCAAAAAAATAAAGTTATATATATATATTATGCATTTTAATTTAATAACATAAATCAAATAAATAAAAAATATCATATTTTTAAGTGTCCTGCAGCATGCAAAAAAATAAAGTTATATATATATATTATGCATTTTAATTTAATAACATAAATCAAATAAATAAAAAATTAAATAAATATATATATATATGCATTTCAAATTAATAATATAAATCAAATAATACAAAACTAAATATTTTTAAGTGTCCTGCAGCATGCAAAAAAATAAAATAAATTTAATTTAATAACATAGATCAAATAAATAAAAAACAAAATATTTTTAAGTGTCCTGCAGTACTCAAAAAACAATTATTTATATATATATATATATATATATATATATGATGTAGATGTAGAAGTCCCCCCTGGCTGATTAACTTTCTAATGGAAATATTTTCATCAGTTTCTCCATGAAAATTATTCCAAAAGAATAAATAAACATGACAAAAAGCTTATTAAATATTATGACAAAACTGTTCTGAAAGTCCTGACACATTTCAACACACTGAACATCATAATCCTGGGAGACTTCCCAGTTATTAGATGACATTGACCTACACAATCCATAATGCGTGTGGACAATACAGACAAACAATGAGTGATAACGGAGTAATTCCCTATATCTCCAGCGAGCATATTAATGACATTCGATTTCCATAGTTTATCAGTGACTAATGGAGCTGCCTCTAATCTGTGTACAATTAAAGCTTCACCCCATAATTCATCAGTATGATATACACTCACCTAAAGGATTATTAGGAACACCATACTAATACTGTGTTTGACCCCCTTTCGCCTTCAGAACTGCCTTAATTCTACGTGGCATTGATTCAACAAGGTGCTGAAAGCATTCTTTAGAAATGTTGGCCCATATTGATAGGATAGCATCTTGCAGTTGATGGAGATTTGTGGGATGCACATCCAGGGCACGAAGCTCCCGTTCCACCACATCCCAAAGATGCTCTATTGGGTTGAGATCTGGTGACTGTGGGGGCCATTTTAGTACAGTGAACTCATTGTCATGTTCAAGAAACCAATTTGAAATGATTCGAGCTTTGTGACATGGTGCATTATCCTGCTGGAAGTAGCCATCAGAGGATGGGTACATGGTGGCCATAAAGGGATGGACATGGTCAGAAACAATGCTCAGGTAGGCCGTGGCATTTAAACGATGCCCAATTGGCACTAAGGGGCCTAAAGTGTGCCAAGAAAACATCCCCCACACCATTACACCACCACCACCAGCCTGCACAGTGGTAACAAGGCATGATGGATCCATGTTCTCATTCTGTTTACGCCAAATTCTGACTCTACCATCTGAATGTCTCAACAGAAATCGAGACTCATCAGACCAGGCAACATTTTTCCAGTCTTCAACTGTCCAATTTTGGTGAGCTCTTGCAAATTGTAGCCTCTTTTTCCTATTTGTAGTGGAGATGAGTGGTACCCGGTGGAGTCTTCTGCTGTTGTAGCCCATCCGCCTCAAGGTTGTGCGTGTTGTGGCTTCACAAATGCTTTGCTGCATACCTCGGTTGTAACGAGTGGTTATTTCAGTCAAAGTTGCTCTTCTATCAGCTTGAATCAGTCGGCCCATTCTCCTCTGACCTCTAGCATCAACAAGGCATTTTCGCCCACAGGACTGCCGCATACGGGATGTTTTTCCCTTTTCACACCATTCTTTGTAAACCCTAGAAATGGTTATGCGTGAAAATCCCAGTAACTGAGCAGATTGTGAAATACTCAGACTGGCCCGTCTGGCACCAACAACCATGCCACGCTCAAAATTGCTTAAATCACCTTTCTTTCCCATTCTGACATTCAGTTTGGAGTTCAGGAGATTGTCTTGACCAGGACCACACCCCTAAATGCATTGAAGCAACTGCCATGTGATTGGTTGATTAGATAATTGCATTAATGAGAAATTGAACAGGTGTTCCTAATAATCCTTTAGGTGAGTGTTATATTCAAATGAGCTCCATTATGATGTCATCACGACTCTATAATTCTACAGTCTGATATGAAGTACTCGTCCTTTCATCCTTTCATTATTTCTTAATTGAAAAGTTGAAGACAGGGAAATTAATGATATTCCTTATTTACATTTTAATATTAAATGACATTTTTCTCCAACAAAATGGACTACTTATATACCCAAACAAAACAAGCACCACCATTAAACTCTTCTTTTGAAAAATAAAGACAATCCTTTTAAACATTTTAAATGATCCGATTATATATGTTGACATCTTATATCACCAATACAGCCATTTTTTCACATTTATAAAAAACAGGAGCATTTGGGTTAATAGTCCATTGGTTCTAAGAAGAAGAAATACGTAAGATATCATGAGATGTTTGACATCATCTACTGTTGTGCTGCATACTGACGTCCTTTCAGTCTTTTCTGTGGGGAATTGACCTGTTTGAACTTAATCAGTCATTCTGTATATCTGGAATAAACCACTCGTACTTCAACCACATTTTCATAATCAGAATATATATCATAAATCATACCTGCCAACATCGGATGGTGAAAAATAGGGAGAAGTTACATACATCCTCGTACGTGCGAGGAACGGCAGTGGAGTTTCTGGTGCCCCCCCTAGGGCAAGATGGTGCCCCGTTTGAAGTAGGTGCACTACGCAGACTGTGTAATATGCGTATAGAGAATGGCAGTCGGTCAGTAATACTACACTGAAGATGAATAATACAACAGATGGTCCCTTATCACATCCTTCACAGTTTTAGCAATACATGCCTTTTGAGTTATTAATAATTGAATGTATATATCTTATATGCTGAGAACTTTCGTGACCCATGACTTTTAAAAACTTTTATCTTCTTTATCTTCTTAATGTATACATCTGTGTTGGTTTATTTGTATTTCAAATTTAGTATTTTTTTTTTTCCTTCACCTTCTTATCTTTATGACTCAGTGATAGTGTTCATACATTGTTGGATCAGTATTCTTATCAGGGCTGGACTGGTAATCTGGCATACTGGGCATTGTCGTAATGGGCGTAATGGCCAATGGCTGAACCGAACGTGCCGAATAGGCTGCGATAAGCAACAATGAGCCGCCGCGTTATGGAGAACGGACCACAAAACGGTGCCGCGATATGCAGAAAAGGACAGCGAACACCCCCGCTCAACAACATTTCACCCCCCCGCTCAACAGTTGGGCCAGTTGCCATTTAGCACGATGTGTGGACTTTTCAGACGGACCAGACAATTTGCGTCCCGTTTTGTTTTCGATGCGGGATGCATCATATCTAAAGTAAATACCAAACAATCTCTAATTTTACGGGACGGGTGGCAACCAATGGCACTTTTCCACTGCATGTTACGGTTCGACTCGACTCTGCTCGACTCGCTTTACTTTTCTGAGCTTGCATTTCCACCCCAGTTTAGTGCCACCTCAATGTGGGCGGGATTATGGGCTGATCGTCATAGTTGCGCCATAGCTGTTAGCTGCTAGCTCATTGTGCTGCATAAAGCAGATGTTGCATGGTGATTTTACACAAGTGTAACATTTAAATTGTCCTGGTTGTTTTAGAAGCGTCCAGTAGCTGCTCAACTAAATAAAGTGAAGCTTTCAAGCGGAGTATCGAGTTAACGTAACAAAACATACCATCCTCCATCGTTGACTCCAACAACGCTGTTACTGTGTCCAGCGCACTCTCCCTCCCATTGCTCGCCACTTGATCGAACCACTTCCACTTTCTTCTGTTTGAACCACTCCAGCTGTTGTGGTCCTTGATGGTTCTGTAGTCACTTTTAAGTTTTTTTTAACAATTCCCTTCACTGTTGGTAGGTCCGGTGGTAGCCGTGTGCGGCCAACAGCTGGGACACTTCCTGAGAGACTTTTCCGTTTCGTTCATCGTTAACGAGAGAACCGTCTGCAACTCGTTTATTGACCACGGCGTGGTTTTACACACAGCCATTACTTTTTACAATTTTAAAGTTGTGTGAACAAATGATACTGCTTTCGCTGTTGATAACTTTAAAACTAGCGGGTTGATGTCACATTTCGCAAATCCAATGACGATTCTCTCTGACCAATCAGTGATCTGCAGGGTTTTGACATCACATTTAGTAACGTCTCGGCTCCAGTCGAATCCAGTAGAGTTGTACCATGCACTGGAAAAGCCCCATAATACACACTCATGAGATAAGTGTGGATGGGGCAAATCGTTGGTTTATCAGGAGGAAATGTCAATGGGGAGTACAGAGGGAGGAGGGGTAGAAAAACGGGAGAAACCCGGTAAATTCGGGAGTGTTGGGAGGTATGTCATAAACTCAAATAATTCCTAGTGATTCTTCATATAAACCATTACGGATATCTATAATAACATTTTGACATTTTGAAAAAAAAAAAAAAAAAAGTGGACACTCCACCAAGTCGCTGAGACAGGCGAAAGCTGAATTCAGATCATCCGTCCTGATTCTGCTGGACCTTTCTGCAGCCTTTGACACAGTCAACCATCAGATCCTTCTCTCCACCCTCTCTACTCTGGGCATCACAGGAACTGTGCTTGACTGGTTCAACTCCTATCTCTCAGGTAGGTCTTTCAAGGTAGCCTGGAGAGGTGAGGTATCCAAGCCACATCTGTTACTTACTGGGGTACCTCAGGGCTCAGTGCTTGGGCCACTTCTCTTCTCCTTATACACAACATCACCGGGACCCATCATTCAGTCACATGGTTTCTCTTACCACTGCTACGCTGATGACACGCAACTCTACCACAGTGACTGCTCGAATCGCTGCCTGTCTGGCAGAGATCTCAGCCTGGATGAAGGAACACCACCTGCAACTCAACCCAACCCGGCCAAGACTGAACTCCCTGTCTTTCCAGCCAACCCTGATGTTGAACACAACATCACCGTGCAGCTGGGTTCAACTACAGTGTTGCCTTCCAAAACGGTCAGAAATCTAGGGGTAACCATTGATGATGAGCTAAATTTCACACTCTTTCGATACACTCTACAATATCAGGCAAATAAGACCCTTCCTCTCTGAACATGCCACACAACTGCTTGTTCAGTCACTTGTCATAACTAGACTGGACTACTGCAACGCTCTCATCGCAGGCCTTCCTGCATGTGCTATTAGACCTCTGCAAATGACCCAGAATGCAGCAGCACGTCTGGTCTTTAATGAACCAAAGAGAGCTCATGTTACACCACTCTTTGTCTCTCTCCACTGGCTGCCGGTTGATGCACGTATTAAATTCAAGGCCCTGATGCTGGCATACAGAACAATCACTGGGTCTGCTCCAGCATATCTAAAATCATTTATGCAGATCTACACTCCCTCCAGAAGCCTGCGGTCGGCCAAGGAACGTCACCTTGTTGTACCAACACAAAGAGGCACCAAAACACTTTTCCGGACTTTCAGTTTCATCATACCACGTTGGTGGAATGACCTCCCCAACTCCATCCATGAAGCCGACTCACTCTCTGTCTTCAAAAAACGGCTAAAAACACATCTTTTCCAAGAGCACTTAACAAGTTACTATAAAAAAAAAAAAATTTAAAAAATCTTGTTGCACTTAAATCTGTTTTGAATACTATTCTGATGCTAGTGAAACTTTGTAGTATGGCACTTTTCGTACCACTGTCTCCTTATGATGATTCGCTTACGTTTTCCTCATTTGTAAGTCGCTTTGGATAAAAGCTTCTGCCAAATGAATAAATGTAAATGTAAATTATAGATGCAAGTGATTAAATGCTAAAACGGATCTCAATATCTTGAGTCCATATTGTCATCGATAAAACAAAGAAAAATGGCACTAAATAATGAGAAAGCCTCACTCAATACTCCTTCAGTATATCATCTAATGAAGAGTTCATTAATGTTCTTCATTAGAGAGGATTAGTCACCATGGCAACAGCTGCCACTGGACCACAGCGGACCAAAGCCAATTTATAGTTTAAAAAGTTTAGGAAGAGACTCTGGCAGTGGCTGATACAATTCTGGAGGAGAGAAACGCCATGGCAACTGTATCAGACATTTAAATGATCTTTTAAACGACCTCCAGATCATTTTGATTCAGTCTTATATTTAATTAAAGCTGTCACTCTCACAACTTTGCCAAGGCGACCTGTGCTACTGAGAACAAAATAGATACATCTTTGATACTTTTTGATAAAATCATGAATACAAATAACAAATCACAAAACAAGCAATCCATTTACAAATCCATTAAAACAAGTAGAATACTCACTTTGTATCAAGGATAAAATAATAATAATAACTTCTCAGAACTGTTTTGGAGTCTCTAGGGGATATTTAGCATGGTCCAATTCTTTCAGTGAATGCTTGTCACTAATGGATCCATTTGTAGGTCCCCTGCATGAGGTCTCCAGATGATAAGAAGGGGAGAAAAAAAGGAGTTTCGATTTAAGCATGGAGACAAGGTTTTGTCTGGTTAGCTTGGCCTGGATAGCCCCTGCTGGTGTAGCGGCAAAAATCAACTTTCTCCATTAATGGTCATTCAAAAGGAACCAATCTTTTTATTATTTTCTTTGCAAGTATAACCGGTCCTGCTCTACATGCTCTGAGCGGGATTTGAACTGGGGTTTCCAGCATGGGA
Organism: Moxostoma hubbsi; assembly: GCA_032164185.1. Taxonomy (NCBI): domain Eukaryota; kingdom Metazoa; phylum Chordata; class Actinopteri; order Cypriniformes; family Catostomidae; genus Moxostoma; species Moxostoma hubbsi. The sequence goes on from JAVLUX010000023.1 coordinate 1,125,003, forward strand.
GGCGGGCGTGCTAAAGAGGAGGCTAAAGGCTACAGCTGCTAGCATGCCTCTTAAGGCCAGGGGAGTGAGGTTTACACAACGCACAGCGACATACCAGCTGGCTACCGTTACACTCAACCCCCTAAACCTCACTCCCATCCAGGTCATGGCACTACTGTAACCAGTCCTGCTCGATACGCTCTGACCGACTGTGTAGTTCTGTGATTATAATCCTAATCACAAACTTCCAGGGATGCATGCGCCAGCCAAGCAACTGCCATTGAGATGAATGTGAATACTATTGTATGGCACTCTCCTTATGTATACAGTATATATAGTATAGCTCCTTGGTTAAAAACTGAAAGTGTATCTCCACGTATGGGACATTTGTCATTTAGGACGCCACATCCACAGTCCACAGGGGCGACTGTTGAGCTTCATTGAGATTCTTAAGCAACGAGGGGTCAGAAAGTAAAAGCGTATACCACTCCAACCACCACGATGTTGCCGATGGTGGCGATGATGGCAATCCACAGCCAGACGGCATCGCTGGACACGCGCTGCTGCTCATCCTGTTGCGCAGGCGCTGATGCGGGGGGCGCTGCGTTCACACTGGCCGATGAATTAAAGAGAGAGCGTTCTGTGCTGCACTCATCCACATCCATGAAAGCTCCGCTCATTACAGGAAGCTGAAAGACAAAGAGTTGAATAATGCCATGATTCATTAGTTATAACAAACTACAGTAGATACATTTAAATTTTCACATTTTCTAAAGCACATGTGAGAAGTGTTTTGGCCATGCAAAACTTGCCGCCGGGATGCTAAAGTGTTGCTATGCGATTTCCATAGCAGAGTGGTGATCAATGCGATTGCTATGTGATTTTTTTCTACTATACATACAGTATGAAGCTTCTAAGTGCCTGAAAATGCTTAATACAGTCATTAAAATAATAACACAGAAATGCTGCTTTTATGTAATTTTTTTTAATGATCCTGTGACTATTATTTTATTGATTTTTTTGTGCAAAGAATTTTATCCTCATGCAAAAACATGGGTTCTCCTGACAGCCGAGGTATATATGTGCTTTAAAGCCCATAGCAGGTTTCATGTACACTTGCTGCCAACCCCTGCTTGCATGTGCACGAAATAGATTCCCTGTGCCATGCTAAAATAAGGAGCGTTATTTGCTGTATTACAGAGCTCTTGTTTCGAGGGAAAACAGGGTCAGTTTAGGACTACAGGACCTGGATGGAACATGTGCTGACAGAGTGTTTCTGAGGACAAGTTTGAGTGTATAATGCTACTGATGTTTAAAACAGAACACTAGTGTTAGTGAAAGGTGGTGTAGTGGGCTAAAGCACATAACTGGTAATCAGAAGGTTGCTGGTTCGATCCCCACAGCCACCACCATTGTGTCCTTGAGTAAGACACTTAACTCCAGGTTGCTCCGGGGGGATTGTCCCTGTAATAAGCACTTTGTAAGTGACTTTGGATAAAAGCGTCTGCCAAATGCATAAATGTAAATGTAAATGTAATGCATACAAATTGTTGACCGGGAAGGGTTGGGGGGGTTCCAAATGAACACACAAAATAACACTTAATTTTAACATTTAATCTACATGTCAAGTACCATGCAAAGCATGCTGGGAACTAGAAATAATGCCCAGTTTCAGATACTTTTTTGTTTAATGCTGTCCCAACACAAACTTTTTTAATTGAAACAACTCCGCTAAATTGAGAAATATGAAGAAGGGAGGACAAGTGGGAGGACACTGTTGCATGACCTTCTATGTTTAATTTAGGGAGCTGTGTCCAGTGATCATATCAGAAAGAAAAATAGGCTATGTTGCATTTTTTTTTAATGCAATTTCGTGTTAATATGCATTGAGTTGTGGCAAATTGTAGTAGGTCGTCCATGCATATTTGATATTTCTAATTTGTGAAATTTTCCTAAAAGAGAGAGAGTACTCCTTGCAGTCTCGAGGTTTCATTGCTGTCTTAAATGAGTCATTTGCACAATGTTTGTGTTTTTCCCCTCCAGCGAGAGTCTCAGGATTTCAACATCTTTTAACATTATTCATGGATTATCTTTGAGCTTAAAAAGACCATTTCTAACGCACCATCCTTGTTAATACTTCAGCTCACTTTGCTGTAATCTGATTATCAAACTCTTTTTAATAGATTTCACAAATATCAAATGTATTGCCACAGTGACGGTGTGGTTTTCCAAGTTCACTTCAGCAGTATAATGTTCAGTGAGCTGTTCTAATGTTTGTGACAGGAAACTACTGCAATGAAGAGGAAGTGTAATGGGCAGAGATGGAAACAGACCTTAAGCAACGACATGACCGACTTCCACAAGAAGAAACAACGTTGGAGGGGAAAAGTGATATTTTCTTTAACTCATGTTTGAACAGACAGACCGAGGGTATAGCAGACCGTCTGCCGAGCATCAGTAATATTTCTAGGGAAGACATTTCTAGGAAATAATGCCAGCTTCAGAAGAGCATTAAACATTGTAATTTAATATGTAATCCCGCATAGACATAGATTAGGGATTATGATTGGCTTCTATGAAAGTTTATATCAGTATCAATTTATAATAATGGTCCATCATTATTAGGCAATTATGCAGGAATTAATGCAATGCAGGACGCATGCGTAGTACTACACTAACACTTTAGTTACTTCCATTAACTAATATGGAAACATGATTAACTAATCATTAAGTAATAGTGAATCCATAGTGAATTAATAATTACTTAATTGGATCTGCCTCATAGAGAACTATTAACTAACTATGGCCAATATAAAATAAGTCCCCCTCAATGTCTATGGTGATTACGGCCATGATCATAGTCAGCTTACCTTACAGAAATATGAGGATGTTTCAACGCAAGCATAGAATATGGCGAACTCGGATTTTATTTATGCTGTCGGCTGTTGTCACTTTCATTTATTTTTCATGTAGCAATAATTCAAAACTCTCTTTCACACACACACACACACACGCACACACGCACGCATGCACGCATACACACTCATATACACACACTCACACACACACACACACACACACACTCTCTCTCACACACATACTCATACACACACACACACACACACACTTTCATATACACACACACACACACACACTCATAAACATACACATAGACACATTCACGCACACACACATTCTCTCTCACACACACACGCACACTCATACACACAAACACTCATACACATACGCATACTCACACACACACACACACATACTTTTCCTCTCACACACTCATACACACACACAATCATACACACACACACACACACTCATACACATACACACACACTCATACACACACACACACTCATAAACATACACATACACACACACATTCTCTCTCTCACACACACACGCAAACTTATACACACAAACACTCATACACATACACATACTCACACACACACACATACTTTTTCTCTCACACACACAAACACACACACACACACACACACACACACACAATCATACACACACACACACACAATCATACACACACACACACTCATAAACATACACATACACACAAACACACACACACACACACACACACACACACACACACAATCACACACACACACACACACAAAGGGTAAAATCATGGTACTTTCATTGAGACATGTAAAACAATCATGGTAACACTAGGCTACTCTTTGGTCTGTGAACTTATTTCGCTACGACATTTTTATAACTTGGATGAACTTTTCTCTGCTATGAAATCTTTTAAACAAAGCGACATGTTATTACTATTCTACACGTTAGGGAAAGAAACATGGTACTTTTAGTACTTTTTGGTAGTCAAAGCATCTAAAGCCCTGCTAGTGATATTTTATCATCAGGCATCAAAAGAGCAATTCTAATCTCACACCATTAGATAAAGTTGTTATTTTCCTGACTGCGCTCTCGGCTGTTTCACAGAAGTTCATGAGTAGCAGTAAAACGACAGATCAGGGTGTTACACGCGTGGGTTTTCTTGTGGCTTTGAGGGAGGTCATGTCACATGCTATAATGCCACATCGAATAGCCACACTGAAAAATTAAGCCATGAGGCTGTATGAGAGAGAATCTACAGTGAGCAGAACGCACGTCTCAACCATCACCATAATAAGTCTCAGATCAGGCTATAGACCTGTGTGCTACTGAAGTCCAATTAACAAATGGCAAACGTGTGCAATTTCTTCACTTCTTTTCTCCCCAGTTTGGGATGCCCAATTCCCAGTGTGCTGTAGGTGGTGGCTTAGTGACTCGCCTCAATCTGGGTGGCGGAGCACGAATCTCAGTTTCCTCCGCGTCTGAGACCGTCAATCCGCACATCTTATCACGTGGCTTGATGAGCACGTTACCGCAGAGACATAGTGCATGTGGAGGCTTCGCGCTATTCTCCGCAGCATCCACGAACAACTCACCACATGCCCCACCGAGAGCAAAAACCACATTATAGTGACCATGAGGAGGTTACCCCATGTGACTCTACCCACCCTAGCAACCGGGCCAATTTGGTTGCTAAGGAGACCTGACTGGAGTCACTCAGCACGCCCTGGATTCAAACTCATGACTCCAGGTGTGATAGTCGGCGTCAAAGTCTTGCCTAGTTCCAGTGTTTACCCTGTTTGTATGTTATTTGTTTTCCATTAAACCAGATCCGGCTCTGTTGACTTCCTCTAAACATTACAATCAAACAGAAATGTATGTAAACAAACTTTAACTGTTGAGGCTGCTGCTATTTTGATTCTTTGTACGTGACGCTACAGCGCTCAATCTGAGGTTAATTTTGATGCCGGAGACACCAGTTCCAGTCCTGTACGGAGCGGGTAGAGCAGGAGCGTTACAATGGTGCCGTGACCCAGATGGGAGTGAGGTTTAAGGGGGTGAGTGTAACAGGAGTCAGCTGATAGATAGCTGTGCAATGTGTATAAACCTCACTCTCCTGACCTCAAGAGGTGCACTAGCAACTGACATTAGAGGCTGTAGCCTTTAGCCACCTTGTTAGCACACCCGCCTCCCACGCCATAGACACTGGTTTGAGTCCCATATGGAGCAGGTAGAACAGGTGCGTCATAATGGTGCCATGACCTGGATGCGAATGAGGTTTAGGGGGGTGAGTGTAATGGTTGCCAGCTGATAGATAGCTGTGCAATGTGTATAAACCTCAATCTCCTGACCTCAAGAGGTGCACTAGCGACTGATGCTAGACGCTGTAGCCTTTAGCCTCCTTGTTAGCACACCCGCCTCCCATGCCAGGGTTGCTGATTCGAGTCTCGTATGAAGCGGGTAGAACAGGAGCATCACAATGGTGCCATGACCCGGATGGGAGTGAGGTTTTGGGGGGTGAGTGTAACGGCAGCTAGCTGATAGATAGCATTGCAATGTCACTCTCCTGACCTCTGAGGTGCACTAGCGACTGACGCTAGAGGCTGTAGCCTTTAGCCTCCCTGTTAGCGCACCCGCCTCCCATGCCGGAGACACCAGTTCCAGTCCTGTACGGAGCGGGTAGAACAGGAGCGTTACAACGGTGCCATGACCTGGATGGGAGTGAGGTTTAGGGGGGTGAGTGTAACGATGGCCAGCTGATAGATAGCGTTGCAATGTCACTCTCCTGACCTCAAGAGATGCACTAGTGACTGACACTAGAGGCTGTAGCCTTTAGCCTCCTTGTTAGCACAGCCAACTCCCATGCTGGAGACCCCAGTTCCTGTCCCGTATGGAGCGGGTAGAACAGGAGTGTTACCATGGTGCCATGACCTGAGGTTTAGGCGGGTGAGTGTAACGTTGGCCAGCTGATAGATAGCTGTGCAATGTGTATAAACCTCACTCTCCTGACCTCAAGAGGTGCACTAGCGACTGATGCTAGAGCCTCCTTGTTAGCGCACCCGCCTCCCATTCCGGAGATGCCGGTTTGAGTCCCGTACGGAGCGGGTAGAACAGGAGCATTACACATGGAACACAAACACATCCATTGATCTTTAGAGGGCTTGGAATATGGTGCACAAATCATATTGATCAATATTTCAGGACAATGTTCTTTGGTTGGTTGATTTTTCTTTATGGTAATAAAAGTTGTACGTTTTTGCACAAGCCAACCTGTACAATTTTGCATGACTTTGCCATCTGGTTAACTACAAATAAAAGTATTAAGACTTTTGACTCAAAACCTTATATTTCACTTCGACATTGCTTTGGGGATTCCTTCCCAACGACCTAGTTTAAGTCCTTGAACAATAACGCAATGTCTCATTCCCTTCATCTCAGGCAACCAAAGATACACGTTTAACCGGAGTCGTTATCATGTGACAACTAGCCTCGGTCTCCCCTATTCAGTATATTTCCTACAATGCACCTGAAACAAAACTGAATATCTTTTGAAGACTTGAAATCATGATCGTGGCAAATTGAGCAAGTGCTACTTCAGCTCCTTGTTTTGGAATTCATTATATTGTGATTGAAGTGGAAAATAGTGTTTCAGCTATTTTAGATTATTCAGCTACTTTGCGCTTGCAGCAACAAATCAAGTAAAGAGAAAATTCATGCAGGGGTCACTGGTCCTGATGTCCTGTGGGGTTTGATGTGACACATTTGTTCTAAAAGATTCATTCCATTCAACGTGAGATCTCTGGCTGCTGGAAAACGCACCTCCGTTTCCATGAGCGAGTGAGTTTTCAAAAGTTCTGATTATCTGGCACCTGCTGTTCAGTTGGATTGCTGTCCCTATGGGAATGACAGATGCTAAACTGTGCTTGTATGAGTCACATTTATTGCATTTAAATCAAAGCATTCTGAGGTGGAGTTTGTCACTCTTTATCACAGTTCATGACATATTTCCTCTGCTAAATCAATGGAGTGTGTTTGTTCTTTCACAACCGTTCATAGGTTTTCTTTGCCTCCAGAAGTCATCATAAGAAGAATAGGTGCTATTGTTCACTCTCGTGGAAAGCATCGTCATTTCAAAGACTACATGATTGTACATGATGTACAATCAATCTTTTCTCGATAAAAAAAAACAAAACAAAACAAAAACATCTCTTTGAGTCTTATTGCCTGCAGGGTATAAAAACAACTTGTTCTTCTTCTTCAATGAGATGCGAGATACCTGCATAGTCTTCTGAGTCTTCTAGACAACTTAAAAGTGAAGTGTGCAATTTCTGGATCACTCGTGACACCTAACAGAATGGGAAAATACTGTATAATGATTGTTTTCAAACAGGTTTCCTTTACACTCCCGCTGTCTACCATTGGTCGATGGAACAGATAGCTCTGTTGGCCCCAACTCACGCCATTGGTTGAACCAACGTTTTATGTTGGGCTGGTGGGGATGCTATGCAAAAAGATTATAATATATGGTCCCTTATCAGGCTAATTAAGCCTCAGAGAGGGATAAAGTCCGACTGCGGATGGTGGTGCGACGAGAGAGATCGTTTACGGTCAGCCGACCGTTATGTGTTTGTTTGTGTCTTTTGTTTACATTTTTCATTAAAATATTATTTATATTGTCAAGCCGGTTCTTGCCTCCTCCTTGCCCATCAAAATCCCTTTACACTGGTGCCGAAGACCCGGGAAGGAGGAGGGATACGCCGTAGTAGAGTTCTGGCCACTGGCATCCACCCCAACGGAGCAGCCGTGGCCGTCTGCCGAGGGACGGAGGAGCCTGGCCTCCTAGAAGTGGAGGAATGGCCGCCGACCACAAGGGGAGATGGGGCTCCTAACCAACCGCCTGGAGCAGTCAGGGCCGCTGCCAGTGGCGGAGAAGTACCCTACCAGCCGCTGAAATGTGGCGGGGTCTGAGACCGCCAACCACGAGCGGGGAGGGGCTCGCTGCCTACCACCTGGAGCAGGAGAACCACCTATCATTTATTTCAAACATACCAACTCAATAACTCAATAGAGTAAATTACTAAAAATAGTCAACAAAACCAACAGCAATGAACAGCAATGAACAGGAGTGAACAGTGATCATTTGTTTTGTGTACAAACAATACTTTTTGCAATGGCAAACTCGGCAAATTTAGTGAATAGAACAGCAATAATGAGCAGCAGCAAATCAATTATTCATAAAAAAACAACCATAAAAGAGTAAAGAACAGAATAAAACACTGAAGAATGATACTAAGTATCATCATAAACTATAGTCTTGTTTAATCACAGTGGAAAAGATCTCAAACTCTTTATTCTGTGTGTGTGTGTGTGTGTGTGTGTGTGTGTGTGTTACGAGGGCTATTCACCTGCACTATTCTAGATTAAACACCTGTAATTATGCTATGAACATTGTTTACGAGGACACTTGGCTTAAAAGACTTAAAAAAAACATACTAAACAATGTTAATGAAAATGTAAAAATGCAGTGTGTGTGTGTGAGCGTGTTTGTGTGTGTGAGTGTGTGCGTGTGTGTGTGTGCGTGTGTGAGTGCGTGTGTGTTTGTGTGTGTGAGTGTGTGTGTGTGTGTGTATGTGTGTGTGTGTGTGTGTGTGTGTGTGTGTGTGTGTGTGAGCGTGTTTGTTTGTGTGTGTGTGTGTGTGTGTGTGTTTGTGTGTGTGTGTGTGTGTGTGTGTGTGTGTGTGTGTGTGTGTGTGTGTGTGTGTTTTAAAACAATAAAAATAATTATTTCAGAAAAAACCAGAGCATTTTGATGAACCACTTTAGATTTTAGAGTTCTAATTTATGTTTTTACTCAAACTACTTAAAATTGAAAATAAATAAATAAATAAAAAAGGATTAAAATGAGTCAATTGTTGGCAGTAAGTGTATGGAGCTACAACATTAATGTGGAGCGCATTGCCCAGATTTGGAAATGTTCGTATTAAGATCTCTAAAGAAATCTGAGCATAGTTTGAGGGATTATTGAGATTTTGCAAAATGTGAGATATTCTCATTTGAGATGTTTCTTTACTATTAGAATCCACACTAATGTCCACTTCCATGTGACCACATTATTTTATGTGAAGTTTAATTTTGACAGGCAACATTTCCCAGCCCAGAATATCAAATAATCCAGAAACAATCCCCGAGTGGCTGGTTAAAGATTGTTAAACTCGCACGTTTCACCCGTTTCAAAGTAACTCAGTTGATTTGCATGTAAAGCCCAGATGTGCATTAATGCGTGATGTTACAATGCAAAACCCAAAACATGCCTTACCTGCACAGCCATAAATGAAAGATCCATGATGATTAATTATGTGCAATTCCTTGATCTGAGCGTGTCTTCAGTTCCTCATGGGATTTTCAAAGAAGGATTTCTGCAGAGATTCCAAACCTTCTCATGGATGGAGTCGAGCTGTTCTTTAACCATAATTAAAACATAGAAATCAAGAAGGAGTGAACGGGGCAGAGACCAGCACAGAGAGTGAAACCACCACCAGTGTTGAGTCTGTGAGTGACTCTCTCTCTCTCACTCCCTCTCTCTCACTCTCTCTCTCCCTCTCTCTCGCTCCCTCTCTCTCACTCCCTCTCTCTCACTCTCTCTCTCCCTCTCTCTCGCTCCCTCTCTCTCACTCTCTCTCTCCCTCTCTCTCACTCCCTCTCTCTCACTCTCTCTCTCCCTCTCTCTCGCTCCCTCTCTCTCTCTCTCTCGCTCCCTCTCTCTCACTCTCTCTCTCCCTCTCTCTCGCTCCCTCTCTCTCACTCTCTCTCTCCCTCTCTCTCGCTCTCTCTCTCCCTCTCTCTCGCTCCCTCTCTCTCTCTCTCTCCCTCTATATATACACATACATGTATATCTTTGGACCCCTAGTGATACAGAATGAAATAAATAAAGGTACATTTCTAGCTTCAACATTATTTATACTTCAGATCTTTGTGTATATCTTCATGCCATGTGACCCACATTTGGTTCCCCGTCTGTCGCTCACTTCGACGTTGTGTCGAAGAAGCGACACTTGGGGTCTCTCTTGAGAGCCTTATGCATCTCTGAACTTTGAGAAAAGGCCAATGAGAAATTGGCAGACAGAATTTGCATGTCCCGCCCCCGGACATACGGGTATAAAGGGGGGAAATGCGTCTGTTCATTCTGAAATTTTCTTCGGAGACGACTGGTTGTGTGAGCAGCGAGTAAAATCCCTGTGCGCGGAAATCACGACTCTTTTACTCAAAGACTCAATAGAGGATTTCCCTCCAGCCGAGATGAAGAAGGGTTTCTACGGCCCTTACATGGTACGCCATCGTACCAAAAAAAGGCGGTGGCTTACGACCGATCTTGGACTTGCGAGTTTTCAACCGGGCCTTGCACAAACTCCTGTTAAAAATGCTCACGCAAAAACACATCCTAACTTGCATCCGGCATCTAGATTGGTTCACAGCGGTAGACCTGAAGGACTCGTACTTCCACGTCTCAATCTTGCCTCAATATCGACCCTTTCTATGGTACTCACATCCTGGGCAACCTCAACGTGGTAGTGGACACACTATCGCGAAAGCGTTCGCCCAGCGGAGAGTGGAGGCTTCACCCCCAGTCGGTTCAGCTGATTTGGAAACCTTTATGAGATTTTACAATCTCAGGGTTGAGTCGGTTTCATCCCATGTTTTCTCAGGTCAGGTTAACGCGGTAACAACTGACCATGTACCGCTTGCACCTAGCGCCCTTTCCCTCCGCTGAGGTAATACCGTGCGCCTCTTATCCCAGGAGATCCCACTAACTCGGCTCACTGGATGACTCCTCCTGAGCCCTCTGGTCCGCGAATTCAGCTGAGGAATTTACAGACCAAACCCAATGCGGGTACTCAATTTACCCTGTACTGGAATAGGTTCTCCACAGGTTGGGCCCCTATGTGGACTTATCCCCCTGTGTGTATTTTCTGCGGTGTGGTCCCCTTGCAAGCGGACCCGCGTCTCCCTTGGAAAGACCTCACTGATCAATGAGGTAGGATCTACCACCACGCCATTCTCCACATGTGACCTAAAAGTCCATGTGATGTATTTCACCACTCTTTACCTCCCCCAGTTTGGGCAGGTGTGGTCTCCTCAGGGTCTTTCCCCCTGAAAGAATAGGAACTGGAAAGAACGCCTTCCCCGAAGCGTGTGATAGCGTTAAGATGCCCCCAGCCGCTTTAACTCTATACGAGAAACACAGAGAGAGAAAAGGTGTGGCTGGCGCGGCTTGCTCCCATGCTTGGCACGTCGCCTTGTTCCCCCCATATTGGGGTGTAAGGAAACAGACAGTTTTAACGATTTTTTGGGGCGTTGGGGAAGGGTGCATGCAGTCTGGCACAGCCTGTCGTTTTGGCACGCAAACTACCTGCCCGCACCTGTGTCAGCAGCGCACGTACACGGTTCAGCGCATGGCGTGATTAAAATTGGACCCCTAGTGTCGCTTCTTCGACACAAACTCGAAGTGAGCGACAGATGGCGAATGTCTAGGTTACTGTTGTAACCTCCGTTCCCAGATGGAGGGAACGAGACGTTGTGTCCTCCCGGCCACGTCGCTGAACTGAGTCACTGTTGCAGACGAACCTCATTGTCGGCTCCTCAGAAAAATCCTGAATGAACAGATGCATTCCCCCCCTCTTTATACCCGTATGTCCAGGGGCGGGACATGCAAATTCTGTCTGCCAATTTCTCATTGGCCTTTTCTCAAAGTTCAGAGATGCATAAGGCTCTCAAGAGAGACCCCTAGTGTCACTTCTTCGACACAACGTCTCGTTCCCTCCATCAGGGAATTGAGGTTACAACAGTAACCTAAACGTTTTCAACCTAGATGTTACAAATTGGAGCCATATTGGGTGCCCCATTTCTGTTAGATTTAACAATATAGAGCCTTAAAAATTAAGATAAGTAATTGGCACAACAACTTTGGAGAAAAACAACTAACAAAAGTGTTTTTTCCAGTTTTTGGACTTTTGGGCATATAATGCAACAAATGGTACTGAAGTCAACTGATTTTAGTTCACTTGAAACACTTTCTATCCCTGTGTAAACCTACAATGATGATGCTGACAAGGTTATCTTTACCTGTAGTTTTGCTCCAAAATCATAGGTGAAAATTGACATTTTGACCCCCTCTATAAAATGCATGCTTTTGTAGAACTGCAACTATTACAGCCAAACTATTACATGCTTCTGTAACGAATTAACTGGATATCTACTGCCGGATATTGTTAGTAAACCAATTCAATAATAATGTTTTAAGAGTGTAATTTTCGTAAAAGTCTGCATGTAAAAAAGTGTTGAGGAAACACCTGTTTGTGTGTTATCCGTGTCCTGAAGGCTGTAATGCAGCAGACGCAGCAGGTTATATATATATACTCCGTGCCATGCCATTTGTCATCATCCTAGAAAGGTCTGTTGCGTGCTGAGAAGTCGGCCAGTGTCACAACTGATATAGTCACTATCTGCCATAGTGTACGGTTGAGTACATTTGATGTCTTACCTTTGCTGCTTCCACATTTCCCAACTCTTCAAGTTTTCTTCTGCTCTTGTGTTCTTATGTGTTTATCGTGCAACGCCACATGACCTAGAAGATGTTGCCTGCTTCAGTCAGTGACTAATATACACTGATCAGCCAACATTAAACCCACCTGACTTATATTGTGTAGCGCCAAATCAGCGCCAACCCAAATATCAGAACAGCATTCAGAGGATATTCTTCTCATCACAATTGTACAGAGTGGTTATCTGAGTTACCGTAGACTTTGTCAGTTCAAACCAGTCTGACCATTCTCTGTTGACCTCATCAACAAGACATTTACATCAGCAGAACTGTCGCTCACTGGATGGATTTTGGTTTTGGCATCATTCGGAGTAAATTCTAGAGACTGTTTTGTGTGAAAATCCCAGAAACACTCAAACCAGCCCGTCTGACACCAACAATCATCCATGTGATTATCTAATCAGCCAATCATGTGCCAGCAGTGAAGTGCATAAAATCATGCAGATACGGGTCAGGAGCTTCAGTTAATGTTCACATCAACCATCAGAATGTGCAAAAAATGTATCTCAGTGATTTGGACCGTGGCATGATTATTGGTGTCGGACGGGCTGGTTTGATGAGTCCCCACAATGTAGTATTAGCATAGCTAGCACACACACACACACACACACACACACACACACACACACACACACACACACATACACACTTTTAGCTGCATTATTTATTCAGTTGTCCTGCAGGTCTCTATAATACAGCATACAGAAAATAGGGGAAAAGCTTGTATTTGCTCCATAGGCCAAAAAATGGCGCCATCTGGTGGAAAATATTAAACAATTCTGAAACCAGGGCTCCGGTGTGAAAGCATAATATCATAGAATTCATGATTTTATGCTTTAATAGCACTGGGATCAAATATTGCAAATATAATGGGTTTCAATGGGGACAATTTTGTCCTGAAGGTCCTGAGTGTGACTATTTTGTGTACACAGTGTATTATAGATGTCCAAAATTCCCTCCAAAATACACACCTTTATCAAAATGTATGCCGTTGGCATTAATGCAGCCAAAACGATCGAAAAAACTAAAATGAAAAAGACAAAAATGTCCCGATGGTCACACAAGGGTTAAGAGAGTCCCATGACCTGCACAACATACATTATGACATCTCTGTGTGCGCAGTCAGCCGTGACCTCACCTTTCACATCGATTTAGTGTTTGCAGCTCATATCGACTTCCATAGTGCTGAGTGCAATAAATGTGCATATGTTTTCATGGCATGTTACAGTTCTGCATTCACTTGTGACTGTCCATGAGCAAATCCCTGATGAGAAATGACACGTTTCTGCTGGTCTTTACGATAATCAGTAGTACACTTCACTTGAACTTGATGACATTTCCTAGTTATCGAATGCATGTTTTAAAAACACTTTCGTCTGGCAAGTAATACACTTCTTTAGCTTCACTATAGGCTGTTAATGGTAGCCAGATTAAAAAAAGAAGGTGCGTTTATCTGCATTTCACAACAGCTTTTAATGTGGCTTACCCAATCAGAAATATTTGTTTTGTAATGTGCAGTTTTCTTAAAGTGAATAGAACATTATAAGTACAGTATAACCCCACTGGAAGATGGAGGGAGTGTTTGGGAACCCTGTTTAAAGTTTATAAATTTCTCCCTAATTTTGGAATGCCCAATTCCCACTGCTTAGCAGGTCCTCATGGTCGCACGGTTGCTCACCTCAATCCGGGTGGCGGAGGACAAGTCTCAGTTGCCTCTGATTCTGAGACCGTCAATCCGCGCATCTTATAACGTGACTCGTTGTGCATGACACCGCGGAGACTCACAGCATGTGGAGACTCATGCTACTCTCCACGATCCACACACAACTCACCACACACCCCATTGAGAGAACCACTAATCACCACCACGAGGAGGTTACCCCATGTGACTCTACCCTCCCTAGCAACCGGGCCAATTTGGTTGCTTAGGAGACCTGGCTGGAGTCACTCAGCACGCCCTAGATTTGAACTCGCGACTCCAGGTGTGATAGTCAGCGTCAACACTCTCTGAGCGACCCAGGCCCCAATGGCAATTACTTTTTAAGGGACCCTATTTCTCAAACTTTTTTTAATGCATCTCATGGTTTGAGATTACCTGCTTAGTCTGTGTTCATGGAGATTTTCACCAGCAGAGCCAGAGTTTAAATATTTTTTTGTGATTATTTAAGTGTTTTATCCACTATACATTATATTGCTGATGAGTTCAATTGAAGACACCAATTGAACTACCTTGTACCATAATGTCTTTAAGATACTGTCTAACGTATTTAAACAGACTATATGCAAAAAAGGGGCAATGGAGAGAACAAGAATTTGGGCATTTTTGCAAATGGGCTAAAACAAATACAGAAAACAGCAGCACACACACACACACACACACACACACACACTTAGCAAAACACACTTTGGGAACCTTGAAACTGCAGCAATGATATAAAATATTCATAAGTCATGAATATTAGTAAACATATTACTGTAACTTCACCTTCATCAACCCGTCCAGAAAACATATTCAAGCCTTATAACAGGCAAACAACAAGGTTAAACATCCATTAGGAGAGAGATGTAGTTGTAGTTTGATTTGCACCATCTAGCAACCATACGGTAACATGCTAAAACCCACTCAAAACTGGCTTGTTTGTCTTCAGAGGGTAAATAAGGTCTGGAATGATGTATGATATAGCACTTGTGTCAGATCCTGTGATAATTATCATGGGAAATCTGATCAGAATATTTATGATCACCCGATTGAGAGCTCATTTAGATGCAAATATATTCCATTCACTTTGCTAATTTATGCGTCAAAATAATACCTTGTCCGTCCATTTCTCATCCTCAAATGATGGAATATTCTGAATGGGTAGATTGTAATGTCTTCATTTTTAATGTGCTGAGTTTGATGGCAGTATAATTGCGTGTGTGCGCACTATATGGCTCATTGTGAAAGCTCTGTTCTGTATGCACTTTTTGTGTTTTCTTGCACCGGACTGATGCATAAAGCATGTGGACAGATAACTGCGGCCGGGCATTCTCAGAAAACTACCACAGCACTTCCTAATCAATCCATGTTCCTAGCGGTACAGCTGACAGGAAAATCCAAACTGTGCACCGCTAATTTCCCAAGCATTTGCTAATTCCAAATACTGCATTATGACCATACGTCCTCTTTTCATGGATGTTTCCTCTTTTTTTGGGGGGGGGGGGGGTGGGGGGGGGATTTCTAGATTCCCTAAATGTCCGCAACTTGGCGGCTTACATATTGAACTGCTCAACAAAATTTTTTATTATATCTAGCGCATCATATACGTGAATTCTCTCTCTCTCTCTCTCTCTCTCTCACACACACATACACTCACACACACACACACTCACACACACACACACACTCACACACACACACACACACACACACACTCACACACACACACACACACTCACACACACACACACTCACACACACACACACTCACACACACACTCACACACACACACACACACACACACACACAGTGCACGTGCAGAGAGCGCTAGCGCTTGGGGGGGGGGGGGGGGGGGGGGGGGGGGTTGTTGTTCATACCCAAAAGGGTTTTCAAGTGGGGGGGATCACCAAACTAGATCGCGCAGCCTTTAAGCCCAGGGCACCACCGGGCAGTCAAGGGCCCCCTGGTAGTCAAGGTCCCCTGGGCACTGGCCCCATACACACAACAAGCCACACAACAATTAATTAGCAAAAATGTAGGTATAGTAACGTGATAGGAATGGAACTGCAAAAAAAATACATGATTTTGAATGTTTTTAAAGAGCATCTATTATGGTTTTTCAAATATTCCCGTTCATGTAATGTGTTATATCGCTGTTTGTGAATGTAAAAAAGTCTGCAAAGTTTCCAAAATCAATGTGCACGACAAATGGAGTTATTACCATACCATACCAACTTTATTTGTTAAGCACTTTACAACAACCAAAGTTGACCAAAGTGCTGTACAGAAAACATAAACATATGTACAATTAATAACCATACAATAAAAATATACAATAAAAAGTCGACATCTTACTAGGTGTCAAAAGCCAAAGAGAAAAGATGAGTTTTAAGAAGGGTTTTAAAAACAGATAAAGAAGAGGCCTGCTTAACATGCAAAGGCAGATCATTCCATAGTTTAGGGGCAGACACAGCAAATGCACGGTCCCCTCTGAGCTTACGCTTAGTTTTAGGCACAGTCAGGAGCAGCTGATCATCTGACCTGAGAGCGCGGGCGGGTTTGTAAGAGTGTAGAAGCTCAGAGAGGTATGGCGGGGCAAGACTATTTAATGATTTAAAAGCAAATAACAGAATTTTAAAATGGATCCTAAATTGAATAGGCAGCCAGTGTAGTGAAGCTAAAATAGGGGAAATGTGCTCATGTTTACGTGTGCCCGTTAAAAGACGTGCTGCTGCATTTTGTATCATCTGGAGACGGGTGATGGAGGACCCACTAACCCCCACATATAGTGAATTACAGTAGTCCAGCCGTGTAGTTACAAAGGCGTGGATTACAGTTTCAAAATGTTGTCTTGACAGAATTGGCTTTATTTTAGCCAGCTGCCTCAAATGAAAGAAACTTGATTTGACAACAGCTTTGATTTGAATGTCAAATTTAAGCTCAGGGTCCACTTTAACTCCTAGGTTTGTAATGCTAGGTTTAATATAGGGAGCCAAGGAGCCCAGATCTACAGGTGGGGTCCCAGTGGTGCCTCCAAAAACCATCACTTCTGTTTTTTATCATTAAAATTTAAAAAGTTCAGAGCCATCCAGGCCTTTATGTCGTCGAGGCAATTGAGTAGTTGTCCAACAGAGTTATAATTTTTCTTTTTAAGTGGTACATAAATCTGACTGTCATCTGCATAACAGTGGAATGAAATGCCGTACTTTCTAAGTATGGAACCAAGTGGAAGCAAATACAAAGAGAAAAGTAGAGGG
This sequence comes from Moxostoma hubbsi, assembly GCA_032164185.1. Taxonomy (NCBI): domain Eukaryota; kingdom Metazoa; phylum Chordata; class Actinopteri; order Cypriniformes; family Catostomidae; genus Moxostoma; species Moxostoma hubbsi. Next base: position 1,142,408 of record JAVLUX010000023.1, read on the forward strand.
CCGAGGACTGAGCCCTGTGGGACCCCACACAAAAGAGGAGCAGAGGAGGATACATATTCACCTACACTAACACAAAAAGTTCGATCCGCTAAGTATGACCTAAACCACTCCAGTGCTATGCCACTGATGCCCACCCACTGCCTTAAATGTGCAATCAATATTTCATGATCCACTGTGTCAAATGCAGCAGTTAGATCTAAAAGCACAAGGATAACACAGTCACCAGAGTCAGTCGCTAAAAAGATATCATTAAAAACTCTTAAAAGAGCGGTTTCGGTGCTGTGCAAGGTTTTAAAGCCGGACTGAAAAACCTCTAATATGTTATGTTCTTCCAAAAAGGCCAATAATTGACTGTGCACAATCTTCTCCAGGATTTTCGAAAGGAAGGGCAATTTGGAAATAGGCCTGAAATTAGCAAGAACTGATGGATCTAGAGCAGGTTTTTTAATCAGAGGTTGAACTACTGCATGTTTTAAAATTTCAGGGACCACATTGACTCCCAAAAGAAAGAACCGATTCTGAACACCTGAAACGAGTCGTTAGTAATTCCAGACTTACTTCCTGTACTAACCTACGTAATTTGGTAACAAAAATCTGTTTACGTGTACAGCCAGTACATGCTGTTAGCCTGTTAGCTGTTAGCCTCTGCTAACCGGCTAACTCACGTTATTGTCAAACTACATACCGCTGAGAAACGTCCCGTTCAGACTCGGGCTCAAATTGGTACAGTAAAACAGACATGTTTTTCAGACAGAGCTGAAGCTCGGATATGCTAGTGGCTGTTTCCTTTCTGACATGCGCTGTAAGCGGTAGACCAATCACAACAAACTAAGTCATCTGACCAATCAAAGCAGAGTATGCTCTCTGAAAGGCGGAGTTTAGAATGAATCCTTTAGATCGGATCATTGACACTGAGAAAAAAGGTTACGCTGCAATTTCAATTATGAGCAAATGAAAGTGTTTTGTTCAATCTATGGCATCAGACCTTAAAAACAAAATTAGGCACGTTTAAAAACCGTAATAGTTGCTCTTTAATGATGATTCCTGATTACCTGCTCATGCACCAGTTAATACCTCACTTGTCTAACCATGTAAACATGAATACTTAAGGGTTAAATATTGATTTTATACTTTTTTATACTCAAATGCACAGAGTAGGGAGTCTGATTTAATCATGCTATGATTTATGAGGGATCCATACCTCAGCGGGGAAAAGCGATGGAGATTGGTCTCTAAAGGCCCGTCAGTGTTTATTTGGAGATGTTACTGTGATAAGGTCATCTACTGTCAGTCTCTCAGACAGGTCTGCTTAAGTAAACAGCCAGTCTGGATGGAGGTGGGATGCTAAACCACAGTGGATGATTACAGACTGCTGTGAAATGCTTTAAAATGAACATGAAATGTGCACGATTCATCTGTGCATGCAATTCCATATATATATATGTATATCTTTGTAATATTTCAGCAAAGACAAAAGTCACCAAGGCTGATTAATGGCACTGGAAATTTGAATTTCAGATGATGGTGAAGTTGTCTAACCCCGAGCTGTAAAATGGTATAATTCATGTTAAGGTCTAAGAAGCTGTTTGACAAATTGATGCATTGTGATTATTGCATAAATGATAAACCGTTTAGGAAAATAGTAATTTATCAGCAGGTTATCACCAAGACATGGCAAGTTTTACACTTAGGTGTTGAATAAGAGGTTATCGAAAACGTGCATGAATAAAAATGGGTCAATGCATGCATTATGCAACTGTAAATGCAGATATGCCCATTTTCGGTCTTATAAAAGAAGTTCATGTTTAGCTGATCAAATGAAGATACTGTACAGCGGCACCAACAAGCATTTGGACACTTACAAATGTCTGAATGTCATTGTATAACAAAATATTGAAGCAAGCGACCAATGATAGCTGGAGCTTTTCTTCATCTGTTGTTTTACAATTTCTAACCTAACAAACAGATTAGTGTGCAATGTTTTGCTTAATAAAAATAGACATTTTTAAGCGTTGCATAACCAAATCATTTTAGGGACCAATGTTAATTTCATTAATGGCTCTACATTAACAGACGGGCTTTTAAAGTACAATATGGCTTTTAAACAAATATGTAAGAAATGACAGTGCAGCAATTTCCCAGTTTATCCACTAGAGTTCAGAAGTGGTTTATTTATCTGAGAAGGTGCAGCTGGATGAGAGTTGATACAGCATGAAAGTTGCATTATATTGTTGAGGTTGGAATCCTGACAATAATCTTTAATGACAATACTGCATGACAGGGGCATTTGTGGTATTTGAAAACATCAGGGGCAAAGGGTATGAGTCTTTATTCTTCTAAATGATTTGATTATTGTGTATGGTGGGAGAAACCACTCCAAATGATTCAGTCCATGCATGATGTGTCAGAACGACTCAGAGTGAACCGCAAACTGATTCAGACAAAATCAGTTTGAGCAATTCATTGAGAAGAACTGATTCACACTACCCAGGTAGCAGGGCTGGACTGGGAAGAGAAATCGTCCCGGGATTTTACATAACATCTGGCCCAAAAGGGGCCAGAATATACTGCGCTGTTTGCTGTATTTTGCTGCATTTCGCAGCGCAATTTGTGGTCCGTTCTGCATAACGCGGCGGCTCATTTTAGCTTATCACGGCCCATTCGGCCCGCTCGGTTCTCCCGATGCCAAAGTGCATCGTCCCACCAGGAAAATGCCTGGTATGGCAGATTACCAGTCCAGCCATGCCAGGTAGCAAAATACACTCGGCCCAGTTCCGTTTAGAATCTCACCTGCCGGAGTCTATCCCTTTGGCCCGCTTCCGTCTCCTATCCGCAGGCTGGATGCCTGTTTACTCACTTCCTGATTCTGGTTGAATCAATCGGCCCAGATGTGCCGGAGTTAAATGAATGTTCCGGGTTCAATACAAGTGTGACAGGGCGGAGGGCGGGGCCGGGTCGTGATGATACACACCCGGTCCCGTATCAGGCTAATCAAGCCTCCGAGAGGGATAAAGGCCAATGGCAGACGATGATGCGATGAGAGAGAGAACGTTTTTGAGGTAACCCACGGGAAATTATCCTTCCTGGTGACGTCACTGCTGATCAGCTCCATTCATTTTAAAACTAAAATTCTGTGTAGGTTGTTTGGATTGTTTTTTTGTTTGCTGGCTTGACCTGCTATGGAAGTGTTAAAATGCATTAAATGATTTGTGTTGAAATATAGTTTGTTTGAGTTTCTCTTGTAGTCCATGTCTCAAAGCTGCACAAGTTGCATCAGCAACAGTCTTTCTATTGAGTGAGAAGCTGAAATATTGATGAGCACACAACAAACAGGTGGAGCGGTGTGAAGTAATCCAGTAGGGGTCAGTGTGTTACACTACAACATTTCAAATCCACATGTAATAGCCTCTTTAAAAAAAGCAGACGCTGTTTGGAGTTGAAGCCAATGTAACGGAAGCCAGCTGGTAGGTGAGAGGCGCACTAGTGACTGACTCTAGAGGCTGTAGCCTATAGCCTCCTCTTTAGCATGCCCGCCTCCCCCGGTTTGAATCCCGCACAGAGCGGGTCAAACAGGACTGGTTACAGTGGTGCCGTGACCCAAATGGATGCCGGAACGTTGTTATGGACCATACGTGATGCAACACAGACAGGTTAAGCTGTTGCGCACTGTGTGCAGGATGCGAGCGAGATCTGACTTGGGGTGGCAAAGCTCATTTTTAGGGTGGCAGCTGCCACCCTGTGCCATCCTTCTGGCCCTGCTCCTGGTTCAATATAGCCATACCCTCAGCATGTCTCCTTTAGTCCCCGATGACATCATTACAATGTGACTCACAGCCAGACATTATATAGCAAAACAAAATTGGAGTGAGGTTTGGGGGGTGAGTGTAATGATACTGACGGTAGAGTCTGTAGCCTTTACCTTCCTCATTAGCGTACTCGCCTCCCATGCTGGAGACCCCGGTTTGAATCCCGCTCAGAGCGGGTCAAACGGGCCGGCTCATATAGTATGAAACAAACGTTAAGCATAAATCTGCTACATGTAATTTTAGAGTTCCAGTCCAGACGGCACAGTGTCTTCAGTGTCTCTGCATCTTATTTAGTCAAGTTTATTAACGTAGCCTGTACAGATTTTGTGCATTACTTTGTTGCTTAATTGATTATAGTCACAGATTATACTACCTAGAGAGACTACAGTGGTTCCAAACTGGTTTTTCATCAGAACCCATATTTTGCAAATACAGAAAATGTTTACTGTACAAAAGTCCTCACTACATTCTATAGAGGGACTTTTGAGAGCATCCTGAGCAGCTGCATCACTGCCTGGTTTGGGACTTGCACTGTTTCGGACCGCAAAGCCCTGCAGAGGATAGTGAGGACAGCTGAGAAGATCATCGGGGTCTCTCTTCCCTCCATTAAAGACATTTACAAAAAACACTGCATCCACTAAGCAACCAGCATTGTGGACGACCCCGCACACCCCTCACACAAACTCTTCACCATCCTGCCGTCTGGTAAGAGGTACCGAAACATTCGGGCCCTCACGGCCAGACTGTGTAACAGCTTCTTCCCCCAAGCCATCAGACTCCTCAATACTCAGAGACTGGACTGACACCCACACTGTTCGGCGCTGCACTGTCTCTCACTGTCTCTCACTGTCTCTCACTGTCTCTCACTGTCTCTCACTGTCTCTCACTGTGTCTATTGTCCTGTTCATGTCAGTAATTTATTGTACGGTCCCGTACTTTTGCACACGTTTGCACGTGCACTTTATATAGGTATGTTATTTAGTCTGTGTGGTCTCATGTGGTTCTGTGTTTGTCCTATGTTGTTTTATGTAGCACATGGTCCTGGAGGAACGTTGTCTCGCTTTGCTGTGTACTGTACTAACTGTATATGGTTGAAACGACAATAAAAATCACTTGACGACTGAAAATCAGACATCAGAATTTACTAATATTACCATGAACTGTAAAGGCCCAACAACATGCAAACATATGGGTAAATGAGTTAATTAAAATTATAATTTTTTGGTCCAGATCTATTAATTTATCAAATGTATTAAAAATGCAGTTTACACCAAAAAATGGTGTAGTATTTTTCAATTACTGCATTAATTTCGTTGTTATTTTTTCTGGGGTTTGAATAAAAAATAAATAATTCTAAGTGGTCTTGTCATTCAGAGACAATCAAAGTCTCATTAAACGCTAAAATTCTCTAAATAGAATTTATTATTATTATTATTATTATTATTTATTTAATTTATCCCCTTTTTCACCCAATTCGTAATGGCCAATTCCCAATATGCTTTTAAGTCCTCGTGGTGGCGTAGTGACTCGCCTCAATCCGGGTGGCGGAAGACGAATCTCAGTTGACTCCACGTCTGAGACGTCAATCCGCTCAATGTGACTTGAGCGCGTTACTGTGGAGACATAGTGCGTGTGGAGGCTTCACGCTATTCTCCGCGGCATCCACGCTCAACTCACCACACGCCCCACCGAGAGCGAGAACCACATTATAACGACCATGAGGAGGTTACCCCATGTGACTCTACCCTCCCTAGCAACCGGGACAATTTGGTTACCCCATGTGACTCTACCCTCCCTAGCAACCGGGACAATTTGGTTACCCCATGTGACTCTACCCTCCCTAGCAACCGGGACAATTTGGTTACCCCATGTGACTCTACCCTCCCTAGCAACCGGGACAATTTGGTTGCTTAGGAGACCTGTCTGGAGTCACTCAGCACATCCTGGATTCAAACTCACGACTCCAGGTGTGATAGTCAGAGTTTTTACCATTGAGTTACCCCTTTTATTTTAACTTCTTAAAAAAAAAAAAAAAAAATTGATTTATATGTATACATATATATCACATATCAGCCACAACATTAAACCCACCTGCCTAATATTTTGTAGGTCCTCCTCGTGCCAATCTCAGAACAGCATTCAGATGATATTATTCGCATCATAATTGTACAGAGTGGTTATCTGAGTTATTGTAGAGTTTATCAGTTCAAACCAGTCTGACCATTCTCTGTTGACCTCATCAACAAGACATTTACATCCGCAGAACTGTCGCTCACTGGATGTTTTTTGTTTTTAGCACCATTCGGAGTAAATTCTAGAGACTGTTTTGTGTGAACATCCCAGAAACACTCAAACCAGCCCGTCTGACACCAACAATCATCCATGTGATTATCTAATCAGCCAATCATGTGGCAGCAGTGCAGTGCATAAAATCATGCAGATATGGGTCAGGAGCTTCAGTTAATGTTCACATCAACCATCAGAATGTGGAAAAAATGTATCTCAGTGATTTGGACCGTGGCATGATTGTTGGTGCCAGACAGACTTTTTGTAAAAGCCTAAAAATACGACAAAACATATTATTCAAATGTTCTTGATCCTCTTTTGTCTTTGTTTTCAACTGAGGTTTATGATGGAATTAGGATTCTACACGGGTATCAGCGTCTCCCTGGTTTAGATCTCAGGATTTTTGCGAGGGACAGGCGCAGATGAAATCTGTGCAGAGCCCATGAATTTATATAAGATAAGTGTCTCTCCTCGAATGCATTTCACTCGGCTAACTCTGGCCGCGAGAATCACTGGCCAACCTGTTATGTCCTTCTGATGAAATCAGCAGCTCCATCATCTTGCAGGTGTGTCATAACCTGTCCTGAGCCAGCCTTAAAAACATGAGATGACTTTTCAATACAACACCAAAGACTTACAATATGACTCACAGAACCGTACTTACAAGAGATGAACAGCAGAAGATAAAGGCTTAAAATATATCCTTCGTACACAGTATAACTCAACATTAACCACAAATACAGAATCACATGCATTTATATGCATCTGCTTTGACAGAGGAGGTTTTAAAGGAATAGTTCACCAAAAATGAGAATTCTGTCACCATTTACTCACCCTTATGTTGTTCCAAACCCATATGACTTTCTCTCACAGTCTGTTTGCAGTTAAAACAAATCCATATATACATATTACTATGTATATGTGCATATAGAATATATATATATATATATATATATATATATATATATATATATATATATATATATATGTGATATAATGTATGCAATTTCAAAACATATTATTTATTAATGTAATTCATGTAATTTGTAATATATCTTTGTAATTAAATGGACATTATAACTTAAATATAACAAAATGAGCTTTGTTTGAAGGTGCCTGTCGTGGTGCCCCAGCATCCTCTGTAGAGGATTACACAGTGGAGCACAGAGGCTTAACCGCTGGTAGGGGGGTTGGGATTTGCCGGTGGCAGGGAGGGGGGGCCGGGTGGATCGGTGTTGGGGGGTCTGTTGAATGTACTCACCGACGGTGGTGGAGCGGCTCCCAGACCTAGAGAGTTGTGTATATCGTTAGTATTATTATTACTGCTGCTACTAATTCTACTATTACTACTATTGTTATTGTTATTATTATTATTATTATTATTATTATTACTACTACTACTACTACTACTATTGTTATTGTTATTATTATTATTATTATTACTACTGCTACTACTAATACTATTGTTATTATTATTATTATTATTACTACTATTATTTATATTATTATTATTATTATTATTATTACTACTACTACTACTACTATTGTTATTATTATTATTATTATTACTACTATTATTTATATTATTATTATTATTATTATTATTATTACTACTGCTACTACTAATACTATTGTTATTATTATTATTACTACTATTATTTATATTATTATTATTATTATTATTATTACTACTACTACTACTATTGTTATTGTTATTATTATTATTATTATTATTACTACTACTGCTACTACTACTATTGTTATTATTATTATTATTATTATTATTACTGCTACTATTATTGATATTATTATTACTGCTAGTATTATTATTACTACTGCTACTACTATTATTGTTGTTATTATTATTATTATTACTGCTAGTATTATTATTACTACTGCTACTACTACTACTACTATTGTTGTTATTATTATTATTATTTCTACTACTATTACTACTATTATTGATATTATTATTATTACTGCTAGTATTATTATTACTACTGCTACCAATGCTACTACTACTACTACTACTACTATTATTATTATTATTATTATTAATACTACTATTATTGCTATTATTATTATTATTATTACTGTTAGTATTATTATTACTACTGCTACTAATGCTAATACTACCACTACTACTATTTATGTTGTTATTATTATAATTATTATTATTAATACTATTATTGATATTATTATTATTACTACTGCTGCTAATGCTACTACTACTACTATTGTTGTTGTTGTTGTTGTTGTTATTATTATTACTACTATTATTTATATTATTATTATTACTGCTGCTACTAATGCTACTACTACTACTACTACTACTATTGTTATTATTATTATTATTAATACTACTATTATTGATATTATTATTATTATTACTGCTAGTATTATTGTTACTACTGCTACTACTACTACTATTGTTATTGTTATTATTATTATTATTATTATTACTACTACTGCTACTACTACTATTGTTATTATTATTATTACTACTACTACTGCTACTACTACTATTGTTGTTGTTGTTATTATTATTATTATTATTGATATTATTATTATTACTGCTAGTATTATTATTTCTACTGCTACTACTGCTACTACTACTATTGTTGTTGTTGTTATTATTATTATTATTATTGATATTATTATTATTACTGCTAGTATTATTATTTCTACTGCTACTCATGCTACTACTACTACTACTGGGCTAATCGGTTTTTGCTTTAACCGTTTATGCCCTTTACCCAGAAAAGGAAAACTGTTAAAGGCATGACCACATACATTGTCTGCTTATTAAGTATAATTGGTGTAAGATCAAATACGCTCATAATTTCATTCTTGTATGTGTATTTCCGTCAGTAACGTCCCTATTTGTTTGCATTTCCTCCATCCAATCACAGCTGAAATCTTATTTTCTTAACTGTGATGTTGATCCAGTTTACCCAGAAACCAAATAATAAAAACTGACAAAGACTCTGTTCAAATAACTGCATGACCTGAAGTCAATTTCGTATCGCAAATGAGACCGTAAGAGTATCACAGAGAAGACCAGCTTGTTTATGAGTTGTGCAATGTGAGACCTCATTTGCATTGTGTCTCTTTATGTGTCCTCATGCATTTTGTACAAAGATATCGGAGTATATTGCATGCAGAACGTGCACCAAAAGTTTTCAGAATAATAATAGTTTCCTCTGTTTATCGAGCATCCCTCTGTAGAATGTTCATTGTGATTGAGGTGTTTATAAGCATCTGGACCCTTTTCATTCAGGTAAAACAAAGCCTGAGAAGAAGCTCCTGGGCTCATTTGAATTTCTGCAGCTGTGGATCTTCAAACACTATTGTTTACTCGCTTGAATACATCATTTCACATGTTCAGTGTCGAGCTGTTTTTAGATCTCTCCTATCCTTTGTCTTTCCTTCTCGCGTACACACGTTCTTTCTCTGAAAAGGGATTCATCCACTCTGCTTTAAAACCAGAAAGACACACATAAAAACATAAATGAAACAAATAAGCAGTTGGGAATAATTTGGTTTTTACTGGTTTTCATCATAGTTTTGTCCGATTTGACAGTCAATGCTGTTTTATTGCATAACATTATGTGTGCTATTTTTATGCCTAATATCAACCCTCAACTCATCGGAGTATCATGACGTAGGTTTTACTGAAATGTGAAACATTATGGATCATTGGGGAAAATATGTTCCCTATTAGGAAACCGACTCCTGTGCAGCACAAACAGGGCATTAAGGCCACCTTTTTAGAAACTGCTCAATAAACTACTTGTTGCTAGGCAACTGTGCATGACATCCATCCCATAGTTACACAGAATGCAATTAGAGCCTCTTCATGTTTACAAATGTTTACAGAGGTTCAAAAACAAGGATGCCGTTTAAAGGGAATAATTCATCCAAAATTAAAAATGCACGTTAGCCTCAGTCACCATTCACTTTCAACGCAACCTCTTTGCACACAATGAATGTGAATGGTGACTGGAGCTAACATTATGCGTAACGCCTTCTTTTGTGTTTCACGAAAGAATGAAAGTCAAACAGGTTTGGATAAAGTATATAATTATCATACAGTAACATTGTAGTACTAATAGTAATAATGTTTCATTTTGGGGGGAACTGTCCCTTTAAATTTGTCCTGTTCAATATTCAGTTAGGTAAAGAAATTAGCAAGTCATTTAATGTCAACAAGAATGTTTTTCATTCAGTTTAAGTTTTCAAATACAAAGTAGCATTACAGTAACATTGAAGCATTCAGTCCCCCAAAAACATGAACAAATATACAGTATAACCTTTAAAAAAACAAAGAAAGACATTTAAAGGGTTAATGGGGTGATCAACCAGTATATTACTTTCAAATACATTCTAATTTCCTAAATATTACTATTGTTATTATGCACAAGATGCATTGATAATCGTTGAGTAACACTTTACAATAAGGTTGCGTTCTTTAACACTATAAATGCATTATTGAACCGTTTAATGCATTAGATCATTAGTTCACAATCTTGTTGTTTCAACTTAAAATGTTACATTGTAATTTAAGAGGAAACGTTGTTTAAACGGGATGTAAAGTTGACCTATATCAATGCGACTTGTGAAATGAGCTTAATGCCTTTTTAAGGAAACGTTCTCAGTTCAACCAACTTCATATTAAAATAGCTGAAAGTGACAAACACAATAACAACAGCATCAATAAAAGCAGTAAACAGTAACACGTCAATTTGCATGATTTATGCATGCCACATTGCATGCTGGGAATCTGAGTACATTAGTGCATTAGTGATAATAATAGTGTTATCTCAACAAAATAAATTCAGGGCAGTTATTCTAATGCTACATTGTAATTAATGATAACCAAAAGGCATTATATAAATATATATATATATATAAGTATATCAAGAATGATGAAAGTGTACTTCACTTATAGTTCATGTTAAGGTCTGTGCTTAACTAACGTTAACGAATGCAACCTTATTATAAATCGTGTCCGATCGCTGAAGAATACTTAATATAAGATTATCTAAACATAAGGGATGTAGAAATATCTTGAATTAAAATAGGCACTTTATGCATTTTCATATAGGTAATTATCAGACATATACTCCACTGATATTTCATGTACATTCATTCATTCTGTAAATATTCGTACTGTGCTTTTATTAAAATATTAGCATTTTGAAATGGGAATAAAAAAACACTACAAACTGTATATGCAGAGCAGAGCATTGCTGCTATAACTAGTCGAATTATTAACTGAAATATGCTTTAATATTTTGTTTTGTGGCCTTTCACACCTACGTATCAATTCGTTATTTCTCAGAAGTCTACTTCAAAACAGGTAAATAGGAATATATTTTAAATGTACATCCATACGAATAACAAGCTAATTAACTATATTAACTATCCCATAATCACTTCTGTCCTAAAAGTGCTTCACTGCCTACATAAACAATACTGAACAAACGTTATATAAAGGAGACACAATGTAAGCATTGCACAACAATATTACAAAATAAATAGAATTAAATCAAACTAGATCAAATGACCCATGTGCTCAGTTTGAGCCAATCCACAGAATGCCATACAAACATAAATGTCATTACTAATAATTATGCATTTCTTAATGATATTAAAACGCTCAATTCCATCTTACATGTCTTTGAAGTACTAACGATGCTAAAACTCAAGATCTACATCGATGTTTCTGTCCACTGATGTACAGTACTGTACATTGAGTCCAAAAGTCTGAGACCTCTTGTGAAAGTGATTCTATTCTGCATTTTATTTAATTAGATTTCATTGCAAATGATGTGATCAGTATTGCAATCTGAGTGAACAGTTGAATTGCAAAATGTGCAGAAGATGAAGAGCGTATTGTTTGCTTCAGATAAAAGGAAGGAGATCTGACCGTCTTTACAGAGAGTCAACACGATCAATGTTGTGAATTTGCAACCTAGAAATGATTGTGTAGAACTTGTATTCATTTCAGTTCATTTGAACATTTATTTGTTTTAAAATGTCAAACTCCTAAAACTTTGAGGGTTTGGATCAGGGACTAAAAATGGTCCAAGAAGCAAAAACCGAAAACAGGATTAAAAAAAAACTAAAAATATAAAAAGGCATTTTCAATTATTAAATTTTTTTCCGGAGTGAAAAGTTTATTTTGAAATGCTTTATTAATTTCATTACTATATATTATTATTATTATTATTATTATTATTTTTTTAATACATTTTTTAAAAAAAAATTTTATTACATCACTTCATGTTGACCAACCCCCCCCCCCCCCCCCCCCCCCCCCATCCCCCCAACCCCCATTTCCTCACCCTCATGCCATCCCATTTGTGTGTGACTTTCTTTCTTCTGCAGAACACAAATTTAGATTTTTAGAAGAATTTCTCAGCTCTGTAGGTCCGCACAATTTAAGTGAATGGTGACCAGAACTTTTGAAGCTCCAATAATCACAGATAGTCAGCA
>JAVLUX010000023.1:1157500-1162500 GCA_032164185.1 Moxostoma hubbsi
TAAACAACATTATATTTACCTTTAACTAGAGTTAACTATGGAGAATAGCTGTAATGTGAAAGCAACAGTTACCGTGGTAATCGGATGGTTATACTATGGCCGCGGGCATCCGCCGGGGGATGGACGAGTTGGTACTGACCGCCTGGACGCGGAAGAATGTCCGCAGTCTGCGAGGGGAGGATCGGCTCGCTGCCGGCCACCTGGTGCGGTGAAGCCGCGTTCCATCCGCCAGGGGGCGGAGTCTGAGGACTCTCTCCGGTCCGCCTGGGGAGGAGGGGCTGTCGTCCGCCAGGGGGTGGAGGAGTGGTCGAGGACTGGACGACGACATGTCAGAGAACCGTCAAGTAAGTTTGTTGTTGTTTTTCCCTCCCCTTGTCTCCCTCCCTGGTCCGAGAAGGTGGGGAAGTCCTGCCGGCAGGAGGGGGTAGAAGGGCACTCCCCCCATGAAAGGGGGGGGTTTACATCATGCCCTAGGCTCCCCGGCCTGAAGCAAAGGAGGGAGGAGTGTGGCAAGGAGGAGGGCCGGGCTGGGCCGCAATGACGCAAGGTTAATCAAGCTGACGAGAGGGATAAAGGCGGCCGGGAGAGAGAGCTACAGGCGGCTATCCTGTATGTGTGCCCTGTGTGCGTTTGTGTTGAATGTCTTTTGCTTTATGTTAAGCATTAAATTAATTCTTTCCATTTTACTCTGTTAAATTGGAGCCGAAACCTGGAAAGGAGGAGGGATGCGCTGTCGCGGAGTCCACGCCACTGCCACCCACCCAAAGGAGCAGACGCGGCCATCGGAGGAGTTGCTCCTGACCGCCTGGACGTGGAGGAACATCCATTGTCTGCGAGGGGAGGAGGGGCTCGCTGCCGGCCACCTGGAGCGGTGAAACCACTGCCAGGTGCGGAGGAGTTCCCAACCGGCCCCCAAAACGCAGCGGGCATTCCATCCAACAGGGGTCAGAAGACTCATTCCGGTTCGCCTGGGGAGGAGGGGCTGTCAAAGGAGGCAAAGGAGGGAGGACTGTGGCAAGGAGGAGGGCAGGGCTGGGCAGGGCCGCGATGACGCATTCCCAGCCCCTAATCAGGCTATTCAAGCCGACGAGAGGGATAAAGGCGGTTGAAGGGGCAGTTCGGGTAGAGAGAGCTATAGGCAGCTGTCTTTTATGTGTGCCCTGTATGCGTTTGTGTTGTATGTCTTTTGCTTTAAGTTAAGTGTTAAATTATTATTTATATTGTCAAGCCGGTTTCCCCTCCCAAAGGGATCTATTTTACATTTTGTATCGCGTTTCACTGGTTTTCAACGCTTTAAAAAAACTTAAAAAACATGTTTCAGTTGTCGGATTATTGTCTGTACAGCTGCACGTTGCATGTAAAGCTGGAGCTGCGTTTACTGCCCCCCGCTGACCCACAATAACATGGCGAAGGCACTTGATTTGCTCCGTTGATATATTAATTGAGCTAATTTTTTTACGCATTATTTTTTATATAATGAATCACTTAATAGGTAACACGTTAAATAGCCAGACTAAATATTTAATATTACAACGGACGATAGTAATTAATTTCAATGTATAATGCAACACTAATGAAAATGTATTTGGATTGTTTATAGTCTTAATTGTTTTATAGCAATGGGACTGAATAGTAACTGAAATGTAATCATAAAGAATGACAAAATCAAGATCAAATATTAGTTGTCATATATAAATATAAAGGCCACAGCAGTGTGTCTCTGCTCAGTCGCACTGGTTTTCCTCCAGCGATTACATTGTAATTATTTATTATGGTGCATGAAAGACATTTTTCATCAAAAATATATACTAATTTCTATCGCCAACTGAATAAAAAATGTGCTTGAACTCTTAAACATGATGTATATAGAGGAGATAGTGTTGCTTCAGGCATTTAGTATGTATACTTCATCATTCTTCCTTTTAAAAGTACACAAATATATCTTGCATTTGGATGAGCTTATTAGAAACAGTGGTGTGTATCTTTAGGCAAGACTGCAAAACTCATTCATAACCTGTTTAAGCTCATGCATTTCTGTCATTAGAACGCAGAAGTATTCAGTTGCTAGATGTTTTTGGTCATTTCCACCACTGTTTTTGCTTTCCCTCAAATTTAAGTGCAAACCAAATATTTCATCTGTCATTAGGAGTGACATTGAAAGAAAAGGAGTTCCAGATAACTAATGGGAAGTGTTTCAATGCAAACAATACCATTATATTTAACATTCATTCTGCATCTCAGTCCTGTCCATCAAATGATCTGTAAATGAGTCTGATTCCTGAATGAATGACTCTAATGAGCTGATTCGTTAGGATCTACAGCTCAAAACAAACAGTGCGATCAGTGTCTTTCAAATCCCAAACAAATGCCTCCTAAAAACAGATTCTCTAATATAGTATATTTCTTGATGGTCATGCACAGTAGTGCACAAAATTATAAGCTTTGTTGTAATATTATGTTTAAACACTACTAAAGTCTCTTAGTAGACACGCAGATTTTAATAAAGTATAATTAGACTTGTTTAGGTCGTGAATGTCTCTGTGCTTTATCGTCTAGGTTACGGATGTGACCTCCGTTCCCTAATGGAGGGAACGAGACGTTGTGTCGAAGAAGCGACACTAGGGGTCTCTCTTGAGAGTCTTTTGCATCTCTGATCTATGAGAAATAGGCAGACAGAATTTGCATGTCCCGACCCCCGGACATACGGGTACAAAGGGAGGAAAATGCATCTGTTTTGGCCACAACAGTGGCTCGGTTCAGCGACGTGGCCGGGAGGACACAACGTCTCCTAACCTAGACGTTCCCTGTCTGTCGCTCACTTCGACCTGACCAGGCTTATCCTGGCCCACTCCCGAGAGTTACTATGCGCCCACAGGGACCAGGTGCTCAGGCACCTCAGCCGTTTAGGGCTTTGGGGGGGCTCAAGAGGATAGGCAGGCTGGCTGTGAGGTGAGCCACCGTTGCCTCGAGCCCGGACGGAAGTCAACGAGCATGAGAACATGAGAACTCG
Source organism: Moxostoma hubbsi (assembly GCA_032164185.1). NCBI lineage: Eukaryota > Metazoa > Chordata > Actinopteri > Cypriniformes > Catostomidae > Moxostoma > Moxostoma hubbsi. The sequence continues at coordinate 1,160,511 of JAVLUX010000023.1, forward strand.
AGGAGAACATGAGCCATCCACAAACGCTGCGTCGGTGTGATCGCAGCCCAGACTCACGAGACAGCGCCTGTGGCCGTCAGGAGCGGAGAGCACTCGACCGCATCCAGGAACTACACAGGGGCGGAAGGGCATATTTAGAAAGACGCATCCTGAAAGGACGTTCAACGCCAGCTGTGTATTTGCTCTTTTAGAGAAATAAACTCTTTTAACTGCGCTGTCGAAGCGCCCAGGGGCAAGCTGCACTGCTGTGCAGAGAAGGGAGAAAGCCGCTGATATGCGCCGTAGATCCAACAGCAATCGCACTCAGAGATGTGAGGAACAGTGGGTGACTCGCAGCTCGCTGCATACACAACCATCGCCTCTGAAGAAAATTTCTGAATGAAACAGATGCATTTCCCTCCCTTTATACCCGTATGTCCGGGGACGGGACATGCAAATTCTGTCTGCCAATTTCTTATTGGCCTTTTCTCATAGATCAGAGATGCATAAGGCTCTCAAGAGAGACCCCTAGTGTCACTTCTTCGACACAATGGTGAAGTGAGCGACAGACAGAGAACTACGGTTTAATGACTCAAACCACATCACAGATGTTCATATGTTGCCACCTACTGGCGTAAAATGTGATTTGCAAAAATGGTCATCTGATCGTGTAAGTGAACAAATCTGAACTAATCTTTTATATATATATAATTGTGGCAGGGCAGAGGGCGGGGCCGTGTCGTGATTCCGCACACCCGGCCCTTAATCAGGCTAATCAAGCCTCAGAGAGGGATAAAGGCTGACTGGAGACGGCAGTGGGACAGAGAGAGAGAGAGATTTACGGACAGCTGTCCGACACCTGTGTTTGTCTTTTTGTTGAAATTGCGTAATAAACCATTATTTATATTCTCAAGCCGGTTCTCACCTCCTCATTTCCATTAATCCCTTTATACTGGAGCCGAAATCTGGGAAGGAGGAGGGATGCGCCAAGTCCTCGTCACTATCATACACCTGAAAGCAGCAGCCGCGGCAATCCGCCAGAGGACGGAGGAGCCCAGCCAACTGGAAGCGGAGGAATGGCTGTCGGCCACGAGGGGAGGATGGGCTCCCAACCAACCGCCTGGAGCGGTTACCGCTGCCAGGGGCAGGGGAGACCCCTACTGTCCACCAAAAACGCGACAGGGCGTTCCGTCTGCCAGGGGCCGGAGGACTGCCTCCGATGCACCCAGGGAGGCGCGGCTGTCTTCCGCTAGAGGGTGGAGGAGTGGCCATGGACCAAGCTTGGGGGGGGGGTGGGGGGGGGGGGGTGTCACATAGACATGCACAAATACAGTGTGAACTAGGGATGTCCCGATACCACTTATTCCACTTCCGATCCAATTCCGATATCGGAAATCTCAGTATCGGCCGATACCGGTCCCGATCCAATACCAGTGTTGTTTTTTTGCATAATCATTATTTAATATCTTTACATTATTGTGTGGAACTAATTGGGAATACTCTTCGATATGTAAAGAAACACAAACATCACACTACACATTATTTCAATATAAATGTATCGATTATTAAGAAACACTTTATTATTAACTAGCATACTGGATAATGTAGCAACAAAATTAACAGGAATTCCAGTATAAGCCATCTGTAGAAATTTTGGCAAAAATATTGCATCTGGACTTTAAAGGATTCAGATCTCTTATTTTTGTTAATTTAGTTTGTGATGTGTGAGTATATACAAACAAATATTTCCTCTTGAAATGCATCAGTGTTTTTGCTGTACTTCAGCACATTTTTCTATCTGACGGTTTGTAAGTCTTTCCATAAATGGGCCGCCCTGTTGTACACTAAATGTGCTGTGATGCATGAAGAGTGACTGCTCGGTGCTGACTGAAGACATGCTTTGGGAACGCTACAGTGTGTCAGACTTGCCAAAAAGTGATTCTGGAAACAGCTTCACTGGAGAGCAGCTGCTCATCGCTCAGAAACAACCTGGAGAGCGTCCAGAACCACT
>JAVLUX010000023.1:1167500-1240000 GCA_032164185.1 Moxostoma hubbsi
AGATAAAATGTATAAATATAATGTAAATTATATAAAAAAAATATACTATTAATAACAAATCAGAAAATAATACATTATAAATTAAAATAAATTAAATTATTAAAATAAATTAAATGTAATTATACAAATTTAAAATTAATATCTAAATATCCTAGAATCTAATTAACGAATGTGCAAGTGTGTGTGTGCAAGTGTGTTTGTGAGTGTGTGAAAGTTTGTGTGTGAGTGTGTGTTTGTGTGCGAATGGGTGTGTGTGCGTATTTGTGTTTATGAGTGTGTGTGTGTGTGAGTTTGTGTGTGTGTGAGTGTGCGTTTGTGAGTGTCTCTGTGTGTATGTGCGAGTGGGTGTGTGTGTGAGTTTGTGTGTGTGTTTGTGTGTGTGAGTGTCTCTGTGAATGTGTGTGTGTGCGAGTGTGTGTGTGTGTGTGTGTGTGTGTGTGTGTGAGTAAAGTGTGAGTGTAGAGTGTGTGTGTAATGTCAGTGTGTGTGTTTGTGTATGTGTGTGTGAGTGTGCGTGTGTATGCGAGTGAGTGTAGTGTGTGTGTGTGTTTGTGTGTGTGTGCGAGTGTGTGTGAGTGTAGTGTTAATGTTTGTGTGTGAGAGAGTGTAGTGAGTGTGTGTGTGTGAGTGTAGTGTGTGTATGTGAGAGTGTAGTGTGTGTGTGTGTGTGTGTTTGTGTGTGTGTGTGTGTGCGAGTGAGTGTAGTGTTAATGTTTGTGTGTGAGAGAGTGTAGTGTGTGTGTGTTTGTGTGTGTGGTGTGTGCGAGTGTGTGTGTATGCGAGTGAGTGTGTGTGAGTGTAGTGTTAATGTTTGTGTGTGAGAGAGTGTAGTGAGTGTGTGTGTGAGTGTAGTGTGTGTGTGTGTGTGAGAGTGTAGTATGTGTGTGTGTGTGTGTGTGTGTGTGTGTGCAAGTGAGTGTGAGTGAGTGTAGTGTTAATGTTTTTGTGTGAGAGAATGTAGTGAGTGTGTGTGTGAGTGTGTGTGTGTTTGTGTGTGAGAGTGTAGTGTGTGTGTTTGTGAGTGTACTGTTAATGTGTGTGTGAGAGAGTGTAGTTTGAGTGTGTGTGTGTGTGAGTGTATTGTTAATGTGTGTGTGAGAGAGTGTAGTTTGAGTGTGTGTGTGTGTGTGTGTGAGTGTACTGTTAATGTGTGTGTGAGAGAGTGTAGTTTGAGTGTGTGTGTGTGTTTGTGTGTGTGAGTGTACTGTTAATGTGTGTGTGAGAGAGTGTAGTTTGAGTGTGTGCGAGTGTGTGAGTGTAGTGTTTGTGTGTGTGCGTGTGTGTGTGAGTGTGTGTGTGTGTGTAAGTATAGTGTGAGTGAGCGTGTGTGTGTGCGTGTGTGTGTGTTTGTGTGTGTGTGTGTGTGAGTGAGTGTGTGTGTGTGAGTGAGTGTGTGTGTGTGTTTGTGTGTGTGTGTGTGTGAGTATAGTGTGAGTGAGTGTGTGTGTGTGCGTGTGTGTGTGAGTGTGTGTGTGTGTGTGTGTGTGTGTGTATACTGTACATTTATTACTATAAATTATGTAATATAAATCAAATAAGAATAGCAATATAAAATTTTTTTAATAATGAATTAATAACAAATAAAATAATTACAATAAATGATCAAAACAATAATGATAATAATTTGATTATAATATAATTTTTTCCATGCAGAACTATTTTTAAATGAGTGAAACACTCAACACCAGATGTAGTCAAACAAAAACTAGTGATTTATTGTGTAGGTCACCGTCACTCTTCCAGTGTGTGTTTGTGAGACTCCGAGTAGTTGCAATCTCTTCCTCTCCTGATGTTTGTTGTCACAAATCATCTCTTGTGTTGGGATGTGCTTGCGTTTCTGTGGGACTGGAATTTCGGGATCATATAGATTGTGATTAGTTGTGTGAAATGTACATTAATGTGTGCAAGGAACGAGCTTTACCCTTGTAGAGTGTGTGTGCTCGGCTTTTGTGGCGCTAAATGGATGTTTAATATTTTGATTAATGCCGCTTTTACAGCGATGATCAAATTCAGGTTTCTGCTCAATGAAGTTGATGCAAATTAGACACAGTAACTTCATAGTCTAAGTTTACTGATCCTTGATTTGATCAGATTTATGCCCTGCTCAAAGTGTACGTCCAACATTTTTAAATGAACAATAATTCATTATGTTGGCAGGATATTAATGGAAAGTTTTAGGATAAAAACGAAATAAATAACCGAATTGGTTTCAGCTTGCTGTCGTGCTGCCTATGCAGTGACTTAGAACAGACAGCAATACAAATGGAAATGAAAAGGAAACATTTGCCCACCAAAAATCACAAGTATGCATCATTTTATTGCTTACTTACTCTGAGTCGTCCAAGGTCTGACATTTACTTACTTTTAATGCCCAGAACATTTATAACAATTTATCAGACAACTCAAGCATAAAGAGTGCTATTGACCAAACAATGGCTATATTGTGCCGTCTCAATCACATTAAATGCACATCAGGCAAATTTCATGCCATGTTTTTCAAAAATAATTCCCATAATTCTCTCTGGTTTGCATCTGCAGCCAGCGCCGCGGGACTCACCTGCTCGAGCACGTGTTGACGCACGCAGTAGACAGAAGTTTGCCTGTGTTTGCAGAATAAAGACAAGAGGACCTTGAAGTAGCCCAGAGCGATGCGATTAGTTCTTTCATTCTAAGTGTTTGAGAGCGAGTTGAAAAGGGCATCGCCGACATTAAGTGTTAGCTCGGGAGAGGAGGGGGAACTCGCGTTCTTACGCATACAGCACAATTTTCACTTGGCCAAAGAGGAAAACACTGACTTTGCTTTACAACACTAAACAGCTGCCATAGACGTTTCAGGCTTCTACCCCTGAATGTTTACAGAAACATTGGTAAGTTGTGCCAGTGGGTGTGCCAGTTTGTATCATGTGATCAGTTATTTAGAAAGGGCCCATCATATATAGTGCATTTGTTTGGGTCAATGATGTGATGCTCATTGTCTTTGTCAAACAATGATTCGAGTTATTCAAAAACGCATTGAAAATGCATTTCACACAAAACAATTACTTAAATACGGAACACCTCTTCTATTGTGAGCATTCAGTTTCTAAGTTTAAAGCATTTTTCATATTTTTCTGGGACTTAAAGTCCAAAATGTCCAAGTGGTGCAACCGTCCGGAGATCGTGAAAACTAAAATACATAAATAAAAATAGTCTCATCAGTAGCAGAAATTCTCTAACCAATAAATATTGGCATAAATAGTTTGGAATAACATTTTAATATTTTTTTTTTCTTTAAAGAAAGCATTAAAACGTTTTGTTAAAAAATTAAAATTAAAAAGAATAAATAAATAAAAAAATATATATATATATATATATATATATATATATATATATATATATATATATATATATATATATATCAAAGTCTTGATATTCTTGACTCAAAAAAAATAAAAAAATAAAAATAAAAATTTAAATATTGTTTGAAAAATGTTTAGGGGTCGAGACTCAAAGGGGAGAAAGACTCCTATTGTTTTAGTTAGTTTTCTTCTTATTATTATTCTTCCGCTCTTAAGTCTATGGCATCCCATAGAACCGCTTGCGGGAAAGTTATGAAATTTGGCACACAGATAGAGGACAGTCTGATCTGTTACCACGGCAAATTTGGCATCTCTAGCTTAAACTCTCTAGCGCCACCAACTGCTCAAATTTGCACTCTCGTTCATGTTACATGTAATTACTTTTGAATCGTGAATCCTAGAAACGAAATTCCGCTATTTTGAATTTTCTGAAAAACCTACTTTTTTGAACTAGGCCATTTGTCTGATTTACACAAAATTTTGCCTGCATCCTCTAGAGGCACTCACGACAAAACCACATCACAGAATTTTGATAAACCAAATCGTTTTCAAATGGTGCTTCAACGAATTCGACGAAGAATGCGCAAAATGTAACTTGAGGCTGTATCTACGCAACGCTTTGAGGGATTGGGATGAAACTTGAAACGTGTCATCACGATGAGGCCCTGAGGTTACCTGCAGTGTTTTGGCACACTGCCCCCTACTGGTAAGGAGATAGAAAAATGGCTATTTTTGGCTTATAACGTTTGAATGCGTTCCCAGATACTACCTGAGCAGTTTCAGAACAGCGTCACATACTGGACAAAAATTCTAAGAAGTAGCTATTTTTAGTTATTTTTTTAAATAAATGTGTTTTTTATGACTGAAAGTTAACTTTTTTTCTAACTCCTCATACACTGTTCATCGGACTGTAACCAAAAACATGTCACAAAGCTTCTTTTTGCTGCTCATGGTGCAGATACTTGGCTTGACCCCGGTATCGCTGCTTGCAGCTATATTTATTATTATTATTATTATTATTATTTAGTTGTTGCTGTTGTATGAATTACTAATTTATCTTAACATTTTTATTTGGAATGTAAAAAAATAATGTATTCCACAATGATTTAACGTATCTGTTGAAATGACATGGCGTACCCCTAACATGGAGCAAGTAATGTCACTGAACCAATTTTTTAGTCATATTTCTATATGGCCCTATAGGTGCTTCTTAAGTTAACAGAATTTAAGATGAGAAATATCATTGGGCATTTTAGTTCTACCTCACTTTTCTCCCCACCTAGTGAACAACTATAGTAAAAGTGACACAACTTACCCCACACTATACTGTGTTCCTTGGGAATCAAACCCATGACCATAGAGTTGCTAGCACCTGTTCAGCACAACTACAAATGCATAGTCTAGATTCGGATGATGCAGAATGGGGGCTGATGTGAGGATTGAGGGGGCTTTGAGGTTCTTAAAAGCTTGTAATGCTGATACAGACCAACATAATTTGGTGCCCCCAACTCTTTGCATGGGCGTAAGTGGTGCAGCAATCATGCTGAAGTTCTTGAAGAACCGTCTGTAGAAGTTAGCGAACCCCAGAAAATGTTGTAGTTCCTTCAGAGAAGATGGTTGAGGCCAGTTTAAGACCACACGCACCTTGATGTCATCAATGGCGACCCCCTCAGAACTAATGATGTGGCCCAAGAACGACACAGATTCTCACATTTCTCGGCATTGGCGTAGAGCTGGTGTGAGACACTTGGAGAATGGCTCTTACATGTCCGACAAACCGTCCTCTCGATTCTCACATTCTGATGCATCAAACGACACGACAACATGGAAGTGAGTTTGCTGTTAAACACAAGCTGTCTGTGCAGATCTCCTTCTTCACTTTAAAACAGTCCAGACAGGGAGACTGGAAGCGTCCGGAATATCATCTCATGGAAATACATTCAGAAATACTCCTGAACTGACCTCATACAGATAATCCAAACATGCATCAGTCCTTCATACTGTTTCCTCAACGTCTGGTCTATCAGACAGACACACAGACAGACAGACAGACACAGACAGAGAGACAGACAGAAAGAGTAAAAGAGAAAAAAGGAGTAAAAATGAAAAAGATAGAAAGAAAAGACAGAAAAAAACAAGAAAGTGAAAAGAGAAAGAAAAAAAAGAGTAAAAAAGAAAAAGAAAGAAAGACAGAAATAGAGGAAAAAGAAAGAGAAAAAGGGAAATATGTAAAAGCAAAAAGAAAAGTAAGAGAGTAAAAACAAAGATGAAAAGAAAGAAAAGAAAGAAAATATAAAAAGAAAGACAAGGAGATAAAGAAAGAATGAACGAAAGAAAGAAAAAAGAAAGAAAGAAAATGATAGAAAGAAAAAATAAAGAAAAAAGAAAAAGAAAATGATAGAAAGAAAAAAGAAAGAATGATTGAAAGAAAGAAAAAAGAAAGAAAAAGAAAATGATAGAAAAAAAGAAAAAGTGCTCCTCTTCCATTTCCTCAGATGGCAGTTTTATCACATAATGGCTATTTTATAGTTTTAATAGTGCAATTATTTTTATAACATCGAGCAATTGCTCCATATTGAGCGACAGACATGTGGTGTAGTGGGCTAAAGCGCATAACTGGTAATCAGGAGGTTGCTGGTTCGACCCCCACAGTCACCACCATTGTGTCCTTGAGTAAGACACTTAACTCCAGGTTGCTCCGGGGGGATTGTCCCTGTAATAAGTGCACTGTAAGTCACTTTGGATAAAAGCATCTGCCAAAATACATAAATGTAAATGAGACATTCTGAACTAGTCCAACAATTTGGTGTTTCTCCTGGGAATCAAATTTCCGGAGCTGCTGAGCGCGTTAAATGTAAATCTTTGCGTTTTTAACACACCTCTGTTAAAGTCTTTAAAGTAAGACACCCGTGAATGAGACGTGGTGTAATTACGCCTTGAAGAATATGTTGCTGATTATCTGGATGTCCTCCACTTTGTCAGCACTCCCCATTTAACTACAGCTGACAGAACGGATGTCCGTGCACTAAAGTTTTACTCGTTTTGCACGCATAAGTATCCGTCTGGAATTATAACACAGCTCAGGATGAATTCTGTCCGTCTGGTGAGAGAAATGGCCATTCAGCCACGGCCCAATAAAGAAACGTGTGTGTGTGTGTGTGTGTAAAAAGTGTCATTTTTTGGATTCCAGCGTGCTTGTCAAGATGTGGGGAATATGCACGAGTGAGGATGCATTATTAAAGGTGTTGTACTGTGAGGTACAGCAGAAGTAAAAGGCTGTGATTTGGGTCTTATATCAGACTCGCTTGCAGCTCTTGCATATTTCATAGCCATAAGCGAGTGAGAGACCTGGTCATCTGCTTTGATGCGTTGCTGAGGCATTTGTGTCCTGCGGTGTATCTATACCAACAAAACAAGGCAATCCAGTGACCCCCCAGTTTTTTATTAACACCAAAAGCCTTAATATTATTAATAATATTAATTATTTTTGTGCCCATTTTCCTCCCTTGGGCCCTTATAACTTAATAGGCCAGTTTATCATCCCAATCTCATGAAAATAACACAACTGTTGCATGGTTAATTACACATGTCGTGGCTGTTCCGGGGATGAAATGTCCACTGTGTGGCGCTAAAAGCGAGTTAAATGTTCTTCCAATCCGATGAGGTTTTTAAGGTTTATGGTAAATGATCTGCACTTATATAGCGCCTTTTTAACCTTAGCGGTATTCAAAGCGCTTTACACTACGACTCATTCACCCATTCACACACACATGATGGCAGAGCTGCCATGCAAAGTGCCAGCCTGCCATAGGGAGCAACTACCAATCAATGTCTGTTTTTTCCGGGACCAGGACGAAGTGTCTGAACGTTCTTCCTTTACATTGTGTGATTAGAAGCTTATCAAAAAGTTGCAAGTGTCTCATGCAGAGATTCGGATGTTATTCAGATATATTCTTATGTAAAGTGTTGTTCTAGAACATGCACTTTTGCCTACTGTACGTTTGCAAAGACACTGATTATATTATTTATTATACATTAATGTATAATAATTATTTTTTTCTTTATAACAATTTCATATCTATCTATCTGTCTGTGTGTCTGTCTATCTGTGTGTCTATCTGTCTGTGTGTCTGTCTGTCTGTGTGTCTGTCTGTCTGTGTGTCTGTCTATCTGTGTGTCTATCTGTCTGTGTGTCTGTCTGTCTGTCTGTCCGTCCGTCTGTCCATTCATTGTTCTATCATACTGTTAATTTTCCTATCTATTGTCCATTCCATTTGTTCCATCCATCATACATCCATCCATCCATCCAACATTCATCACTCTATTGTTCTGTCCGTCCATCCATCCATCCATCCATCCATCCATCCATCCATCCATCATTCTACTGTTCATCCATCCATTCCTTGTTCCATCCATCCATCCACCCATCATTCTATCGTTCATCCATCCATCCATCCATCCATCCATCATTCTATCGTTCATCCATCCATCCATCCATCCATCATTCTACCGTTCATCCGTCCATTCTTTGTTCCATCCATCCATCCATCCATCCATCATTCTATCATTCATCCATTCATCCATTCATCCATCCATCATTCTATCATTCATCCATTCATCCATCCATCTATTGTTCTATTGTTCATCCATCCATCCATCCATCATTCATCAATCCATCCATCCACCTGTCCATCTCTCTGCCTGTCTTCCATCCATTTTTCTATCATTCTGTCCAGCATCCATCCATCATTCTATCGTTCATCCATCAATCTTTTGTTTCATCTATCCATCCATTGTTCATACATCCATCCATCCATACATCTGTCTGTCCATCCATCCATCATCCATCCATCCACCCATATGTCTGTCTGTCTGCCCATTCATCCATCCATCCATCCATCATTCTATCGTTCATCCATCCATCCATCCATACATACATTTTTATATCCTTCTATAGTTCTGTCTATCTATCTATCATCCATCCATCTATCCATCCTATACTGTTACTTAAATTATTATCAATGTACATTTATTTAAATGTAAAATAAAAAAGTTTTATATTATTGACAATTGGTTATGTTTAGGGGTTGGAGTAAGCTGAAGGGATCTAAAATATCAATAAAATAGCAAAAATGAAACTATACTTACATGTACAGTATAAAGGACCCCTCAATATTTCTACGTTTCTTAAGTTATAAATATTTAAACATTTTAGATGCTGTCAATATGGCCTCATTTTATGTGTCATTGTTTATCCAAAATACAAAACTGTAAGTTTCAATGTTACAAATGAATACCTACAAAAAATATTTAGGTCAGGCTGAATTAGGGCAGGATTTTAAATATTTCTTCATTTTACAGAAAGACTGGACATTTTTAAATGTGCACATCTACTAAAAGTTAATTTGGTCAAATTTTAGGAATACTTCAAAGCTAATAGACTTCAGCTATGTCCTAAATGATACACTGTCCACTGATGCATGTAGTGTATGAATTTTCAAAGTTAAATATCGTCCCAAATGGGACACTTAACAGATTTTTACAACATGGAAGCATTTGCCATTTAATGGGCTGACAAAAGTGACGTTTCAAACGAATGGGATGTGTTGCCGCTGCCTTTAGCACGTTAGCCAACCTTAGCGTACATGTGCACACAGCGTGGGGTGACGGTGAAGTTTTCACTGAAGTTTTGCTAGTTGCTACATTCTTAATTATTTACAGAAGTTTTGTCAGGCCAGGATCGCAGCCAGGTAACTCCGCCCCTTCTGCTAGGTACGGCAAGCCGCAAGCGATGAGTGCATGAAGTCTTCAACATTCCACACTCTGTTTTGATGGTTAAAGAAGTGCATCGTCAGGGTATACTCGTAGTACACTTCTTTTAGTTGCATCTTCAGTGATAACATAATACTCAACACTACTTAAACTACAAAATGATGTAGAATAGTGCAGAAGTGTGTGGTTTGCGATGCACGACACTTTAGTTCTGATTCCACGGGTCCTTAAACACCTTCGGTTCCTTTAATGGAGACATGATGTATATTGTAAGAGAAGAATGATTTTGTGACATTTGAGAAATGGCAGATGCATTCACAACCCTGAGTGATGTGACCTTTAACCAATTTAAAATCTGGGCAACATCCCGTAACATAAAAAAACAGAGCTCTTTAAACTTGCCAAAAGCATGCTTTCCAAACGAATTTCCAAGGGTTTGCAAGTCTCAGTTCTAAATTGAAATGTGACAGACACTTGACTGAATTACTCTGGACATCCCGTATTGAAGGTCTAGTCTAATGAAGAGGTGTCTATTAGCACAACTCCACCGAGGATCTGGGACATTTTTGGTGGGAAAAGGAGCCAAACAAACAGCAGGTGGACGTCCCAGTCAATAACACTAAGCCAATTAAAATCACTCTTCATTTAAGCTGTGATCTCCATTGATCGGCCTTTCAATTCTCATCTATCAAAGCACTAGACTGCCCCTGAAGGATTCTGTGATTCCATCTGAAACCACTCGCCAGCCCGAACGCTCATCAGTCGCTGTTTATACGCTGTGGTTGTGTGTCAAGGTTGTTTTGTGTTTGGGATGAAAGGATACATCGTATCCAAGAGCCATTCTTGTTCATTGGCCTTTATTGGTTCTGTTTGCCTCAGAATTGTTTTGCAAAGTAGTCCAACAAAAAGTGGGACCGCTGATTAGAATATGATCTCACAGTTTGGCCACAAACGCTCTCTCTGCAAGGACGCAAACGTTGAACCAAATGCTTGGCCAACGTATTACGAGACGTGCCTCCGTTCTCGCGCAGAGCATGTTTTGAATCTGAGGTTTTAACATTCAGCATTGGCATCTCTAAGAACATTTATCAGATATGAAAAGATTATTGTTGGATGAATTATCAGCGGCTGTCATGGGAAATTATTCAGCCATTTTCTTCTGAGGGTTTCGTTTCTCTCGTTTGTGAGGTTTTGATCAAATGAAAGTGCGCCGGGGTCACCATGTACAACACCGCAGCTCTTTTCCTTTTTGCTTACAGCTTTTAATACTTCACACCTAAACGATAATAATTATTTTTTGCTAACTCCAAGGTCTCAGACTGTCAGTATCTTTCCCTCCGGGTGTAAAAGTGAGTTTCTGCCTCAGCAGGTTTGATAATAATCTGACCTCCTCTGGTTTGGCTAGTCAAGAGTTCACAGCTGCGGCGGCAAGTAATGAATTCTTGCCATTTTAAAATTCTACTGATATCACTTATGTGAACCTTGTGAACCGCCTCCATCTGTCCCATAAAAGAGTGCTAAACCATCAAACCTGTTATTGAATTAATTTTGAATGTGCAACATGTTGCGACCCGACCCCTTTTTCTATGCAAAGTCAAAAAACATGAACCTGACACTGTGACTACTGCTCGCAATTAGGTTTGGGATTAAACATTTAACTGCTCTTTTGAGCTCTTTTTGGCCAGTATGCAGTCACTTAGCAACCAACCAGAACACCATAGCAACCACATAGCAGTGCACCAAAAACACAAGGTGCATCCCAAACCACACACTTCTGCACTATTCTACGTCATTTTGTAGAGTAAGTAGCGCGAGTAGTATGTATACACTAATAATGCAAGAAAAAGAAGTGTACTACGAGTATACCCAGATGACGCGGTGGTGGTGGCGTAGTGGCTAGAGCACAGGGCGGGTAATCAGAAGGTTGCTGGTTTGATCCCCACAGTCACCACCATTGTGCCCTTGATTAAGACACTTAACTCCAGGTTGTTCCGGGGGGATTGTCCCTGTAATAAGTGCACTGTAAGTCACTTTGGATAAAAGCGTCTGCCAAATGCATGAATGTAAAATGATGCACTTTTTTTCAACCGTCAACACTGAGTGTGGATTGTTGGACACTACATGCACTCAGTGCTCGGGGCTTGCCGTATGTAGCGGAAGGAGCGGAGTAACCTGGCTGTGATCCTTTACAAAATTAAATCCCTTTACACAAAGTTTAATAAATCCCAAACAGACAAACACATTTGCAAACATCTGCAAAACTTTTAAACCAAAACATGGTCATGAGGAAGTAATTGAATATTTTGCTTGATGAAAAACACTGGCAACACAGTAAATTTCCCGAATGAATTGCTCTATTTACTGAAATAAACTGAATGGACGTGGTAAAGCCCGGAGGAGCTGAATGTGTCCGGTTGTGTGTTACAGGAGCTGATGTCCACCGTGCACTTAAACCTTTCTGTGTTACACCGCCTGATCCATCTCCATCCCTAATAATCTGTCACAGGTGAATACAAACACTAAACCCGTGTGTTTAGTTACATAGGCTTGTATCATCTCTTCTGTCCATTCATAATGTAACACATTTAAACAACAAGTGAAAGAGGGAGAGTGTGAATCAAATTAAAACCTGTCAAGATATTTACCCCAAAATCAAAAAATAATACAATGCCCATAGATTGAACTCTGTATCAAAACAGCAGCTGACCATATGGAGTGGCATTGTGTTGTATGGTTTCCTGTTGAGTCATTAATTCAAATATAAGCACATTTTGTCACACCCTGAGTTGCGGTATCCATTTTTATGCGTGCTTGAGATCTATTTATGGTGCAGTTACATCACAATTGTTTGCTTGTGTAGACATAACTGTATTCTTCTGAAGTGACACTCACTGTTCATTTTAGCAGCTGTTTTTCTGCAGGATCTGCCCCTGTGTAACCTGTAAGATTGAGTTTGAGGTATTGCATCAGCTGTAGAATAAGCAGACAGCTGCCCACAGACCAACCGATTTTACCAAGAGACGCTTCTGAAGAAAAAGAGCAAGCTGAACTTGTGGGCATCTATGGCAGTCGTTGGAACAGCATGGTAAAAATGGATGAAATTTGGCATATTCGTTGAGGAGACTTTAAACATTCTTGGTGAAAATTTGTGGGTCTCTATCTTAAACCTTCTACTCTTACCAAGACTTAACATTTTCACATTCATTTTAGCTTATAGCTTAACATTAGTATGCTGGGGACACAACGTTTTTACATTTTCTAACAATTCATTTGGTCACGCAGAGTTCAACGCCATCCTGATTTTCTAAAAACATCTTCTTTTATTTGTTATTTTTAATTATTTACATTTTTTTGTACTATGCCACTGTGGTGCAAAATGATGCATTGGAAGTCAAACTATAAATGCACGCAAAAGCCCTTGGCCGGTTGCGAAATTGCCCAAAGATGACCAAAAGTATTAATAGTTTGGAATTACTTGACCTAAACTCATGATTCTCTCTGTACATTCCTGGGGTCTTGTGAAATATGATTTCTCATTGGCCTTTCCACCATTTTTTCACTACCCCTTCAAGTTTTGGGGTTTTTACCAAAATTGGCTCAAATCAATGTCACCAGCCATTCTGCAGAGTAACTTACATGTGCCATCCCCCATCAGGCATTTTTGCATCAATTTAGATGTGTTCATCTTTTCCTGTGGCACGACTGAGAGCAACCTTAGACACCCGAGTTTTTGGGCATTCCAAGTTGGGAGAAAAAGAGGAAAAAGCCGGAAAGAGCACCGCTTTTGCATAAAAATGGTCACATAAAATGCATTTTTCAGCGGAAACAAAGATGTATTGAATCACTTTCACTTAATCCCTTAAGCAGTGTTAATCAGCATTCTCATTTACATGACTTTTCGGTCATGACCCTAAATGAGCAAAAAATGAGTCCTTCCGTTCATCAAAGAACATTTCTCTTAAGATACTTTATATTCTTCGTTCTTCTTTGACTCGACAGTCTTTAAATGTTCACGTGCAATCTGCTGTATGCATTACCCTTGTCTTTCAATGCTTATGTAGTTCTTTTCCTTGTCGTTGTTCATTGGTTCTTGTGTTTGTTACTCCCAGGTGTGTCTTGTCAACCCTATTAGTCCTATTAGTGTATTTAATCCCTGTGTTTTTGTCAGTTCTTAACCTTTCATGGTTGTAGTGGTTTGTTCTGTTTTTTAGTTTCGTGAGTTTATTTTAAAAAATCCTGCACTTAGATCCTTTTTCTCTCCTCTCGTTCATGCATATCCAATTCCGGCGTATCCAGTGGTCTGTGTTCACCCAAATTAGACCCAGGCCCACTCAGGGGTGGTTGTCAGTGTCTGTACTCGCTAAGGTACACGAGTTTATTTGCTGGGTGTGTGCTGAGCAGGTTCTTCAGTTCGAGGATGATGAGCAGTAGCGGTGTTTTTTTGTAGTTTTAGTTAGAAATCAATATGCATTAATCATGACGGAAACCCGCTGGAGCCGCAGCGCAGGATCGCTGACCAGGACGTCACATGATCTGACCGAGCACACGGTTTGAACACCACAGCACATTAATAAAAACATTTGAACATGCACTAATGCTGCTTAATTATTTCTGTTAACCAGTATTTACCTTGGATTTAACACGGGGTGGGCATTGGGCATTGCCCTCCAGAGACTTTTGATGCCCCCTCAGCCCGGACAGTTGGCAAAACGTCCAGGAGGGATATTTTGGGCAAAGGTAACTCACCGATAATGACTGATTTATTAAATCATTATTATAGAAAAAAGCAAACCTAAAATGTCATCGTTCCACTGACGCCGCGCTGGTCCTTAATGCAGAAACACAGCGTTGCCTTAAACATCACATGATTTACAACATGTTAAATGGATGTAAAAGGTCATTGTTTTAATGTCCAGTTAGATGAGCATTAATGTCTTCAGCGCTGCTTGCCCGCCGTATCGAGCGTGTTCAGCAGTGCCATGCTAACTGAGGGTTCACACTGTAAAATGCGTAAATGTGGTACATTTTGAGTCTCGTATAGGGCAAAGTCATAACTCTACACCTTTACACAGGAGCAACTCTCACAATAACTCACACTTAACGGCTGCTTTTAAAAGAGAGGTTTCCATAGCAACATTCAGTACGGTGTAAGAGAATGATCGCTGATGGTACAAGCACACACTCAGAGAGGCTAAGTTCACAATCGCATACTACCAAACTAATCGTACTATTTCTGCAGTATACAGAAGGTATACAGTGCATAGTATGCGCATTTAATGAAACATGCATCATAAAGTCGTTAGGGCAACATACAGTTCCATATTGCATACTATTTTTTTATTTTTTTTATAGTATGCAATATTCAGGGATATTATAGTTTGGGATTTTTTAACGTTATTTTTATATTAAATTTGTCATTCCAAATTAGTTTTAGCTTTCGTTAGTTTTCACATTTAAACTTGATCGCCACTGTATCCATATGCATGTCCTTAAATCATTATAAATCATTTCTAAACTAACCTTTGGGAAGTAAACAATTAAAGGGACAGTTCACCCAAAAATAAAAACTCTCTCATCATTTATTCCCCCTCATGCCATTCTTCTCCCGAACACAAATGAAGATTTCCAGAAGAATATCTCAGCTCTGTAGGTTCATACAATGCAAGTGAATGGTGACTGGAACTTTGAGGGTACAAAAAGCACATAAAGGCTGCATAAAAGTAATCCATATGACCCAGTGGTTTAATCCATGTCTTCAGAAATGATATGATAAGTGTGGGTGAGAAACAAATCAATATTTAAGTCATTTTTTACTGTAAATCTTGACATAAGCCGTCTCCTAGTCGATCATGATTATGAGCACTCTCAATCATGATCATTCCTGTAGACTTCAATTGCAAGATGTACAGTGTAAAAGGAGTTACATTTTGGTCCGTTCACCTCCAAAACCGATTAGATTACTTCAGAAGACATGAATTAAACCACGTATGGACTACTTGTTTGCTGCCTTTATGTTCTTTTTGGATCTTCAACGGTTTGGACCACATTGACTTGTATTGTATATACCTACAGAGCTGAAATATTCTTCCAATATCTTTGTTTTTGATGAGCAGAGTGGTGCACTGGGCAGTGTGCAAAAGGCAGTACACTAGGATGAGGATCCCGTTCCAAATACACATAAAGATGATGCACATGCATGCAAACCCCCAAACACATACTGCACACACACTCTTTGTAATATGCTGACAGACAAAAAGCAAGCACAGAATCAGGCGAAAACACTTTATTACATCTAATAACGTCAATAATACATGTCAGGCTTGAAAAAGAAATGCTTTGTTATAAATCAATGAGGGGAAAAATAATAAGTGTGTTCTGCTTTTTCAAATGACTGCGGCCTTGATTTTGTTGCGTTCACCATTTTTCTTGGTGTCGTTAAAGCCTGAGCGGAGAGCTGTTAAAAACCACTTTGCATTTATTTTGACACAAAGGCAGATGGCTGGAGAACAAAGCTGACTTTATTGAAAATTGCGTTATAAAAAGGCGACTCATAACTTGCAGAACCGCAGCAAAAATGTGAAGGGGTTAACCGGCTTCGACATATTGAAAGACCACGGAGGAGAAAAGCCACAGATAGCGGAAGAGAAATCAGAACTTGGTGGTATACAGTAACCCAAAGGAAAGGAAAATCACAAATGAGATCTCTTTCATATCTCAAATGTTTCTCCTAGACAATATAGGCTTACGTTTACGTCACGGGCTGGGAAAACTTTTTCACGTTTTAAAAGAATCAATTCCAGCCACTTTCTTAGCAAACAATTGCTAGACATTAAAGTACATTTATGCATTACGTTTACATTTATGCATTTGGCAGATGCTTTTATCCAAAGCGACTTACAGTGCACTTATTACAGGGACAATCCCCCCGGAACAACCTGGAGTTAAGTGTCTTACTCAAGGACACAATGGTGGTGGCTGTGTGGATCGAACCAGCAACCTTCTGATTACCAGTTATGTGCTTTAGCCCACTACGCCACCACCACCTCTAAAGTATGACTGTTAGTGCAAATGAAAACACACAGATGCGTTTAACTCGCTTTTAGTGCCGCACAGAGGACATTTACCCTCGGAACTGCCATGGTGAGTGTAATTAACCATGTAATTTAATTTACAAAAATGTCACTACAGCACGACCAGGTCTAAAGGGGAGCTTGAGGGTGAATTTCGCCCCTAGATTTGTCTCAAGCACCCCCAGAGAAATCTGATGCCCCCACCCTGTATCACAGCAAAACGATTGATGGGCACCCTGGACTCTTGGTAAGTCAGTCCACCATCTTTGGAACACTCTTGGGCAGTTTGGGTAGCTACTTTTCTAAGTTAACAAGTGGCATGAAAGTGCAGCTCCTAACTACTTGAATGGGGAAAGACCGAAATCAACAAAACGATTGGTCAAGATTACGATAATAGAACATATCTCAAATAAGCAGTAAAACTGGCACTGTGTGGCGGGGTGAGCAAGAGACGGACACGGTGGGTGTGGCATTTATTTAAAATGTCCAAAACAGAAGGGAATCTGGGCCCGTCGTGGTGAAAAGGTCTATGTGAAGGAAGAGGACGATGGGAAGGTCCAGTCAATAATGGGGGGGGGTCCTGGTGGCCACGATGCGCTCCCATCTTTGCTCCGAGGCGCATGTGGGGGGCGGCGGCTTCACTTGAGGGGCCTTGGAACTTGAGTGGTATAGCGGCCCGGCATGCTGGCCCGTTGGCCACAACACGTGCTCCAATCGCCGGCATTGAATCTAACTTGCGCCAGGGTTCCGGGGTGCGGGTCCGGCATCACATCTAACTCCCACCGAAGCCTCCCTGCTCTGTTCCTGAACCTTCGATGACTCCAACAGGTAAAGACCGGTCTCCCGAGGAGAGGAGCGCTCGGTGTTTAAAGGCATCGGTGATGAGGCGCTTCAGTGGGTTCAGGTGGGCCCCATCATGCACTGCCTAACAGAGAAAAGACACAGCGGGCGATGATGATCCACAGGAGGGGTGTGTCTTTCGTCACAACTGGTATAATAAATTGTGCATCTTTAACTCAGATTACACTGAAAAACACAATGTTACAGTTGACTGTGCGCGTGCACGTTCGACAGGCGATTTCTGTATCTAAAGTACTTCCTTTCTACATCTGCTGACCGTTGGCTACCGCTGGGCATTCCAATTTCTCCCAATTATTTTAATACAAGTGATCCATCTCTGCTACATAGTCTCTGTTTTAACAAGTAGGAAATGTTCATGGAACAATGACGTCAATTGACGTCACCAACGAACAGTCCTTGAAATGGTCAATAAAGTCCAAAACCACAAGTCCTACTGGGATCACCGGGACGAGTAGGAGCGGCAATGAAAGGTTTTGCCATTATGGGTAATTACGGAGCTCAAGTGAATGGGCGACATGTCGTCTACGGGCAGAGATTTTAAAGGAAATAAATCCTGCTTGTGTAGAACAAGTGTGTGAAGTGTTCCTGGGAAGTGTGGAGTTTCCCAGTGGTCAGCTGTGCTGGGAAATCTGAGAATGAATAAAAAACGACGGGAAAACGACTCCAGAACGGGTAAATGTAAACATGCTCTTGTTATTGTTCATGTGACATGCTTGCCCATGGCAACAGCAGCGCTTTGATGTTTTGCATGTATTTAACCAGGACTTCAGGCAAGGAAATCTCCATTTTCAGTTTTGCAATGTCATCGTTTTACCAAGTATGTGTTAATAGGGTGCATTTTTTAAATGTGTGGATGCCGTTCCAGTGTGGATGAGAGGTGTAAAAGTAGCAAAATCAATGTGCTTTCGAATGAAAGGGGTTTAGACCCCTAAAATATCTTTATATTCCATCAAACCTGAGTTTTACACATATATCTGATGTGTTCACGTGCAGTCTTGAGGTGCAAATCCACTGCTGTTGGTTCGACTTTCGTCTCCTGATGTTTAGCACCGATTACATGTACATCTTCTTCAGCTCAAGTCTTAGTGCGGCCACTTTGTGGACCAGGAAATTAGTGCAAATAACGAAGCACACTTTGGTCTTTTGAGTGTGGTTTGGGTTAATTATCTATTTTTTGTTCTCTTGAGAAGCATTATAAATGCTTTCAAATATTGTAATCTTGGGAAAGTTAAAATATCCAGTTTGATGTGAGTTAAACATTAGAGGGGTCTGGGTAGCTCGGCGAGTATTGACGCTGACTATCACACCTGGAGTGGCGAGATCGAATCCAGGGCGTGCTGAGTGACTCCAGCCAGGTGTCCTAAGCAACCAAATTGGCCCGGTTGCTAGGGAGGGTAGAGTCACATGGGGTAACCTCCTCGTGGTCACTATAATGTGATTGTTGCTCTCGGCAGGGCGCGTGGTGAATTGAGCGTGGATGCTGCGGAGAATAGCATCACGCTACGTCTCTGAACTGAACATATATAACATATATATAGATTTATTAGCCTAATTTGATTTTTTTTTTTTCAGTGGGGTGCCCAATTCCCAATGCTCTCTAAGTCCGCGTGGTGGCGTAGTGACTCGCCTCAATCCGGGTGACGGAGCACGAATCTCAGTTGCCTCCGCGTCTGAGACCGCCAATCCGTGCATCTTATCACGTGACTTGTTGAGCGCGTTACTACGGAGACATAGCGCCTGTGGAGGCTTCATGCCATTCAACGCAGCATCCACGCACAACTCACCCCGTGCGCCACCGAGAACAAACCACATTATAGCGACCAAGAGGAGGTTACCCCATATGACTCTACCCTCCCTAGCAACCAGGCCAATTTGGTTGCTTAGGAGACCTGGCTGGAGTCACTCAGCATGCCCTGGGATTTGATCTAGTGAACTAGCGAACTCCAGGGGTGTTAGCCAGCGTCTTTACCACTGAGCAACCCAGGCCCCATATTGCAATTAATATTATAATATAAAAATGCTATCTTTAAGGGCTAGTAATAGGGTTTTGGTAGTCTATAATCATATAAAATCAGCTTTATATAAATCAATAGAAGTCTTGTGTTATGTCCCCTGTCACATTAACATTGTAATGTCACATTAACCCCCTGAATAAACTCCACTAAAACACGAAATATATCTACCAGCGACAGGTGTCTCTATACATACTGTGAACATCCATGTGGCTCATCAGACTGCCACAGTGTGTTAGTTCACATGAGTGTGTTTTGTGAATTTTATTAATGAATAAAGTCGTGACAACAGCTTGCTGGATGCCTGATGACATGTGCTAATTGCACCACAACTCACTGGAAACAACTTCTACTGGAGGTGAGGCAGATGCTCGACTAATAAATGTCACCGGCTTTATTTGGGTTCCACACGCTCCTGAACCCTGAGAATAATATTAGCGAGGTGAGTGTGCAATAGACTTAGCAAATAGCAAATCTGTCAATCTGCAATGATAGTGATGTTAAAAAAACAAACACAAGTCTTGGATTTAATTGGGTTTCCAGACTTTGCAATGCAAAGCAATATGTCAGATGTCTTTTTATATTAGAGCTATAAACAAAGCTGAATTTTATATAATAATATACAGTATGCCATTCAAAATGCCAAAGATCAAATTATATCCAGCACAGCAGCATTACGATGGCTATATGTGCCGTGTATAATCACATTAGCTTCCCAAACAACTAATAGATGCTCGGGCATATTTTATGACAGCAATTACAGTAAATAACCAGACATGTCTGAGACAATCATACATCAGAAATGCATAAGCTTGAAATCATATGCACTTGTTTCCAGTTCAGAATTCTTGAGACAGTCTGTCATCGGTGGTTCAGTTTGTGAGACGGCTAATAATAATATAAAAGAGCAAAAGCCAGAGGAGGTGACCTACATACTCACAGGAACTTCAGGGACGTCTGTAATGGTCAGGAGAGATGCTCTGGGTTAGATATTAATGAGGTCAAGATGTAAAACTGTCACAATGTTCATTACAATAGACGAATCGTTCACATTCATACAGTGAACTGAACACTGCAGCTTTTATCCGAGCAACAGCAACATGAACAAATCACATTGTATTCAAGGAGAGCTCTGCAGTTGTGCTGCTGAACTCTGAATAAAGCCCAAAGAATAGGGAAGTAAGACCTTGATTTTCAATAGAATCTCAGCGGTCATTCCTAAATGCAATTTGGAGATTTTGGGGAACTGTGTGGTTTGGTCTGAACTCGGAGGAGACCGCAGAACTGTGAATTATTCACACAGTCCAGTGCACCCATTCTGATCTGGATTACCACTGCCGTATGGGATCTACTGAATAACAACTATTGAAAATGAAAACGGGTCGAAGATGATGCAAGACAGAATAACACATCTGGAGAAAAAGCTCAGACTCGCCATGTGTCAGTTTTTAACGGATGTTATATGATAAATGATACATTTGGAGAATAGCAATCAGATGTTTATTTTTTTCCCCTTGCATTTTTACATGCACTTGCCTAATAAGTAAATATGGTTTGGGGCTCATTTGTGTAATTCATTACAGGAGCATTGCAAATATTGTTATTCATATGTGCACGTTGTTTTCTCTCTGTCACAACAAGGGGATTGCTATAAATATCCCTAGAGCACATATAAGCATATTTTGTTGACAGAATGTTTAGTTCAAGTCTTGATTAGGATTTTAAGTAACAGGCTCTTGCATAACTTTGTGCACAGCGCCACCTATTGACCATCTACTGCTAAACCAGTTTTAAGACTTCTCTGAGATCTGTCTCCATGACATGATGATTTTTATACGGCATGAACTTTATATTCTTTCCCCTAAACCTAAAAAAAAAAAAAAAAAAAAAAAAAAAAAACTTTCTGCATTTTTACATTTTCAATAAAACATTGTTTAATATGTTTTTCCAAGCGAATTCAATTGTGGGGACACTAGAAATGTCCTCATAAACCACATTTATAGCATAATACCCTTTTAATGACCAGTAAACCTGCACACACACACACACACTCACTCTCTCTCTCACACACACACGACACACATACACACACACACATTAATAATAAATAAATTATATATATATATATATATATATATATATATATATATATATATATATATATATATATATTTATTTTATTTTTTTAAGGTACTAGAGCAGGAGGAACAAAACAATAATTTTGCCTATTTTTTAAGATTTACGCATTTCAATTTCATTACAAAATTACATTAAATTACATTGGGTAGCCTAGTAACATGAGCTCAACCAATGGCTTGAGTTTGGGGTGGGACTGTCTGTTCAGTCCAACCAATGTAAGATGGGTGGGGTTAATTGGGAAATAATTTTTTCATAATTTTGAAATTCTGTTTGGTGGTGCTAGTGCTTTGCAATAATCTTAAATAATAAATAATAATTATTGATCTCGGTTAAAGTTAATTTCAACATACTGTACTAATACATTTATAATGTGTGACGAAAGAGCGTGGAGCATGCTAGGATATTGGTTGCCTAGGGCAACGGTCAATTACACTTAATACATTATACTTAATTCAACACAAAGATTTTGTCCACATCAAACTTACATCCTTGGAACATGCAAATATAATAATTTCATAATTTTTCAGATTTGATTCTGGTGTAAATGTGTAAAAGTGTAAGAACAATGGAGGGATATATCTAAGTTAAGTACTAAATATATATATATATATATATATATATATATATATATATATATATATATATATATATATATATTAGAAAAACACATTAGCACTTGAATGCAACAAGCTAAACCGTAAAACTGAAATGAGGCTCTTTTATCGTGTTTAAGTGATAGTCATCTTTTTCAAGATGAGGAAAAAGTTCAAAGGTCACAGAGGTCTCAGCCATCAGCCAGATCAAGTGGAGCCAAACATGAGAAATAAAACATCAAACAAACGGAACTTGTTATGGAATGTAAGACATTTAAAAATAATTTTAACAAAATTCTAAAATTCAAATATTTTTTAAAATATCTTAAACTGAAAAGAAGATTTGAAAATTTTAAGTAAGAAAATAAAAAAATGGGAGAGTAGACACAATATATATATATATATATATATATATAGAGAGAGTATATATAAATATAAAAACAATTAGGGCCGTCGATTTAACGCATTAATTCAGTGCGATTAATTTGACTAAAAATAACGTGTTCAAAAAATTAACACAATTAAGCGCAATGCCCCCGGACCATAACAAGGAAGATCTTCAAGCTTGCAGTACCACCTGTTTACTCCAGGGGGCAGTAAGTGACACTTCAGCTGTATGAGCAACACACAGTTTATACAGTGAAGAAACACTTCAGCAGAACAACACAAACATGCGTTACATTCTTGCATTCAAAACACTTGATTGGATCTCAAGATGTGTTGTAAGTATTAAACTGTATTTAACTTGACACAGTGACCTAAAAATGTATATTTATGACAGCAACACACCCGAGACGCTACACAAGCAGGTGTAAATTGATGGTCCTTAAACAAGCCCTCATAATAAATCTCCAACTGATTGACAAATTCACTTGTGAAATGGATTGCAAAACAAGCAACTACAACCCTGTATTAGTGTGGAAGTGGCCCCAAACCTGTACCAAGCAATCAGGATAAAATCTTAAATATTATTTTGATCTTTCCAGAGTCTGTGGCTCTTATGTGGGTATGAAAGCAGGAAGCATCTCGGAAGTTCTGATGGACTTCACCGGTGGGCCGCACATGACAAAGTGAAGCAACAGAGAATCTGTGGGAACTAATGAGACGAGCCAGCCAATCAGAATCCTTGATGGGATGTGGTACTCCTGGAGGGGTGAGGATTGAAAGTTAACTACTAAAGTTTCTTCAAATAATGCATATTTGACACATCCGAGTCCTAAAATCATGTTCTCTTTTTAGCCAGTGCTGCAAAATACAGTGATACACAACGGCCCCGTGGAAATGCACGCTTACACGGTTGTGTCACTGTTTATTTTGTCTTGGCTATAATGAAACGTTATGGGGATGGGAACCATCAAAAGCGTGTTCAGTTTTATTGTTATTCAGCATATGTCTTGTTGTATGTTGCTTTATGTAAATTTGCCCAAATATTAAAAGGGATGTTGACCCGGTGGGCCTGTGTAGCTCAGCATGTAAACACGCTGACTATCAACGCTGGAGTCGTGAGTTTGAATCCAGGGTGTGCTGAGTGACTCCAGTCAGGTCTCCTTAGCAACCAAATTGGCCCGGTTGCTAGGGCGGTTAGAGTCACATGGGGTAACCTCCTCGTGGTCGCTATAATGTGGTTCTCGCTCTTGGTGTGGCGCGTGGTGAGTTGTGCGTTGATGCCGCGGAGAATAGCGTGAAGCCTCCACACGCACTACGTCTCCGCGGTAACGCGCTCAACAAGCCATGTGATAAGACACGCGGATTGACGGTCTGAGACGTGGAGGCAACTGAGATTCGTCCCCCGCCACCCGGATTGAGGCGAGTCACTACGCCACCACGAGGACTCAGAGCACATTGGGAATTGGGCGTTCCAAATTAGGGAGAAAAGGGGTGTTGGCCCAAAACACAGTATGTTGAATTGTGAAAAACATCAATAAATCATCAATACTTTCAGCATCAGATGATAATGTTGTGATTCCCTCTAGCGTTGTTCTCGTAAAAACACGTTTGGCAATGACCCGTCGTAGCTTCAAGACTTTACTACCCAAAACGCCAGTCTGGTAACAATTATGAATTATTCGGGAACCAAGCTTCAACTTTAACTAATAAGAAGAGAATAAAATGATATAAATAGTACATTGTTATGTTATTGGGTTAAACATTCATCTCAACATTGTTAAAGATGTAAATCATGTTTCCAAATGAAGTGAATATAATTAATAATTCATATAATTTCACGACTTAAATTTGAGCAGACATTTTTGCCATGTCCCAGCTTTTATTATCAATGGACTGGATGAATTCTGCGATCTTTAGTGGTATTAGTTGGTTTTTGTCATTCTGAAACAGTCTGTTTGATAAAATAACAGAGATACGTATGATAAAAGCTGCATTTTAAAGATGATTTAAATGTTTATTTTTGTTATTAAATTCAAGTTGAATTCGTCATGTAATCCCTCACTCCAAACAATATTTTAGCCTATTTTGTCATGTTTATTTTACAATAAAAATCCGTCTAATTGAACTGTTATTTTTTAACAAAATGAAATTACGAAAACTAAATTTTTAATTTTTTTTTACATTTTATATTTAAAGATGACTAAATTCAATCTGATGGATTTTTTGGATGATACGATTGCAAATGCGAGTGGGATGGCCACCCCTTGCTCCGCCCCTGAGTTTGAGTGTTTGAGTTTCACCCAAGCAAATTTCAAGTAAAATAAATATGAAAAAAATACATATGTAAATATTTCCAGGTCGGTCACATACATTTTTTTTCATGCTAAATAGTTCAAAAGTTACTAAACGGGAATGACCTAAGTGTAACCTACAGTTATCCCACAGTCTTTTGTTCTTCTTTCTAGATGTAATTTACTCTGATTACCATAGTCAAGACATTTTTCCTCAGTTTTGTGAATCCACTGGCAGTTTATTCCGAGAGTTTTCATCTGTCCGGTTAACATGATGTTACGTTTAATGTGTGCTACATATAGGCAAGCATAGTGATGACATTTTCACTTTGATGTGATACAGAACACATAGTCTTAAACGTTAGGCAGGGCTGGACTGGTAATCTGGCATACCGGGCATTCTCCCGGTGGGCCGATGCACTTTGGAACCGATCAGGGGCGGACTGGCCATCGGGAGAACCGAGCGGGCCGGTGGGTCGGCCGGGAAACCTGCCACCCGGCTTCCTCCTCCATTTCGCCAACAGAATGTGTCATATATGTGTTACATGAATGGAATGAAGTGCACATTTCTTGCCGAGTGGTGGCAATTTTGAGTTACCGCGATACAGACGATAATCCAAAATTCAGTTCTCAAATGTCTACCAGTATATCACCAGGGCTGGACTGGTAATCTGGCATACCGGGCATTACTCACACACACATACATACACACACACACTCTCACACACAGACACACAGACACACACACACAAACACACACGAAGTACTTTGGGGCCGGTCAGGGGCGGACTGGCCATCGGGAGAACCGAGCGGACCGGTGGGTCGGCCGCGAAACCTGCCAAATGGGCCGCGATAAGCTAAAATGAACCGGCGCGTTATGCAGAATGGGCCAGAAAACAGCGCCCTGATATGCAGAAAAGGACAGCGACATCTGTTGTGTATCTCTGGTTCACTTCACTCCAAAAAAACAACTCTTTGGCTGAACAAAGACACATACAAAATAAGACTTAATTTTAACATTTACTCTTCCTGTCAAGTCCCACGCAAGCCATGCTATGAACTAGAAACCCTCTGCCCAGTTTCAGCTAACCAAACAATAACATTATTTATTATTTTAGCATTATATTTAGTTGCATTGGTTACATGCATTTTTTCAAGTAATATGAACATGGGAGGATTAAGTAAAACTGACAATAGTGATTCTTCTTTTTTAATTGTTTTAGGTCAGCAATTTCATACCAAAAAAAACAACAACATTACTATTTAAAGGGATAGTTCTTTTTAATTTTGCGGTGAAAAATTCCCTTTAAACTTACCCTTAAAACATTCACTGATTCTCAACCTGGTTCATGTTTCTGTGTAAGTCATTAAAAAAAAGTCCTTAACAGTTTGTAGACTACATACATTCCATATGCACGTATATACATTTAAAAGGCATAACATACCCGAGGTTAATAGTTGCATAGCCTGAAATATGGCGTCATATGGTTTCCTTAGTAGTTTGAGACACTCAACATCGCTATTGTAGTTCATAACAGCACATAGTTCTGCCTGATACCAGTTATATCACATTAAAAGTACAAACAACCCACAATACTTTCCATTTAGACACATACATTTCACTAATGAGTTTTACGTTACATAAAAACTATTTTACAAATGATTTGACTGATGCAACTTCAAGTGCAACATTTAGCAGTAAAAAGGAAACAAACATTGTGTAACAGTAGAAGTTGGTCACATTTGTAGAAAAAATGCCCATGTTTTTGCTCTGCAGATGTATAGCTTTTGTATAAAGCTAACAAGAATATACAAAGAAAAACAGCATGTGAGCGCTCGGATCTCCGATGTGGCCAATTAGTGAAAACGATTAAACCAAGAATGCTTTTGTTTTCGTTATTGCTATAAATATGCATTGGACTTATTTCTGAAATGTTCCATAAAAATGCCCAAAATGATTGCAAAATATCACCGCATACATGAAGTATAAACATGTTACGATTTAAATCATATTTTACATGTTGATTATTTTCGCGTAATGAGAACTGGTGGGTAAAATATGCGTGAAACTCTCGTGAAAATAATGGGAAATGGTCTGCACTTATATAGCGCCTTTTTAACCTTAGCGGTATTCAAACACACACACCAATGACGGCAGAGCTGTCATGCAGGGTGCCAGCCTGCCATTGGGCGCAACTTGGGGTTCAGTGTATTGCCCAAGGACACTTCGGCATGTGGAGTCATGTGGGCCGGGAATCAAACCACCAACCCTGCGATTAGCGGCCGACCCGCTCTACCACCTGAGCCACAGCCGCCCGTCACAATGTCTTGTTTATTTTGATTTTGGAGGTAAATGGAGTTGAACGTTTTCTCGACAGTTTCCATGAGAATCACCGGTTGAGGATTGATCATAAAGACGTTTCTACACACGAGCTATTCCTGTGGAAGGACCGGTGGTTTGGGCAGCTTTCACTACAGTGGACAATAAGCACCGGGAAGTACAGCGCATCCTGGTAGGGTGGTGGGTCTTCCTCGTCAGTGGTGATTCGCCCCGACAGGCATCGTGTGTTCTCGCTGGGGCTCTCGGGTTCATCCAAGCTTCTGCTTCCACTTCTCCAGAAACAGCTCCGGCGGGAGCCGTACAGCCTGCCAAGGGAGAAGCGACTTCCGCTGAAAGGGATCCTTGGACTGCCATTGCAGATGCTGAGGGCACTGCGGGAGAATACGGACGAGCTGCTGACTGCATGATGGCAGCGCTCACAGTTCTGCCTGACGCCTCCTGAACGCTGTGCCAGATCCATCAAGCCTGCTTCGGAGTAACTGGGCACCACCTGCTGGTTTGAGCGAATGTGCCATTCCAGTTCAGTGCTATCTATGGTGTTGACCCTCGGGATGCGTCTGCAGTAGGGTCTCTCGTCACAGGGTGTCACAGGGATGTAGTCTGCACCAAAGAGCTTCTCCACACGGTAGTGGACATAAGCTGTGCGGTACTCCGTCAGCACCCGTAAGGGCCAGGATAAGGTGAGGAAGGCAGCCATCCAGAAGACATAGTTGGAGATGTACCAGGGGTGGTGGTCCGGGTTGGACAAGGCAATCATGTACTCTTTGAAGTCTACGTTTTTTAGGTGCATTCCCTCCCGGGCCTCCATGTAATCATCCAGTCCTTCGTTATCAGTGAAGAACCTCGCTCGTTGGGTCAAGTAGGAATTTTCAGACTCCACGTTGGCAAAGCTAAAGCACTTGGTGAACCTCAGTTTGGTGATGGCGGACTTTTCCAGACCGGCTGGCTGCTTGGAGACATCATTGACACCACAGTGGCCATAATTGTATTCTGCCTCAGCCACGTGCGTGTTCACTCTCTCGTGATACACTTGCGTGGTGGTGTAGGCGTCTCCATTGCGGTACCGTGTAACTTGGCGTGTCCGTCGCACGTAGTGGTAGCTAATGGCTTTCCACCAGATACAAGGCTTGGCTTGCTGCATCCTCTGGACTCTTTCATAAATTCCCTCCACGTTCACCTTGTACTGAAGCTCGTTTCGGGCATGGAAGTGCCAACACTCCACCAGATAAACAAAGTAAAGCATGATGAGGAAGGCCAGTGGAATGTAGATGTAGCCGTCAGAGCATGGACTGTCATGGTACATCATGGACTTCCCTTTGTAGGCACTGTCAAACGTCAGCCGGGTGACTTGGGTGACGTGGCACCACACCATGGCCCCCATGCATCCATACATGAGCGTGGACAACACCAAGCATTTCCAGAACACCTCTCTGCACATGGACTTGCTCAGGGATTGCTTCACAGGCCTCTGCTGCTCATTTACCACAAAAAAAGGGATCAAGAGGATGCAAATTGGTTAGAAAAGGATAAAAGGGTGATTTGGTAACAGTAGAGCCAACATAGAATATGCAAATATAATGTAATGCATAGCTTTGTCTGAATTTGAATACTTTCAGGGCATGTGCTGCATTTGATGAAGAACATACTTTTAGTAAATAATACAGTACAATATTTAGGCATGCAGGTGAGTAGTATGAATATGTCCGTGGACATGGTTCATATGGGAATGTGGGCATTGTCCCATGACCTGATTATATGCCGTAGTAACAACAACCATTCATATAATTTTGCAGTTGAAAAGAGCCCTCCAGTTTTACTTAAACTCCACGTCTTGAATGTGACTTAGGAGGCTTACGAAGCATTATAAAGTAGTAAAGTGTCCAATGGATGTGCACTTCAGAATCTCACGGTATGTAATAGGTCATCTGGGTATTTCCTGCCAACTGTGTTATCAATCCAGAGGATTCGGACATACTACCAAATCTGACATACTGCATTTGGGATACTACTATGTAAAGTACTACTAGGAAGTATGCATTTTTGGATGTAGGGTATGATATCACTGTCAACAGCATGTAAACATGCATAAATACAGTGTTACTGATGAATATTTGGACTAGTAAATGCATGCATTTCTAATGCCTCAATGGCGAGTGGTCGACCGATTTGTCACTACTGCAGTGATGTCCACATATATAACGCATGATTCCATGTTGTGCGCGTGCATGGTCATGCATGTTTTTTTATTACTATTATTTCACGTATCACGCGCTATTCACATATTATCATGTGTGCAAAGTGGAAATAGAGGCAGTTATTGAATACCTCCTCTCTGGGTCTGTCCGTGTCGTCTTCAAAAACAGCGGCGGTGCTGCTCTCTCGGGCTGCCGCAGCGGATGCTGGAGGGGACATGGCTGCAACAGTGACGGGGTGTGGATCACCTCAAATTATTCCCATACAATTCAGCGTCGAGTATTTGATGATAAACGCTAATCAGTGCGATCAGCGTTTTCACATCAGTTGCATATGTCTATTCCGTCATGCATTTTGAAATTGAATTTCATCGCTTGTTCCTGTTTGCGACAACACCTGCTGATAGATTAAGCCATTTGTGCACTGCAGCACATGCATGCCAATCATGCATGCAGATGACTAGAAAACACCAACACTATTTAGAAAAGGTCTAACTATAATAACATAAACCGCATTCACTGAAAACCTCCCCAATATGTCTTTGGTCGCGTGCATGCGGAATCACAAAGCCTTTGATTAGCCGCCATACCTCCTGCGCGATTTAAGACGTGCGTTTGGCACATGCGGTTTATGCCCGTGAAACGGTGTCCTTTGGCGCGGGTTTACAGTTCCAGATTGGGAATGCTAAGAGATGTATGTTTTCGTTCCCGATGGGGAATGCTGAGGTTGGGGATGCTGCGGTCCATGATGATGCTGCGTGATCTTCTGTCAGTCGATGTCGACAATTGAACACATTTAATTACACACACACTTCTGGCGTAATTCACTGATTTAATATAAACAATTCTTTGTCAAAAAAGATCTTTTAACCCTCTTATTGCGTTCAGAAGCTGCGTGCACATTTTGCATTCGCGGGTTTTTAAACTTATAAAACATTCATAATTGTATGTTTTCATCAGAAATCAGATTGTAGCTCGTTGTTTAATTCTTAACTGTTGATTCATGTGAAAAGATCGATATAGCCTTTATCTATATTTTTTTTTCTTCAATTTACATGTTAAAAAATAATATATATATATTTGGCATGTTAACTGAAAAATATAAATATAAATGTATTATATATGTCAGTTTTATTTGACTTTTTATTTGTGTGTGAGAGTGTGTGCGTGCGTGCGTGCGTGTGAGAGAGTGTGCGTGTGTGTGTGAGAGAGTGTGTGTGTGTGTGCACGTGTGAGAGAGAGTGTGTGTGTGTGTGTGTGTGTGTGTGCGTGCGTTCGTGTGAGAGAGTGTGTGTGCGTGCGTGCGTGCGTGCGTGCGTGCGTGTGAGAGTGTATGCGTGTGAGAGTGTGTGTGTGAGAGTGTGTGTGTGTGTTGTGTGTGCACGTGTGTGAGTGTGTGCACGTGTGTGAGTGTGTGTGTGTGTGTGTGTGTATGTGCATGTTTGTAAACAAGACGCAGTCCCATTTTGAGACAAAAAATGTGTGTATGAGATTATTGGAAAGAAGCTAAATGTAAGTAAATTATTTGAAGAAAAATTTATTTTATAAATGTGTGAAAATGTCTGCAGAATATCACATGTAAAGCCACGATTATATAAAGATGGTTACATCTCTTAACTAATTTATTCTAAAAAATCAGAAGAAAAACAAATCATAATAATGTTCATTTTGGTAGTCTTGTCAAAGTCACAAAAACAATGAACCCGAAGAATAAATATCTACATGCTAAATAATTGCACAATTTGAATTAGACCCTATAGATTAATTTCTCAACATTAATTTATTATTAGCAATCAACAGTAAGTTTAGCAAGTGTTTTAAGAGTCATTAAAGATCTAATTTGGTAACTAAGATTTTCTAGATTTCAACCTGCAAAACATGAACTACTCTGTCAAAACACATGAAACTCATGAATATTAATTAGGCTTTTGTGTCGATTAGTCAAATGATATTTGACTGTTTTGATAAATAGTCATTCTTGATGACCAATTCAAGCGCTCCGATACATATTTTGCATAATTAATTTGATAAATTGATCCTAACGCTGTCATTAGTGGGATTATGTTAATCAGTTGATATATATTTGGATCAGCAGGTCTCGCATGAGCCAGAAATGACTGATTGGTGTCATGGAAATGTTTTCACCTCTAGTACAAAGTGTTCTGGGTTATACTCTGCACTAATTGATGTTTTTAATTTAAAGAACAAAAGATGCATATGTACGTCAGATGATGTATACCATCAGCACTTACCTGACCAAAGCTATTTCAAGAAAAGGTGGGGGACAAAATTGGCTAAGGCAAACAAACTCGACGGTCCCATCCATCCCACCTGTAAATGACGCCTTTGCTAATGACCCTTTAAAGTGGTAGACTCCTGAAAATTGTGTTATGATCTGAGATTACCTAAAAAATGTAATTTTAGCCTCATGTGTATATTTATTTAAAGCGACAGTTCACCCATAAATGAAAATTCTGTCATTATTTCCTCACCCTCATGATGTCTCAGGTGTGTTTGACTTTCTTTCTTCAGCAGAACACATTTGAAGTTAAATAGTCAAATACCTCAGCTCAGAAGGTCCTTAAAATGCAAGTGAATGAAGATTTATCTATGAAGCCCCGAAAATCACAGACAGTCAGTATAAACGTCATCCATACGACTCCAGCGGTTAAATGAATGTCTTCTAAAGTGACACGATCGCTTTTGGTGCGCAAATGATTCATATTTATGTACTTTTTAACTCTAAATCATGCTTCCGGTCAGCTGTATTTATCTGTTTCTTTACTCACAATGGTGCATTTGTGTGTTTATCCTGGATGTCTCGACCAAGAGGAGAACGTGAGATTATGTCCGTAACATGCCGACGTTAATATGAGAGACCACGTAAACTCAGCGCTCTCACGTCAGGGCTGGACTGGTAATCTGGCATAACGGGCATTTTCCCGGTGGGCCGACGCACTTAGGGGTCAATCAGTGGCGGACTGGCCATCGGGAGATCCAAGCGGGCCGGTGGGGCGGCAATGAAATGGGCCTAATGTGCCGCAATAAGCTAAAATGACCGAAAGCATGACTTAAATATTGATCTTTTGCACACGTCGTATCACGTTGTATCACTTCGGGGGGGGGACACTGTCTTTAGTTCACCAACAGATGAGCATGCCACCAGCGTTCTGCTCTGTCTACTTTGCATGATCAAATTGTTGTCCCATGCTGTGTTTAATCAGCGTATGAGACATTCTCACTTTAGATTGGCTTTCTAATATAACGTCTACTTGCACCAAGACTAATACAGCTCAACTGAGGCCTAGAACATGGTACATTGTACATTGACAAGTCATTCTTAGATATGTTATAGATGGTGATTCTTTACCATCAGCAGTTATGTGTAATTAACACAATGTCCACCAGATGGCGCTATTGTACTCCCCATTTTCTGTCAACACGACTTTTGCCTACAATTGGCCATTAGCACTCTCTTGGTTCACCTTGCATTTATGATGTATCAGTTGTTAATGAACGATACATCGTAAAATGTATAATTTTTTTTACATTTTTACTCATGCAATACTTTCTAAAATTCTGTAATCGCAATATTCCTGTGTTCCTCATGTTTTTGTCGGTACCCAGATGTCAGATTTCGCATCATAAATAGCATGCAAAAGATTGAGACTTGCATCTTGAACAAGTCAAATAAACATATTTACTGGGAAGCTCTTGTGTAACATTGTCAAGCTCCTCATGAAAGCCACATCTGATGTTTTGTGGCATCTGTGAGATCACTGCAACAGCTTGATGTGGATAAGAATGAACAGCTTGTTAGAATTCCAGTATCACAGAGATCATGTGCATATATATGGGGCAAATCCACAGAAAAGTGCCGGTGCTGATGTGGGAATCAAAGCAGCACGAGTTCTTCAAGATTTTAATGTTCTAGTTCTGTTTATTTATACTTTTAAATGCACATAATTAACCTGTATGTGGTTTTGTGTGCTTTCCACTTGATCACAGCTGAAACTGTTTGACATGAGGTGTCCAGGATCACCAGACCGCCTCTATCTTTAAGGCTTTAATTAGTAAGTTAAGATGTTTTTTTTAACTGATTATTGATTGCAGGGCTTGAGTCTGAAATTATTCCATGTTCCACAACAATTATAATTTGCTTGATCATATTAATGTGTTAAACCTTGTTCAAAAATACAGAAACAATACAAATTCAGTAATAGTCAAAATGAATCGTACGAAAAGATGTCCAGGGTTACATTTTCCCCTCAGCCCATATTTAATATATATTGCATTAAGATGATTAGGGTTGCAAACCGAGATCCATTTTTTAAAACAGTACCAGATCCCTTGAAAATGGATAAATAGAATACCAGAACTGAATAATTTCATGACGTTTGGTTACATTAACGGTTCTCAAACGTGCATTTATTAGCCGGCAGATTGGAACACCTTAAATACTCTGTCAGGGTTTCCTGCATCGCTACTAAGTGGCAGCATGACAGGTGTAGTCTGACTCCCAAACAAATGACTCTTATGAGCTGGTTCTTGTGAATCTACAGAGTAAATAACATAGCTCACGACCAGTATAGTCCGATTCCCAAACAAATTACTCTTATGATCTGGTTCTTTTGAATCTACAGAGTAAAAAACATAGCTTACGACAGGTGTAGTCTGATTCCAGAACAAATGACTCTTATGAGCTGGTTCTTGTGAATCTACAGCATGAAACATCCATTGCGACCGGTGTAGTCCGATTCTTGAACAAATGACTCTTATGAGCCGGTTCTTTTGAATCTACAGCATGAAACATGCATTGCGACCAGTGTAGTCCGATTCCCAAACAAATGACTCTTATGAGCCGGTTCTTTTGAATCTACAAAGTAAAAAACATAGCTTGCGACAGGTGTAGTCCGATTCCTGAACAAATGACTCTCATGAGCCGGTTCTTGTGAATCTACAGAGTGAAAAACGTAGCTTGCAACAGGTGTAGTCCGATTCGAGAACAAATGACTCTAATGAGCTTGTTCTTGTGAATCTACAGCATGAAACACACATCGTGACCGGTGTAGTCCGATTCCCGAACAAATGACTCTTATGAGCTGGTTCTTTTGAATCTATAGAGAAAAAACTATAGCTTGCAACCGGTGTAATCCGATTCCCAAACAAATGACTCTCATGAGCCGGTTCTTTTGAATCTATAGAGTAAAAACTATAGCTTGTGACTGTTGTAGTCCGATTCCCGAACAAATGACTCTTATGAGCCGGTTCTTTTGAATCTACAGATTAAAAACTGTAGCTTGTGACCGGTGTAGTCCGATTCCCGAACAAATGACTCTTATGAGCCGGTTCTTTTGAATCTACAGAGTAAAAACTGTAGCTTGTGACTGTTGTAGTCCGATTCCTGAACAAATGACTCTTATGAGCCGGTTCTTTTGAATCTATAGAGTAAAAACTATAGCTTGTGACTGTTGTAGTCCGATTCCCGAACAAATGACTCTTATGAGCTGGTTCTTTTGAATCTACAGAGTAAAAACTGTAGCTTGTGACCGGTGTAGTCCGATTCCCGAACAAATGACTCTTATGAGCCGGTTAGTTTGAATCTACAGAGTAAATAACATAGCTCACGACAGGTGTAGTCTGATTCCAGAACAAATGACTCTTACGAGCTGGTTCTTGTGAATCTACAGCATGAAACATACATTGCGACCGGTGTAGTCCGATTCTTGAACAAATGACTCTTATGAGCCGGTTCTATTTAGTGAATAAAAAAATGTACCACTTTATTCATAATCTTCTTTTGTGGATTTTAAAACATGAAGTTTCACCTGACAAAT
Organism: Moxostoma hubbsi; assembly: GCA_032164185.1. Taxonomy (NCBI): domain Eukaryota; kingdom Metazoa; phylum Chordata; class Actinopteri; order Cypriniformes; family Catostomidae; genus Moxostoma; species Moxostoma hubbsi. Next base: position 1,202,334 of record JAVLUX010000023.1, read on the forward strand.
ATCAAATTGAAAGTTTAGAGTTTTATTGTAATATTGTCGTATTTGTTTATAATTCGTTTTGTATTAAAAATATAATATACAAATTTACGGACCCACAAATCATTTTAATTACTGGATGGATTTTGAAATAATGTGCCTAATTTACGAGTTTTATTGTAGTTAGGTATAAAACCTATTCATACTATTTTATTATTATTATTATTATTATTATTATTATTATTGCATTTTTATGTTGTTTTATTGCAATTAAGCAATGATTTAAAGGCATTATAACAGACATCATAATGTTTAAATACTTTACAATATAAATATTAATTATAAACATTACAGTAAGAGCGTTTAGGGTGAAAATGTGCTCAACAGTCACGTGTTCTTGACATGATTTGTGTGATTCACGTTTATGCTAAACATTGTTTATGGCTTTTCTATGTTATGTGCCGCTCACCCTGTACACACGCATGTAAGATAACATTATCTGTCTCCAGTGACCCTCTCTCGCTCGTTTTTATTGAACTATTTGCTTCTTTTTACATAATACAAACCTATCTGTGTCCCTCCACATTATTCAAATTGAATTCCTGCATTAACATACAAATTAAATCATGTTTTGAGTTTCGTATTGACAATGACTGGGAGCCAAGAATCCTATTGAAGTTTCCCTTTGAAATGACAAGATAATAATCTCACCATCAGGAGAAAACTTCTCCGCCATGCAACAATGGTTGTAAAAATGACACTCACGGCAAATTACGTAACTTCACAAAAACAATGAGGAGGAGAATATGGAGGCTGGATTCATTGCACGGGAAAGAGCAGCTTTGCTTCTTTTAAACAGTCGCTCAAATCACTGAACTAGTACACTACAGCTAGTATCCCAGTGCATCTTACTGGTCCTCCTGGGCACACGCTTCATGTTATATAATGTATATATGCAACTGTACAGTATATACACTTGCACACTCTCTTGAACCATCTTCAAGGTCTTAATTGACATGAAAGGAGGTAAATCAATAATACTGCAGTTATAGATACACAGCGGTAGATCTTCATGCCTAACTTGTGGATAAACACAGATGCCAGCTTTCCTCGGATAAGAGAAGAGTTGGCCTGAATCAGTATACAATACGATTGCGAATTTGGGACAAAATATTCACCATATCACCCTGTATAAAGTCCACCGTGATTCCATTGGTGCAACATTTCAGGCCGAAATAATCCATTACATTAAAGTGCAATGGAGTGTAACGCCAGTAAACAGCTCCTCGTCCCAGTGCGGTTATTGAGTTTGATCTGACGATGGGATTGTGTATTTGTACGTCTCTGTTTCAGGAGTTATAAGGTTTGAAGTTCCTGCGTGCGGCTGCTCTGATGGTGCTGTGGGATCTCAGTAATGCCAGGTGGGTAACCTCATCTCAATCGCTTTGCTGTTCCCATGGAAACTGGGCACTCGATGGTTTTTAGAGATGCTATAAATTCCAGCTTTCCAAAACGTTGAGTTCTGTGATGCATGTAACTAGCGATAGAGGAAGATGATGAGCGAGACGTAATGTCGTACACTTTGCAAAAGAGCAAGTCTAAAAATCGCAGGTCTCTTCTGTTAGTGTGGAGTGGAGGGGGGCGGGGCCGGGCTGGAATGTCGCACGCCCGGTCTCCAATCGGCCTGATGGGGCGCGCGAGGGATAAAGGCGGCCGTTGACGACGGTTCGAGAGAGAGCGATCAATCATGGACATGTCCGTTGTGTGTCTGTGTTTGTGTTTTTTGTTTAAGTTCTTTATTCAAATATTATTTACGTTGACAAGCCGGTCCTCGCCGCCTCCTTGCCCATCATAACCCTGCGTTACGTTGGTGCAGAAACCCGGGAAGGAGGAGGCGAGAACCGGCTTGTCAACGTAAAAGCACAAACACACACACAACGGACATGTCCGTGATTGAACTCTCTCTCGTCACCGGCCGCCTTTATCCCTCGCGCGCCCCATCATGCCCTCAACACCGTCTGGCCAACCCGTGCCTTTCCGTAACCAATTCAGGCTCCTTGGTACAGGTACAGTTTATTTTTTCACTGTGGTGTTGCAAATTCAGGATTAGCGTAGACTGGACTGTATCGGCAAGTGACCATTCGGGAGTCACCATGTCACTAAAGCCGCTCCACCAGGAGTATGGTAAGGGGCTACGTTTTGCGTTCCATCGCAATAGTTTGCGTTCCCTCAATATCGTTTGCGTTCCTAAGAAATACGTTTTGCCTTCCATCGCAATAGTTTGCGTTCCCTCACAATCGTTTGCGTTCCCTCACAATCGTTTGCGTTCCCTCACAATCGTTTGCGTTCCTAAGAAATACGTTTTGCCTTCCATCGCAATCGTTTGCGTTCCCTCACAATCGTTTGCGTTCCCTCACAATCGTTTGCGTTCCTAAGAAATACGTTTTGCCTTCCCTCGCAATAGTTTGAGTTCCCTCACAATCGTTTGCGTTCCCTCACAATCGTTTGCGTTCCTAAGAAATACGTTTTGCCTTCCATCGCAATAGTTTGCGTTCCCTCACAATCGTTTGCGTTCCTAAGAAATACATTTTGCCTTCCATCGCAATAGTTTGCGTTCCCTCACAATCGTTTGCGTTCCTAAGAAATACGTTTTGCGTTCCATCGCAATAGTTTGCGTTCCCTCAATATCGTTTGCGTTCCTAAGAAATACGTTTTGCCTTCCATCGCAATCGTTTGCGTTCCCTCACAATCGTTTGCGTTCCCTCACAATCGCTTGCGTTCCTAAGAAATACGTTTTGCCTTCCCTCGCAATAGTTTGAGTTCCCTCACAATCGTTTGCGTTCCCACACAATCGTTTGCGTTCCTAAGAAATACGTTTTGCCTTCCATCGCAATAGTTTGCGTTCCCTCACAATCGTTTGCGTTCCTAAGAAATACGTTTTGCCTTCCATCGCAATAGTTTGCGTTCCCTCACAATCGTTTGCGTTCCTAAGAAATAAGTTTTGCGTTCCATCGCAATAGTTTGCGTTCCCTCAATATCGTTTGCGTTCCTAAGAAATACGTTTTGCCTTCCATCGCAATCGTTTGCGTTCCCTCACAATCGTTTGCGTTCCCTCACAATCGTTTGCGTTCCTAAGAAATACGTTTTGCCTTCCATCGCAATCGTTTGCGTTCCCTCACAATCGTTTGCGTTCCCTCACAATCGTTTGCGTTCCTAAGAAATACGTTTTGCCTTCCCTCGCAATAGTTTGAGTTCCCTCACAATCGTTTGCGTTCCCTCACAATCGTTTGCGTTCCTAAGAAATACGTTTTGCCTTCCATCGCAATAGTTTGCGTTCCCTCACAATCGTTTGCGTTCCCTCACAATCGTTTGCGTTCCTAAGAAATACGTTTTGAGTTCCCTCACAATAGTTTGAGTTCCCTCACAATCGTTTGCGTTCCCTCACAATCGTTTGAGTTCCCTCACAATCATTTGCGTTCCCTCACAATCGTTTGCGTTCCTAAGAAATACGTTTTGCCTTCCATCGCAATAGTTTGAGTTCCCTCACAATCGTTTGCGTTCCCTCACAATCGTTTGCGTTCCTAAGAAATACGTTTTGCCTTCCATCGCAATAGTTTGAGTTCCCTCACAATAGTTTGAGTTCCCTCACAATCGTTTGCGTTCCCTCACAATCGTTTGCGTTCCTAAGAAATACGTTTTGCCTTCCATCGCAATAGTTTGAGTTCCCTCATAATCGTTTGCGTTCCCTCACAATCGTTTGCGTTCCTAAGAAATACGTTTTGCCTTCCATCGCAATCGTTTGCGTTCCCTCACAATCGTTTGCGTTCCCTCAATATCGTTTGCGTTCCTAAGAAATACGTTTTGCCTTCCATCGCAATCGTTTGCGTTCCCTCACAATCGTTTGCGTTCCCTCACAATCGTTTGCGTTCCTAAGAAATACGTTTTGCCTTCCCTCGCAATAGTTTGAGTTCCCTCACAATCGTTTGCGTTCCTAAGAAATACGTTTTGCCTTCCATCGCAATAGTTTGCGTTCCCTCACAATCGTTTGCGTTCCTAAGAAATACGTTTTGCGTTCCATCGCAATAGTTTGCGTTCCCTCAATATCGTTTGCGTTCCTAAGAAATACGTTTTGCCTTCCATCGCAATCGTTTGCGTTCCCTCACAATCGTTTGCGTTCCCTCACAATCGTTTGCGTTCCTAAGAAATACGTTTTGCCTTCCATCGCAATCGTTTGCGTTCCCTCACAATCGTTTGCGTTCCCTCACAATCGTTTGCGTTCCTAAGAAATACGTTTTGCCTTCCCTCGCAATAGTTTGAGTTCCCTCACAATCGTTTGCGTTCCCTCACAATCGTTTGCGTTCCTAAGAAATACGTTTTGCCTTCCATCGCAATAGTTTGCGTTCCCTCACAATCGTTTGCGTTCCTAAGAAATACGTTTTGCCTTCCATCGCAATAGTTTGCGTTCCCTCACAATCGTTTGCGTTCCCTCACAATCGTTTGCGTTCCTAAGAAATACGTTTTGAGTTCCCTCACAATAGTTTGAGTTCCCTCACAATCGTTTGCGTTCCCTCACAATCGTTTGAGTTCCCTCACAATCGTTTGCGTTCCCTCACAATCGTTTGCGTTCCTAAGAAATACGTTTTGCCTTCCATCGCAATAGTTTGAGTTCCCTCACAATCGTTTGCGTTCCCTCACAATCGTTTGCGTTCCTAAGAAATACGTTTTGCCTTCCATCGCAATAGTTTGAGTTCCCTCACAATAGTTTGAGTTCCCTCACAATAGTTTGAGTTCCCTCACAATCGTTTGCGTTCCTAAGAAATACGTTTTGCCTTCCATCGCAATAGTTTGAGTTCCCTCATAATCGTTTGCGTTCCCTCACAATCGTTTGCGTTCCTAAGAAATACGTTTTGCCTTCCATCGCAATCGTTTGCGTTCCCTCACAATCGTTTGCGTTCCTAAGAAATACGTTTTGAGTTCCCTCACAATCGTTTGCGTTCCCTCACAATCGTTTGCGTTCCCTCACAATCGTTTGCGTTCCCTCACAATCGTTTGCGTTCCTAAGAAATACGTTTTGCCTTCCATCGCAATAGTTTGCGTTCCCTCACAATCGTTTGCGTTCCCTCACAATCGTTTGCGTTCCTAAGAAATACGTTTTGAGTTCCCTCACAATAGTTTGAGTTCCCTCACAATCGTTTGCGTTCCCTCACAATCGTTTGAGTTCCCTCACAATCATTTGCGTTCCCTCACAATCGTTTGCGTTCCTAAGAAATACGTTTTGCCTTCCATCGCAATAGTTTGAGTTCCCTCACAATCGTTTGCGTTCCCTCACAATCGTTTGCGTTCCTAAGAAATACGTTTTGCCTTCCATCGCAATAGTTTGAGTTCCCTCACAATAGTTTGAGTTCCCTCACAATCGTTTGCGTTCCCTCACAATCGTTTGCGTTCCTAAGAAATACGTTTTGCCTTCCATCGCAATAGTTTGAGTTCCCTCATAATCGTTTGCGTTCCCTCACAATCGTTTGCGTTCCTAAGAAATACGTTTTGCCTTCCATCGCAATCGTTTGCGTTCCCTCACAATCGTTTGCGTTCCCTCAATATCGTTTGCGTTCCTAAGAAATACGTTTTGCCTTCCATCGCAATCGTTTGCGTTCCCTCACAATCGTTTGCGTTCCCTCACAATCGTTTGCGTTCCTAAGAAATACGTTTTGCCTTCCCTCGCAATAGTTTGAGTTCCCTCACAATCGTTTGCGTTCCTAAGAAATACGTTTTGCCTTCCATCGCAATAGTTTGCGTTCCCTCACAATCGTTTGCGTTCCTAAGAAATACGTTTTGCGTTCCATCGCAATAGTTTGCGTTCCCTCAATATCGTTTGCGTTCCTAAGAAATACGTTTTGCCTTCCATCGCAATCGTTTGCGTTCCCTCACAATCGTTTGCGTTCCCTCACAATCGTTTGCGTTCCTAAGAAATACGTTTTGCCTTCCATCGCAATCGTTTGCGTTCCCTCACAATCGTTTGCGTTCCCTCACAATCGTTTGCGTTCCTAAGAAATACGTTTTGCCTTCCCTCGCAATAGTTTGAGTTCCCTCACAATCGTTTGCGTTCCCTCACAATCGTTTGCGTTCCTAAGAAATACGTTTTGCCTTCCATCGCAATAGTTTGCGTTCCCTCACAATCGTTTGCGTTCCTAAGAAATACGTTTTGCCTTCCATCGCAATAGTTTGCGTTCCCTCACAATCGTTTGCGTTCCCTCACAATCGTTTGCGTTCCTAAGAAATACGTTTTGAGTTCCCTCACAATAGTTTGAGTTCCCTCACAATCGTTTGCGTTCCCTCACAATCGTTTGAGTTCCCTCACAATCGTTTGCGTTCCCTCACAATCGTTTGCGTTCCTAAGAAATACGTTTTGCCTTCCATCGCAATAGTTTGAGTTCCCTCACAATCGTTTGCGTTCCCTCACAATCGTTTGCGTTCCCTCACAATCGTTTGCGTTCCTAAGAAATACGTTTTGCCTTCCATCGCAATAGTTTGAGTTCCCTCACAATAGTTTGAGTTCCCTCACAATAGTTTGAGTTCCCTCACAATCGTTTGCGTTCCTAAGAAATACGTTTTGCCTTCCATCGCAATAGTTTGAGTTCCCTCATAATCGTTTGCGTTCCCTCACAATCGTTTGCGTTCCTAAGAAATACGTTTTGCCTTCCATCGCAATCGTTTGCGTTCCCTCACAATCGTTTGCGTTCCTAAGAAATACGTTTTGAGTTCCCTCACAATCGTTTGCGTTCCCTCACAATCGTTTGCGTTCCCTCACAATCGTTTGCGTTCCCTCACAATCGTTTGCGTTCCCTCAATATCGTTTGCGTTCCTAAGAAATACGTTTTGCCTTCCATCGCAATAGTTTGCGTTCCCTCACAATCGTTTGCGTTCCTAAGAAATACGTTTTGCCTTCCCTCGCAATCGTTTGCGTTCCCTCACAATCGTTTGCGTTCCCTCACAATCGTTTGCGTTCCTAAGAAATACGTTTTGCCTTCCCTCGCAATAGTTTGAGTTCCCTCACAATCGTTTGCGTTCCCTCACAATCGTTTGCGTTCCTAAGAAATACGTTTTGCCTTCCATCGCAATAGTTTGCGTTCCCTCACAATCGTTTGCGTTCCTAAGAAATACGTTTTGCCTTCCATCGCAATAGTTTGCGTTCCCTCACAATCGTTTGCGTTCCTAAGAAATACGTTTTGCGTTCCATCGCAATAGTTTGCATTCCCTCAATATCGTTTGCGTTCCTAAGAAATACGTTTTGCCTTCCATCGCAATCGTTTGCGTTCCCTCACAATCGTTTGCGTTCCCTCACAATCGTTTGCGTTCCTAAGAAATACGTTTTGCCTTCCATCGCAATCGTTTGCGTTCCCTCACAATCGTTTGCGTTCCCTCACAATCGTTTGCGTTCCTAAGAAATACGTTTTGCCTTCCCTCGCAATAGTTTGAGTTCCCTCACAATCGTTTGCGTTCCCTCACAATCGTTTGCGTTCCTAAGAAATACGTTTTGCCTTCCATCGCAATAGTTTGCGTTCCCTCACAATCGTTTGCGTTCCTAAGAAATACGTTTTGCCTTCCATCGCAATAGTTTGCGTTCCCTCACAATCGTTTGCGTTCCCTCACAATCGTTTGCGTTCCTAAGAAATACGTTTTGAGTTCCCTCACAATCGTTTGCGTTCCCTCACAATCGTTTGCGTTCCCTCACAATCGTTTGAGTTCCCTCACAATCGTTTGCGTTCCCTCACAATCGTTTGCGTTCCTAAGAAATACGTTTTGCCTTCCATCACAATCGTTTGAGTTCCCTCACAATTGTTTGCGTTCCCTCACAATCGTTTGCGTTCCCTCACAATCGTTTGCGTTCCTAAGAAATACGTTTTGCCTTCCATCGCAATAGTTTGAGTTCCCTCACAATAGTTTGAGTTCCCTCACAATCGTTTGCGTTCCCTCACAATCGTTTGCGTTCCTAAGAAATACGTTTTGCCTTCCATCGCAATAGTTTGAGTTCCCTCATAATCGTTTGCGTTCCCTCACAATCGTTTGCGTTCCTAAGAAATACGTTTTGCCTTCCATCGCAATCGTTTGCGTTCCCTCACAATCGTTTGCGTTCCTAAGAAATACGTTTTGAGTTCCCTCACAATCGTTTGCGTTCCTAAGAAATACGTTTTGAGTTCCCTCACAATCGTTTGCGTTCCCTCACAATCGTTTGCGTTCCTAAGAAATATGTTTTACGTTCCCTCACAATCGTTTGTGTTCCCTCACAATTGTTTGCGTTCCCTCACAATCATTTGTGTTCCTAAGAAATACGTTTTGAGTTCCCTCACAATCGTTTGCGTTCCCTCACAATCGTTTTTGTTCCTAAGAAATACGTTTTGCGTTCCCTCACAATCGTTTGCGTTCCTAAGAAATACGTTTTACGTTCCCTCACAATTGTTTTTGTTCCTAAGAAATACGTTTTGAGTTCCCTCACAATCGTTTGCGTTCCCTCACAATCGTTTTTGTTCCTAAGAAATACGTTTTGAGTTCCCTCACAATCATTTGCGTTCCCTCACAATCGTTTGCGTTCCCTCACAATCGTTTTTGTTCCTAAGAAATACGTTTTGCGTTCCCTCACAATCGTTTGCGTTCCCTCACAATTGTTTGTGTTCCTAAGAAATACGTTTTGAGTTCTGTTGCAATAGTTTGCGTTCCCTCACAATCGTTTGCGTTCCTAAGAAATACGTTTTACGTTCCCTCACAATTGTTTTTGTTCCTAAGAAATACGTTTTGAGTTCCCTCACAATCGTTTGCATTCCCTCACAATCGTTTTTGTTCCTAAGAAATACGTTTTGAGTTCCCTCACAATCGTTTGCGTTCCCTCACAATCGTTTTTGTTCCTAAGAAATACGTTTTGCGTTCCCTCACAATCGTTTGCGTTCCCTCACAATTGTTTTTGTTCCTAAGAAATACGTTTTGCGTTCCCTCACAATCGTTTGCGTTCCCTCACAATCGTTTTTGTTCCTAAGAAATACGTTTTGCGTTCCCTCACAATCGTTTGCGTTCCCTCACAATCATTTGTGTTCCTAAGAAATACGTTTTGAATTCCATCGCAGTAGTTTGCGTTCCATCGCAATCGTTTGTGTTCCTAAGAAATACGTTTTGAATTCCATCGCAGTAGTTTGCGTTCCATCGCAATCGTTTGTGTTCCTATGTTGACTTGTTTAGACGTTGTTTAGAAAACAAATCCCGTCCAAAAAGTGCTTCAGTCAACAATAGAAATGCACTAGATAATCTGTTCAGAATGCCGCTCAGTATATTTTCTCAGCACAGTGTTGTCACCGGAGACTCGGCCCAGTCACGTAACCACTATTGTAGTTTTCCAAATCAAAGCTCCACCAGGGCAAAAAAAATTGGGCCCATGAGAGCCGAATGAAAAACTGTAAATGGACATGTGGAGTGTGAAGCAGGAAGCGGCCAGTAAAGTGCTTCAACAGAAGCTGAAGTGGAACGGGAACATGTCACTCGGCCTGTACAGATACAACACACATCCGCTCTCACAGAATACAAAAATACAAATCACAGCTAATAGTCCCTCTCTTCTGTTCGATTAGCACTGTTGATTTGCATTAGGCTGACGCCAGACTTCCGACTCCATCCATTACCGGCAAAGTGGCCGTTCCAAAGGAGAAAACTCTCCCAGCATGTTTGACCAGGATATGTGCAGGGACAGAGAAAAAGAGGAGTTCACTTAGAATAAATTGCGCTGACAGTGTTATTTATTTGCGCATGCTGTTTGCGTTGTTTTCAATATCTGTGCTGAATGCATTCTGCATGCTTTTGTGTTGAAATATCACACGTTAAAGTAGCGCAAGTGCTCAGTTAATTCCAACAGTCCCTTGACAGCTCGTAATAATTCATACGAGATGGCGAAATCATAAGTTGTCCTACGACTTGGCTTGTACGAAAAGGTTACAAATCTATACAATACAGGCATCAAATTTATTTTAAGGATGGAAACGTCTGTGAACAAACTCGTCATCGCGAGACCGATTTAGTTAATTCACACCGCAGTGTTTGGGAGTAACTAACTAGAAGTATTGGATTAGCATTGGAAAGTTGGAAAGACATTTTACAAAAAAGTACCCTTACATACCAAAAATGTGCTAAAAACCGTCGTACTTCAGTGGTATTTTTGTATAGTGAGGGTAATAATTCTTTTTTGATTTTTTTGATTTTCTCCCCAATTTGGAATGCCCAATTCCCAACGCGCTCCAAGTCCTCGTGGTGGCGTAGTGACTCGCCTCAATCCGGGTGATGGAGGGTGAATCTCAGTTGCCTCCACATCTGAGACCGTCAATCCGTGCATTTTATCACGTGGCTTGTTGAGCGCGTTGCCACGGAGACGTAGTGCGTGTGGAGGCTTCACTTTATTCTCTGTGGCATCCACGAACAACTCGCCACACGCCCCACCGAGAGCGAGAACCACATTATAGCGACCACGAGGAGGTTACCCCATGTGACTCTACCCTCCCTAGCAACCGGGCCAATTTGGTTGCTTAGGAAGCCTGACTGGAGTCACTCAGCACACCCTGGATTCAAACTCGCGACTCCAGCGGTGATAGTCAGCGTCAATACTCGCTGAGCTACACAGTCATTTTGCATTCAATTATTGAGTAATGAACAACAGCATTTAGTTAAATTTAGCTACTTTGTTAGCTACTTATTATTAGTACTTTTCAGAGTAGTGAACTACTTTTTCTAAAGAGTAACTTCATTGTAGTTTTGCTACTTTTAACTACTGTTAGTTGAATTGGATTGATGCTTTGGAAGCTGCGATTTCAAAGGAGCTTCCCCAACAGTGAAGGGAACACATTTAATGCATTTAAAGTGATCTCCTGTTTCCCCGAACAGCCTCCTCGTCGCTCCAGAATGAAAGAGGTGGCGTGTTATTAATGTTAATAAGCTCTCTCCTGCACTGCGTAACATCATCTCATTTACTGCAGAAAATAACCCACTGTTTTTTTTATAAATCGTGCCTCCATAAACCACGCGCTCTGTCCTTGAGGCGTGCGGCTGTGAATGAGAATCTAATGGAATGCCATTTCACTTAATTTCACTCCTGATGGAAGTAGATGGGCTTTGCGAAAATAAAGCAGTTATGTAATGATAATCACGATTAAAGCACATATTTGATAAAAGAAAAAGGTGGAAGTCTTTCCCAACACTTTTTAATAGGGGGAGCGTTTGGCAGAGTACTCTTGTTTTTTGTAATCCTTTTTCAGTCGTTTTAGTTTTGCTGAAGTTCATTCATGCTGTCAGACGACTCCCCGTTGTGCTCAGAAAACTGGCTCGGCTTCCAACGGTCGGTGCTTTTTGGCATGAGCTTGACATTGGACTTGTCAATGCTTTATAATCAGTGTAAATTGTTTCAGTGGTTGAAAGCCATTGAAGAGAGCAAACTCGCATGAATGTAAGACATCTCTTTGCTTTAGTATGACTGAAATGTAACGAGCATTGTCAAAAAAAACCCTCCTCCTCCTCGTCACAGGAGCTTTATTGCATCAATCCACGTTCACTTTTGTTTTATGGAAAGGAGAGAGCAGTAAATGCTGCAAAAATATCATATTTTGTGTTCTACGGAACAGATAAAGTCAATGTTTTGGAATTACATGGCGGTGAGTAAATGATGACAGATGAAAGAAAAAGGAAAAGAAAGATCAATCAAAACATCTCAGGAACCTCGTGGAGTTTTTAGCGTATTCTAAAAGATTTAGTCGTTCTGGAATTGAATGGAAGATCACATTAAAAAAGTCACGACTAACAGGTCAATGTTCATGTTTTCAATGTTCAAAGTTAAACATTTATGAATGAGTTGAAAGTGAGAACAGCAGCATTTGAAACGGGTGCACACACAAAGCACTGTGATTAAAAGCCTGAGGAAGTGAAAGTGATTACTGCTCTCTCTGCTGACTTATGAGATTGCACTTGAGAGTGAGTCATGTTTTTGTAGTTTACATATTAAAGATTTTCGACTTTGCATTTAAAGGAATAGAGTTAGTTTCTACTTGATGTCTATGGAGAGCATCCCTGGCATTCTGTCGATCACCAGAAACAGTGATTTTGAATTTTGTCACTCAGTTTGTGTAAACAAATCAGGAGTATGTCACAATAATAAACTTTAAATGGAAGTCTTGCAGGCAAGAAGACTGGAGTGTTAATAATCTGAAATGTTTTGCTTGTATTTTTGTTATCGCACTTTCATTAATTATTGAGCTAAAAAGCTGTGTACATTGTCCTTTTGAGGTGGCACAACTTTTCTAAATGGATGAACTTCTGGTAATGTATTACGGATCCATCCGTCCATCCATCCATCCATCAGTCCGTCCATCCATCCATCCATCCATCCATCCATCCATCCATCCATCCATCCATCCATCCATCCGTCCGTCCATCCATCCAATCCATCCATCCGTCCAGCCATCAGTCCGTCCATCCATCCGTCCATCCATCCATACGTCCATCCAATCCATCCATAAGTCCATCCATCCATCCGTCCATCCATCCATCCACCCACACATCCATCAGTCCATCCATCCATCCGTCCATCCATCCATACGTCCATCCAATCCATCTATAAGTCCATCCATCCATACGTCCATTCAATCCATCCATAAGTCCATCCATCCATCCACCCACACATCCATCAGTCCATCCATCATCCATCCTTCCATCCATCCATCCATCAGTCCATCCATGCATCCATCCATCCAATCCATCCATCCACCCACACATCCATCAGTCCATCCATCCATCCATCCATCCATCCATCCGTCCATCCATCCATCCATCAGTCCATCCATGCGTCCATCCATCCATGCATGCATTCATCCATCTGTCCATCCATCCATCAGTCCATCCATGCATCCAACCATCCAACCACCCATCCATCAGTCCATCCGTCCGTCCGTCCATTCATTCATCAGTCCATCCATGCATGCATCCATCCATCTGTCCATCCAATACATCCATCAGTCCATCCATCCATCCATCCATGCATCCATCCATCCGTCCATCCATCCATGCATACATCCGTCCATCCATCCATCAGTCCGTCCATCCATCCATCAGTCCATCCATCCATCCATCAGTCCGTCCATCCATCCATCAGTCCATCCATCCATCCATCAGTCCATCCATCCATCCATCAGTCCATCCATCCATCCATAAATCCATCCATCAATTCATTCATCCATCCATCCATCCATCAGTCCATCTATACATCCAACCAACCATCCATCCATCCATCCATCCATTAATTGTTCTACGATCCATCCATCCATCCATCCATCCATCCGTCCATCCATCCATTCATCCATCCATCTGTACATATTTCATTCTCACCATCCATACTTTTTATAGTTAAACTTTCTATAGGTCCGTCCGTCCGTCCGTAATGTGACACTATATTTTCTGAGAGTTATTCCTTCTCAATACTAAAATGCACTTTCATTTGTAACATAAGAAAAGAAATGTGTACTAAGAAAGTACATTTAAAAAAAGTGGTTAATGATTTTATGTTCACTTTGAAAGTGAACAGCAACACAGTGATTAAAAATTGAGAAAATTTTAAAAGAAATGGGTGAGCAGTTACACCTAAATTATGCACTGTTAAACATTTAAAATGTTTAATTTAGTTAATTTTATATGTTAGCTACCCTTTTACATTTGTATACACAGGTTTTACATGTTTATAGTTATATGTATAGCCTATATATATATATATAATGGTCTTAAACTGGATTTATACAGTGCTGTCAAATGGAGGTTAAATAATATTTAGTTATATAAGATACAGCTCATACACGCTTAGTTTATTCAGGTATTTCAGGTATATTCTCCATGCAATCTCTCTCTTTCTCTCTCTCTCTCTCTCTCTCTGATGTCATTTGTGTGTGCTATCACTCATGCATGCTAACAGAAGTAGCAGAGGTTGTTTGGGTTCAAGCTGTATGTTTTATTAGATTGCTCTGCACAGGGAAAGTGAAATGTGGGCTAATTGCATAGGAATGTGACTAATCTCATCTTTATATAGGTCACAGCAGGGGGCACGGTTTGATCTCACAGCTACCTGACTTACCTCACAATAGGAAAATAGCTGTCAAACATCTCTGGAGACTTATCTCTTATTGCGTTTAGACTCACTGACTCATTTTTGTGGCCCTGCATTGACAGACTTAATGTAACTCATTAGAAATATGTTCCAATTAACATTAGGTCATATGACTTCATGTCAGCAATGATTTGATTTTTATAGTCCTTTAGATTTGTCTAAATGTGTAAATCTATGGCAAGGCAAGTGTATTTATATAGCAAATTTCAGACATAAGTCAGTGTTTTTTTGTTTTGTTTTTTTGCATAGAAAATTATTTACTTTACATGAGAGTTACTGTTCTGCATGCGTGCGTGCAATTCCCCCATTAATTCTTGCATTTTGATTTAAATATTTATAATATCATCCTTACTTTTCAAAGGTTGTGTGCATGAAAATGTCAAATGTTCATGACTACACTGCCAAAAGATGATCTTTCAGAACAGTGCATTTGTGTGTGTGTGTGTGTACTGTGGAGTGTAAGTACAAAAGCCAAATAAATGATACTCTTTGAATTAAGCATAAATGTAAGCGCAGCGTAGTTCTAGCGGGAAGACTAGCAGCTGTACATCAATGCACCATTATCTGGGTAACCCACAGCCAATCACATGTAAGCCGTTGCTTTATAAGTCTGCTCACAATCTATCACATTGCTGTTTCAGTGTGCTAACACGTCAACCTCCTCCACCCCACCACCACCTGTTGAGTCCCGTCCTGCATGGGGGTAGGCTCCTCGCCCCTATCTCCGGCAGGATATGACGGTTGTGAGTACAACTTCTTCGGACCGCCAGACGGGGCCTACGCCAAAGAGAGACATCACATTTCTGTTTTATATTCATCAAATAAACATCATCTTGAATCTCACTCAAGTCTGCAAGTCTTCCCGATAGAAACATAATGATTTTTTTTGTATGGCTAAATCTGTGGATTTTCAATCTTTAATCTTAAATTTGTTTGACAAATTGTAAAAAGCCTTTAAACTATGGACAACTAAGTATGTTTCCCAGATAATTCAAAAGATGGCATAAAATGTAACATTTGAGGGTGGCATGCTTTCAGGTTTATGCATCTCCCATAAGCATAATGCTTTGTTAAAACTTCCCATGCAAAGGCAATACACAGTAGCAACACATGTTGTCAAAATTGAGTTATGAGCTTGAAATTGTGTCTCTTTGATTATGATCTATCCTGTGAAAGATGTGTTTGGCTTGCTTACAATGCTCAGATTCAAAGAGATGTGACAGTTTAATAAATCATATTTGGCTGGACAATCTTTGAAGCACTGTTTCTCAGTTTAAGTCTTGGTGTAAGTACATCATTTTGCTGACTTAAATGGCCTGTTTATCACTCAAAATGATTGTAGATGGAGCAGAAGTGTCATGCCCACTCAAAACAGTATATTTATTTATTTATTTTTGCATGGTGATCAATGTAAGTTTTTTCAAACGCATTGTAATGACTGGCTTTTAGCTTCAGTTGCAATTTTGATTGATTTACAATAACAATATAATAAATTATGTGTGTGTTTTACAAATTTTTTTCAGTTCAACCTGCACTTAACTCCACACAGATAGAACACTACAGACCAGTCTCTCTCATCCCATTCATGGCAAAAACACTTTTGAAAGGGCAGTTTTCAATCAAATCTCTCACAGATCAAGCTGCTGGATGACAATCAGTCAGGCTTCAAAAGTGGTCACTCCACCGAGACTGCCCTGCTGTCTGTCACGGAGTCACTGAGACAGGCGAACGCTGAATTCAGATCATCCGTCCTGATTCTGCTGGACCTTTCTGCAGCCTTTGACACAGTCAACCATCAGATCGTTCTATCCACCTTCTCTAGCATCAGAGGAACTGTGCTTGACTGGTTGAACTCCTATTTCTCAGGTAGGTCCTTCAAGGTAGCCTGGAGAGGTGATTAATGGGGTACCTCAGGGCTCAGTGCTTGGGCCACTTCTCTTCTCCATATACACAACATCACTGGGACCCATCATTCAGTCACATGGTTTCTCTTATGCTAATGACACGCAACTCTACTTGTCTTTCCAGCCCAACGACACCACAGTGACCGCTCGAATCGCTGCTTGTCTGCCAGACATCTTGGCCTGGATGAAGGAACTCCACCTGCAACTCAACCCGGCCAAGACCGAACTCCTCGTCTTTCTAGCCAACCCAACCTGGCTTGTTTCAGCGGCAGGGACATGGGGACTGGTCAGGGTTGAAGGAAAGTTGAACGCAGCAAAATACAGAAATATCCTTAATGAAAACCTGGTCCAGAGCGCTCTGGACCTCAGACTGGGCCGATCGTTCACCATCCAACAGGACAACGACCCTAAGCACACATCCAAGACAACATCACCGTGCATAAATAAATAATTTTTTAATTTAAAAATGAAACTTTCAGTCGGACCCTACTAAAAGACAATGCATACTTCATTGAGAAACTTTTGAAGGACGCATGCATTTCTTTTAATATTATTGACATTTAAATGTAACTTTTAAATAGGATAAAGGCGTGTTTCCATATTAGTATATTTTTTGCTGTGGTCTCGAAATTGGTATCAAAAACCATGAAATTTCACTGGTATCGGTACCGACGACTGAAATGTTGGTATTTTGACAACACTAATGGCCTACATATTCACCAGATAAAGAGTTTTATATATTTCACAGAATTACTTTTTTATATTATTCATCAGATAGGAAATTGAAGACGTGATTTGATGTGTGGACGGTCTCCAACTTCGCATGTTTGCATGCCATCGCTGTAATTTAGAATACTTGATGTTTATCTTATCAAAATAGATAGATGAATATTACAACAGATTTGATCACATGATGTCGATTAATTGTCTAGTCTAAACAGAGTGGTGGTGGCGTAGTGGGCTAAAGCACATAACTGGTAATCAGAAGGTTGCTGGTTTGACCCCCACAGTCACCACCATTGTGTCCTTGAGCAAGACACTTAACTCCAGGTTGTCCCTGTAATAAGTGCACTGTAAGTCGCTTTGTATAAAAGCATCTGTCAAATGCATAAATGTAAAAGTAAAAAGAAACATTCAATTAATAATGTTCTCTCAGTAGGTGTCCGTCTGCACTTGTGAAAGTAACATGTTAGTTCTCATATTTGTAGTGATTCTCTACACAGCATCAGAGGCTTCAACAGAGCAGTCATGTGCACTGGCACAAACACAACATATCATTTCTAGTGAATAAACAAACACCTGTGAAACCTTAAATCACCTCAAAAGAGCAAACTACAAAACTGCCTCATTCACAACAGCAATGTGGCAAGACATTCGAAAAAGTTCAATGGTATAAATAAGGTTTATTGGAAATAGTATCTTGGATGATTTGAGAAGATTTACACATTTCTTTGAAATCCATATGATAAATAAATGATCAGTATATATCTATAGCTTTGTGGATTAATTAGTCAGTTGCAGAATTGTGCATGCAGATACTGATGTATCAGTATTTAATGTCAATTTATTTATTTATTTGCTAAGTAGCCGTGTAATAAATGGGGTAAAAGTCTGCCAGTCATTTTCCCCAAATCAGGGTGATTCGAGGCCCCTTAATAATGCAATAATGAATGATGGAATGCACTTCGTCCCGTACAGTTGAATCTGGTAATCGTGCAATATCACCACCATCTGATATCATCACTGTACCATGGTACTGCCACAGCCTTCTTTTGTGAGGGATATTATAATGAGATGTTAAAAGTCTTCATATCAAGTGTTCCAGAAATATCTTTGATTAGTGACTCAGACCTCATCTGTTTATCATCATTTGTTTTAGTGTAGCTGCAGTTGTGCACTAGATGTACTTTTCCTCAGTGGGCACGAACTGCTGTTTCATTAAATATGAATGAGCACACGGACTCAGGTGTAAATAACCTGTCCCTGTTTTAGACAAAAACACGACACAGGAGAGTAAAAAAAAATTGGATCTGTCTGAAAACACGTCTATTTTTAGTCCCGATAAAGTGTTCCAGCTAGTATGTCACCGGAAATGTGCTGCTTTATTCTCTTCTAGAATGTTCTCTCACAATAAGGTCACAAAAAGAAAAAATACAATTGCAAACAACAATATGTGTGTGTGTGTGTGTGTGTGTGTGTGTGTGTGTGTGTGTATATATATATATATATATATATATATATATATATATATATATACACACACACAGTGCATCCAGAAAGTTTTCAGACCCCTTTGAAATGACAAAGCAAAAAAAGCTTTTTTGATAGCTTTGCAAATGTATTGAAAAGAACAAAAATGGAAATATATCACATTGACATAAGTATTGATATAAGTACATCCTTTGCTATGACACTTGTAATTGAGCTCAGGTGCTTCCCTTTTCTCTGGATCATCTTTGAGATGTTTCTACACTTTTATTGGAGTCCACCTGGTGTCCAAATTCAATTGATTGGACATGATTTGGAAAGGCCAATCTATCATAGACCTGTCTATATAAGGTCTCACAGCTGAAAATGCATATCAGAGCAAAAACCAAGCCATGAGGTCAAAGGAACTGCCTGCAGAGCTCAGAGACAGGATTGTGTCGAGGCGCAGATCTGGGGAAGGCTACTAAATATTTTGGCTGTGTTGATGGTTCCCAAGAGCAGAGTGGCCTCAATAATTCTTAATTGGATGAAGTTTGGAACAACCAGGACTCTTCCTTGAGCTGGACGCCCGGTCAAACTGAGCAATCGGGGGCGAAGGGCCTTGGTAAGAGAGGTGACCAAGAACCCGATTGTCACTCTGGTTGAGCTCCAGACGGAAGCCTCTCCTCAGTGCAAGACACATAAAAAAGCACCTAAAGATGTCGTATGAAACGAAGATTGAACTCTTTGGACTCAATTCCAAGCGTCACGTCTGGAGGGAACCAGGCAGCACTCATCACCTGTGCAATACCATCCCAACGGCGAAGCATGGTGGCGGTAGCATCATGCTGTGGGGTTGTTTCAGCGGCATGGACATGGGGACTAGTCAGGGTTGAAGGAAAGTTGAACGCAGCACGTTACAATGAACGTTCATGAAATTTGCAATTCTAAATTAACGTGCTGTAATAAAAGTTTGGCTGCAGTTTCCCAGTGAAATGTCCAGCAGGGGGCGCCAAAAGCGAGTAAAATGGTGTTGTATTCAGACAAGGTTTTAAGGTTAATTGTAGATGTTATATTGATTAAAACATACACCACTAACCTAAAACTTTAGCCTGAACCTAACCAGTAATTTATATTTAAAAATATAAATGAGACGTTAAAAAAAAGACATCCTTGCCTAAATATAACCGACAGTGTTTTAATATGCCGAAGACCATTTTCTGAAGGAACCGCATCATTTAGAGTCGCTTCTATGACTCTGTCGTGTCACGTGTCAGCTTGAGTTCCTGATTGGACTTGAACCGCAGTCCTCCGAGGACCCCAATAACCCCAATACTCTTTGAGGTGAGCTACAGCACGTGTATAAATGTAGGTGAGTCTGCAATACAAGCGATAAAGCAAAAAAAGATGGATTTAAAAAGTCAGTCAGCCATTTAAGTCATGATTTGAGTGAAAGTGAATAAAACACACAGTTGTTGTAGCGCCTCTAGTGTTCATTTCAGGGAATCGTCGTAGAGCGTTTTTTGAGTCACTGCAAAAGAGGCTGGTGGAAGAAGTTGGAGAGTAAAATGTATGTATTTTACTTGTACTTCATTATTTTGAACATATTTTCATTTAGTTTAAAGTGTAATTTGAATTTAGAAAAATGTTTAGTTTCATTTTTTTGTGTTTCATTCAATTAATGTAATTTTTCTTTTCAAAAACGACCGGTAGAAGTGAAGCATGTGCCGATACATTCACTGTTAATACCAGCAATGATTTGCGTTTAATTTTAAGGTGCGTACATCCAAATCCTGATGAGAATCATATTTTCCATGCATATAAAACTGTCACTGTCATAAAACCGTGCCATTCATCAAGGACGCAGTTAATGCACAAAAGAACATAATTTTCAATTTGTCGAATTAATTGCATACAGTCCATTTACACAACCAACCTCTTATGAATGTGCTTGTTTATAGACATTATAAGCTGTTGCTTGGGATGAAATGGACTATATAATAGGACGTAGACGGTGCAATAAACGGAGAACAACCTCAGAATTAAATTGCACTTGATCCAGCCCGTTAGTGCCTTGTATGTGCAATTTCACCAAACCCTATGCACCTAGACTGGCCATGCCCATTGACTTTTGGCAAAGCACTGCGCTAGCACTGCGCTAGCACTCTTAAAATAGGGCCTTTAATGTTTTTTCCCAATTATACTTACTTTTTGAAGATTTTTAAGGTCAAGTAAAATGTCCAGCCTACATTTCGGTAAATTTAGCTCACTTACAAAAAAAAATCTATGTAGTGAGGATCCAGGAGAAGGCACAATAATTCCAGGGCTGTTCAGTTTCTGCATGCATGAACTTCTTCATACATAATGGATCACACTAGAATCTGAGCCACAGCACTTTAAAGAGGCTTTTCTGCGTCCCCGACTCACTAAGTTAGATGATGCACACATGCAAGGTGTCGTAGGCACTTCTCGGCTCATTCGTTAGAGAAACAAATCCAACATGATAACGGCAGAGTGCTAATTAAAGAGTTTGTCCTGACTGGATTTGCATAGTGCCAATTCTGCTGGCTACGTTTTATGCTCGTGCTTTGTAGATACTGTATATAAGCACGTTTCGTAGCTCGGCCTCTTATTATCCCATATTTGGCCTGTTTTGTCAATTGAACAGCACAATTATAACTGTATGCATTGGCCTACATATGGCTGTTTCTGTAACTTTGGGCACATTTAGCACTGTGGATTTGTTGAAAGTCAGGTCTTGTTCAAATATTTCGCACAGTCTCAGTAATTGTTTTAATGTGTCTATTTACATCCAACATTGTCTGTACATACATACATACAGTACACACACACACACACACACACACACACACACAGAAACACACACATAGGCACTGTTGGACACCATATATATTTACAGTACACAGTTGAGGTCAAAAGTTTACATACACTTATGTTGAAGTCATTAAAACGTCTCGGTTACGTATGTAACCTCTGATCCCTGATGGAGGGAACGAGACATTGTGTCGAAGAAGTGACACTAGGGGTCTCTCTTGAGCACCGAATATTCCTCTGATCTATGCAAATTGGCCAATGAGAAGTTGGCAGACAGTATTTGCATACGCCGCCTCCGGACATGCGGGCACCAATGCAGGGCGCTGACTTGTATACCGGCTGACTCGTTACTTACAGATATCGTTGACAACTTAATCAAGTTTTGTTAATTTGCTCACTTTTGTAAACGTTGTTAATGGTGTTGTCTCTGTATTGTATGTGTACCATTCTTGTGTTGTGTGATTCAACTTCTTCGACCTCGTCACTTGTAAACCTCCGTGTCATCACGAACAGGGAAAAGAGGAAAGGACTGTCACGTGGCATACATTGTGCAACACCTAGGATTGGTGTTTTTATATAGATTCAGTAGGTTTAGGGGCGAGTGCCACTCTCTGTAATTTCCAGGATAGTTAGAGTAGCTGATATAAGGCATCATTGATGCTGGAGATTACTTTTCTTTAGACAGTTTAGAGGTTTTCAATCAGGAAGACAGTTTGTTCTGTTCTGATTAGTTCCTTTCTTTGGCACCGTCCACGTCCCCTTTCCCCTCCCCATCTAGTGTGTCTTCGGTAACTTCATTTCTACATGTTTTTGTATATATTGTAAATACTTCTCCTATTTCTTTATTGCACTTACCACTGAAGTCCTTGACAAATAAATGCATTCACGTTTGGTACATAATGTCTCTGTGCCTTTCTTAAAAGCTGAAATAAATCATTCTCTCTACTTTTATTCTGACATTTCACATTCTTGAAATAAATTAGTGATCCAAACTGACCTAAGACAGGGATTTTTCTATGATTGAATGCCAGGAATGGTGAAAAACTGAGTTTAAATGTATTTGGCACAGGTGTGTGTACACGGTATATATTTTATTTACACCAGCCCAAAGCTTGGCAGCAAAGTTAGCGGTTGGCATCAAACATATAGTCTACAATACAATGGCAACAACTAAAATGTTTTGAATAATGAGATCCCAGCATATGTCTCAACCAGTTTACCCAGAAATAAAACGGGAGCACAAATCAACAGCTTTGTATCATAATATATTTGAAAAGCTAATTTTGATTTGACATGAGTTTGATGTCAAAAGTGACTGATTTTGAGAAGTTTCACAGTAAAAAATAAATCAAATAAAATCAGTTTGGAAGCGCTCATTCTTTATTAATCATATAAAGGCATCAAAACTATAAAATAACACAGATTTGCACCACATATGCATAATAACACAGAACTGGCAGTATATTGGAGCTTGTTTGTCTATATTCCAGCGCTGCAACTTCACTTGTACACTGAAAACAATGTATGTGTTGGATTATCTTAAAACTTAAGGGTTAAACTTCTGGCCCACCAAGTCAGGTGGCACAACAGCATGATGTCGATTTCCGTGAAGCACTTCTACGGGCGCAGCGTCAACAAAAGTGCATCTGGTAAGAAAACTCTTTACGTTATTTCTTTGAAACCGGTTTGGGTGTAAAGAATGTCGTCTCTTGTTTCATTTGATATGTGGCTTTAAAAAATCGATACATTTTTCATGTGTCAGCGAGCTGGTAAACATGATGTCCACATATGTGGATTTTGGGACATTATTGCAAGCATGTTCATTATTTTGAATTACTTTCAATATTCACACATCTGTGGGCCATTTCGCTTCATTTTAATATATTTATATATATATATATATATATATATATATATATATATATATTAATCATCAGCTTCGATTTTTCTGCTTTTGCTCTTCACTTCTATATTTGTACTTGATAAATATATATAATCAATGCAGTCCCACCTGCTCTGAAAACACTTTCCGTGCATTATGTGTGCTTAAAAACAAGAAGTTTAGAGTAATTATATATTGCACAACTGTAACTGCTGGGCTGTGATGCATTCTTCTGTGTCCTGCTTCAACTGAAGTATTTTCCACAATATCATTTAAAGGGACAGTTCACACAAAAATGAAAGTTCTCTCATTATTTCCTCACCCTCATGCTGTCTCAGGTGTGTATGACATTTGAAGTAAAATAGTAAAATATCTCAGCTCAGCTGGTCCTTAAAATGCAAGTGAATGGAGATTTCTCTTATGAAGCCCCAAAAATAACAGACAGTCAGTATAAACATCATCCATACGACTCCAGCGGAATCATTGACTGGGAATGTTTTGTGGTCCGTTCTGCATAACACGGCGGCTCATTCGGCACGTTTCGCGGCCGAATCCACCGGCCAGCTCGGATCTCCCGATGGCCAGTCCGTCCCTGATTGGCCCCAATGTGCACCGGCCCACCGGGAAAATGCCCGGTACGCCAGATTACCAGTCCAGCCCTGCTCATAGCTAAAGTGTGGTTTTAGCACCATGTACATTTGTGTACATTTGCGTAAACGTAATTTTTTGATTTACACATTTAAATTTTATATCAAAATTTCATCAAATTGAATTCAGTAAAAAGTTCTAAAATTGTATAAAAAAAGTAAATATTTATTCATGAAATTCAAATGCATAAATCTTTAAAATGGGCAATTTTTTTTTTTATTTTATTAAGTTATTGGAGTTTGGTTAGTCTTCCGAGTGTATTTAAAGGGATAGTTCATCCAAAAATGTAATTCTCTCATTATTTCCTCACCCTCATGCTGTCTCAGGTGTGTATGACATTTGAAGTAAAATAGTAAAATATCTCAGCTCAGAAGGTCCTTAAAATGCAAGTGAATGGAGATTTCTCTTATGAAGCCCCAAAAATCACAGACAGTCAGTATAAACGTCATCCATACGACTCCAGCGGTTAAATTAGCGGTCTTCTAAAGCAACATGGTCACTTTTAGTGCAAAAAAGATCAATATTGAAGTACTTTTTAACTCTAAATCATGCTTTCGGTCAGTATCAATATGCATGTGTGACGTTAATTGTGTTGGCACGTGAGAACTGAAGCACGTGCGACACACCCGGAAGAGCGGCGCTGTTTACAAGTGAGAAGGAGGAACGCTGCACAGAAGCTTTGTTGGTATTGGTTGGCAATGGCGTGTTTGTATGTTTATCCTGGATGTCTCAACCGAGAGAAGACGTGAGATTACCTCGGCATCCATAGCAATGAGTATCATAGTTAAAAAGTGCTTAAATTTTGATCTTTTGCGCACAGGAAGCGATCATATCTTTAGAAGCTTCAGAAGACATTCATTTAACCGCTGGAGTCGTATGAATGAGGTTTATGCTGTGATTTTTGGAGCTTCATAGAGAAATCTCCATTCGCTTGCATTATAAGGACCTGCTGAGCTGAGATATTTTACTATTTTACTTCAAATGTCATACACACCTGAGACATCATGAGAGAACTTTAATTTTTGGGTGAACTATCCCTTTAAATCTCAAAGTGAACTTTGTGTTCAACCGCGTTGTGCACGAAAACAGGCCGAATATTTTGTGTCACTTCCAGCATGCTCTTTTGTTTCCCTCTGAATTCCATTCACAATCTTCTGTGTATGTTAATTGATAACAAGGTGTCTGCTGTATAGTTAACCGTTGCAAATGAAGTGACAGTCGCTTTCATATATACCCAAATGAATTTGCATAACATATCACCAGCGGGGGTGCGTGTTTACCCTTTAAACAGTCCTGTGGGTTATGAAAGGAATGAAACAATGTCTTCTTCAAAGCTGTCACACATTAAAGACGTTGAGTTTTAAACCTCTGCTTCATCAAACAGCTAACATGTTCGGTGTATTTGTGCAAGCTGTTTGGTAAGGATATAAAGTGTAAGAGTCGCACGGGCACACAACCAGAGACTTGTGATAAATGCATGACGTTAGAAAACTTTCCAGACAGAAACATTATGGCTTGAAAGACGCGATCACCTCCGGCTAAAACGTTTAAAAGGAGCGACACGTTTTCAGACTAGATGGGCTGTTTTTGAACGATTTTTTACCCTTAAAACACGAGTCCATTTTCATTGACGATCTCTATTATAAAGCACGGTGAATCAGGCACAAGAGAGCCAAACGGCTACATATTAAAAAAGCTTCTTCTCATATTTGAAGACTTTCCCAAATGTTATCTCTTGAAGGGAGATCAGCCGCTGGTCCCGGGGAAAGTCGCCGGTGTGATGCTCCAGGGCAATGAGGGATCAGCAACATTTATCTGTGATGAACAGCCCATTCCTGAGCTGAAATGGTTCATGGCACTTCTAAACAGGGACCTTAAGAAATATATAGTTCTCATTCATTCTAGTGGCTTGCTATAGGCACACAGAGAAAACCAAATGTTAATGTATTGCCCTTATAAATGAATGAACCTATTTTGTCATTACCTAAATGAAGCTTTAAAGTTAACATGATATGATTCATCAATGCATTTTATTCCAAAGCATAATCATAGAATCATGTTATATTGCTAAATAATGTTTGCATGGCTATTTGCTCGTATTGCATCAGTTTCATAAATAAACACTAGAGGCGCTACGACGACAATCACACAAATAGCGAGTAAAACTTCAGATTATCAGTTCAGAAATAATGACTTTTCGGCCTGTTCCTCACACAATGCTATCTTACGACATCTGAACGCATTTACTATAGCGCATGACTCATTTTAACATTTGCATTACGTAATCAACTACATGTACAAGCTTGTTCGAGTGTGATCAACATGCACTTTAGCTCGATTGATTGAGAGTTGCACTTGTGATGTAAAGGAGCGGGATACGAGTCCTGAAGAGCACACGAGTCAAGACGCGAGGCGGACGTGTCAGAGAAGCATTAGAAATCATCACCTTCCTAAAATTATGTCCTAAGTCATTTTTTCAGGTTTTTCAGAAATTTTACCAGAGGCGGACAGCATCACGAGGAGATGATTTAGGCAAAAAAAAAAAAAAAAAAAAAATTAAATTATAATTTTTGGTCAAAAAATGACATATGACATTATTTTAGGAAGGCGACGAAATGTAATAAAAAACAAATTACGTTTTTTTGTTTTCTGTTGTTTGTTACTAGTAAAGATCTTGACGACTCCTGCGATGTCAGATGGTGTGCCAGATACAGACTGAACTTGTTTTCTCTTCGACAGAACTGACTGAACTTTTGCCTCTGTCACATTTAATCCCAGCAGGCACTGGGGTTTTTGGAAGGCACCACGGGATGCTAGTAGTTTTAGTTTAGGATTAAATGATGTTTGATCCACAGTAGACCTTGTTTTGTACTGACTTAAGGGAGTTTGTTGCCCTGTTAACTGTCAGCCGTAAAACATAAATCAAAATTAACCCTCTTTACTTTCTTAAAGGGACAGTACACCCAAAAATGAAAATTCTCTCATCATTTACTCACCCTCATGCCATCCCAGATGTGTATGACTTTATTCAGCAGAACACAAATGAAGATTTTGTGAAGAATATTTCAGCTCTGTATGTTCATACAATGCAAGTGAATGGTGACCAGAACTTTGAAGCTCCAGAAAGCACATAAAGACAGCATAAATGTAATCCACGCACCTTAAGTGGTTTAATCAATGTATTTAGAAGCAATCTAGTCGATTTTGTATGTGACACAGACTAAAATATAACTCCTTTTTCACAATAAATCTTGACATCAGCAGCTTCTTTGGCGATCATGATTTCAAGCTCGATTACACTTGTGCTTGATGCATGCTCAGAGCGCTAGATGGCGCTGTAGGAAGTGTAATCGAGCCTGAAATCATGATCACCAAAAGTTGTGATGTCAAAAAAATATATATTTTCAAGATTTATTTAAAGAGTTCGATTTTGGTCTGTTCTCATCCTCACCTGTCCTATCTCTTCTGAAGACATGGATTAAATCACTGGATCCTTTTATGCTGCATTTATGTGATTTTTGCCGTTTTAAAGTTCAGGTCACCATTCATTTGCATTGTGTGGACGTACAGAAGAAAGAAAGTCACGCACATCTGGGATTGCATGAGGGTGAGTAAATGATAAGAGAGTTTTCATTTTTGAGTCAACTATCCCTAAATATAAAATGCTGTGCATGTGTCTTTCTGTGTGTGATTCATCAGATTATTCCCGTTTTCATAATCTGTTATGAAAATGTTATAACTTGCTCCGACTCCGAAATGAACACTTTTTTGGCTCACTTGTATCATTCCAATTAATACCAATCAATAGATAAAATGAAGTCATGCCTGACTTTTTTCTCTCATTGACAATGTGTGATATTCCGGAATTAAAATGGATTGGGAATGTCATTTCGTGTTAATTTCAAGCCGGCCCTTTCTCTTCAAAACTCTCAGTTTGTGGCACTTCTGACAAGAACTTTGACGTCTTATTTTTCAAGGCAGCAGGAATATTTATATTAAGCATCACAACAGCTTGTCATTTTTGAGGCTGTTATCTTTTTATGTGAGGTTTCATATAAACCTCTTCATGCAGTCACAGGAAAAACAGATTTTCTCATGAAAATAAGGATCGTTCCCTTTCTGTAAAATTTTTCCAAAAGCTTCCAATATTCCTTTTTCACCTGTACTAATCAGAACAGTGTCTGTATTTTTTAAGCTTTAAATATGTTGAAGAAAGGGCTCTATGTTCAGATTGTAAAAATGACAAAAAATTGGCAAAAAACGAATTAATTGTACCGTTAGAAAGCTTTGGGAATGAGATTTGAGAGCTAAAGCAATGGGGAGATTTTCCATCCTCACTGATTCTCAAAAAAGCTATCGTATGGCTTCAAAAGACTTGGAAAATACCACACAAGTCACGTTTTATCATATTATAAAAGTATATATTATAATGAAGATAAATTTGTTTTTATTGCAATTAGAATCGTTTGTTGATTGTTTGATTTGTTTTCTTGCCCTAAAAAAATGCCTTTGACGCTGATATGCACTCAAAATATAATATAATAAATCAAGTGTTCCACAGAAGAAAGGCATGCAGGTTCGGAACGACATGAAGGTGAGTAAATATTTACAGAATTTTCAATCTGCAATTAATGTGACCTCAAACACTCAAATATTTTAAATAAATAGCAAGAACTCAATTATCTTTATACTACCAAATAAACAGAGATTCTGACTTTTCTCCTTTTGGCCTTTATTAAGTTTTTAACCGGAAATCTGTTTTTCAGGACAAATGTGCATCTTTCTTTTTCACTTTAACGCTGGGAGGAAATGAGCAAAAGTGTTACAAAATAACACTTCACTTCTTGTGTCCATTGTGTCATTTTCAGTCCATTTGATCATTGTGTAAAGATGTTTTAATCTTTGATCTTATGTAGCAGTGTTTCACTGGAATATTCTTAAAATATCTACATGATGACTTCAACTTTTCTTTCTATTTTCAAAGAGAGATTTAATGATGGTCATACTGAAACAGTCCGAAGGGTTCATGAACGGCATTAACCATTTTGCTTAGAAACCATTTATAACAGTGTTATAACAGGGAAAACTGATTTGTTCATGTTCGCCTTGAAAGGCTGTAAACTTTTGAATGGACTTAACCTATACTAATAAAAACAGTCTCTTTATGAACTTTCAAAACGATAAATCCATCCATCCATCCATCTTCAACCGCTTATCTGAAGTCGGGTCGCGGGGGCAGCAGCTCCAGCAGGGGGCCCCAAACTTCCCTATCCCGAGCCACATTAACCAGCTCTGACTGGGGGACCCCGAGGCGTTCCCAGGCCAGTGTGGAGATGTAATCTCTCCACCTAGTCCTGGGTCTTCCCTGAGGTCTCCTCCCAGCTGGATGTGCCTGAAACACCTCCCTAGGGAGGCGCCCAGGGAGCATCCTTACCAGATGCCCAAACCACCTCAACTGGCTCCTTTCGACGCAAAGAAGCAGCGGCTCTACTCCGAGCTCCTCACGGATGACTGAGCTCCTCACCCTATCTCTAAGGGAGAAGCCCGCCACCCTTCTGAGGAAGCCCATTTCGGCCGCTTGTCCTCGTGACCTAGTTCTTTCGGTCATGACCCGTCCTTCATGACCATAGGTGAGGGTAGGAACGAAAATTGACCGGTAGATCGAGAGCTTTGCCTTCCGTCTCTCTTTTCGTGACAACAGTGCGATAGAGCGAGTGCAATACCGCCCCCGCTGCCCCGATTCTCCGGCCAACCTCCCGCTCCATTGTCCCCTCACTCGTGAACAAGACCCCGAGGTACTTGAGCTCCTTCACTTGGGGCAATAACTCCTTCCCTACCCGGAGTACACACTCCATCGGTTTCCTGCTGAGAAACATGGCCTCTCAGCAGGAAACCAATAAGATAAAACAAAATATAAATATATATTTAGCCCTTCATTGTGCTGCAAAAAGAACAAACTGAAAGTGCCAAACTAGTGAACCGTGTGTTTATGTATTCAGAAAGCCTGTTTGAAAACAATAATTATCCCAAAACAAAGGGGGTTAAAGGTTATGTGCAGTCGTAGACACTTAATGTTTTCTGTTATATAATGATTAATCGCTGAAGACAATATTATCTCTCGTCTTGCACTTGAATCAAGGCTCACGCTGTGTAATTAAAGGTAATGCTATTGTCTCTGACTCTAATGGAGTATGATGGATGTGCTGTCCTGACGTGGGATGAACTGCATGTCATATATCATTTCTATATGCATCCATAATTGCGAGACACGGCGATGTTGAGATGATGTCGAACGCTGCCTGAGTTGCTCGAGGTCACTGCCTTGCAGTGATAAACATAGAAAGATGAGTTTTCCACGATAATATGTGAGATTTGTCAGTTTTACACTTTCACCTCAAGGGGTCCAAAAATGAGGTCTTTGGACTTCACAATGTAAGATAGCTTTTTCCCTCTCCCTCCAAGCAACAACATTTTGACCCTCGATCAAATTGGTGGTCTTATACACAAACAGACCCCTGCTGACGGTGTAAAGGACAGTTCTCGCAGAAGGTCCGTCCCACCGCTGCATGCTGGATTCAAGAATAAACTCACATCCCAACACTGGAGGGTAAAATGAACCTGATGCATAAGAGACAACAGTACCGCTGGAGGACAGGAAAAACAAATGTGGGGGAAAACAGGAATACGTTTTGTGCTGCTTTTCACCAGCCTTAAAGGGGCAGTTCAACGATTCGGAACATTCCACATAGGCAGCAATTCCCATTTGACTTCAATAGAGTCACAAACATTTGGTAAAATAGTCCATTTTTAATTAGATTTTAACATTTCTCTTGCCTCATCCACCATCTTTAATTAATATTGTTTAGTGTGCTCATCTTAATATAGTACATTCTGGAATTGTTTTCTGTATAAAGAATACACGTGATATGATACGGTAACCGAGAAGTCAGTTTAACGTGACCTAGTCAGCCACGGCTGGAGTGGGAGCATTTTGTGGTCCGTTCTGCATAACGCGGCGGCTCATTTGGCACGTTTCGCGGCCGAATCCACTGGCCAGCTCAGATCTCCCGATGTCCAGTCCGCCCCTGATTGGCCACAATGTGCGTCGGCCCACCGGGAAAATGCCCGGTATGCCAGATTACCAGTCCAGCCCTGCTCATAGCTAAAGTGTGGTTTTAGCAGCATGTACATTTGCGTAAACTTAATTTTTTGATTTACACATTTAAATTTTATATCAAAATTTCATCAAATTGAATTCAGTAAAAAGTTCTAAAATTGTATAAAAAAGTAAATATTTATTAAATTTTGTTTAAAAAAAACGCACAATTCAGTTAGATGGAATTTTGTTATGAAATTCAAATGCATAAATCTTTAAAATGGGCATTTGTTTTAAATTTTATTAATTTATTGGAGTTTGGTTAGTCTTCCGAGTGTATTTAAAGGGACAGTTCACCCAAAAATTTAATTCTCTCATTATTTCCTCACCCTCATGCTGTCTCAGGTGTGTATGACATTTGAAGTAAAATAGTAAAACATCTCAGCTCAGAAGGTCCTTAAAATGCAACTGAATGGAGATTTTTCTTATGAAGCCCCAAAGATCACAGACAGTCAGTATAAACGTCATCCATACGACTCCAGCGGTTAACTAGGTTGAATGTCTTCTAAATCGATACAATTGCTTTTGGTGCACAAAACATCAATATTTATGTACTTTTTAAATATAAACCATCACTTTCGGGCAGCAGACTTATAAATAAGAGTGCTGAGATTTCGTGGTCTCTTGTGTGACGTATTCATGGCGGCATGTTACGGACATAATCTCACATTCTTGTCTCGCTAGAAACATCCATGATAAACACACAAACGCACCATTGTGAGTAAAGAAACATATAATAACAGATCTAAACCAAAACCACCAAAGCTTCTGTAAGTGTTCCTCCTTCTCACTTGTAAACAGCGCTGCTCTTCTAAGTGCATCAGTTCTCACGTGTCTCACGTGCCAATGCGATTACATCACACGTGCATGCCACCACAGAACGGAAGAATGATTTAGAGTTAAAAAGTACTTAAATATTGATCTTTTTCCCACTAAAAGTGACCACGTCGCTTTAGAAGACATTAATTTAAACGCTGGAGTCGTATGGATGACGTTTACGCTGACTGTCTGTGATCTTTGGAGCTTCAAATGCGAAATCTCCATTCATTTGCATTATAAGGACCTTCTGAGCTGAGATATTTTACTATTTTTCTTCAAATGTCATACACACCTGAGACAGCATGAGGGTGAGTAAATAATGAGATCATTTTCATTTTTGGGTGAACTGTCCCTTTAAATACATGGTTGATTAACCCGCCCAGTATCTGCCAGTTGTACATACTTTTGTGCTTTTTGTCCTTTTTGGAAAACAGTTGCCAGTGATTTCTTGAAGACTTTGCTTCTGAAAAATGTTCTTTCATAGCGTATGTGAAGATTGCGGCCTAATTAGTTCGGTGCAAGTGGGAAAAGTGAAGGGAGTAATTACGCTTTGAAGCTAAATTGTTGATGCAGCTTCCTGGTGAAAATTTTTAAGTTTGCTCCCCAGTGTAACCCTCATACTGACATATGTGGAATAATAACCTCTGCTTAACAAAGCTGCCTCACAAGGCGTCTCCCACGTCTTTAGGTTAGTGTTTTGCCACGTTGCATTCTTCTCAGTGCATCAGGACAAAGGTGATGCAATTTCAGTTCCCTGCCGGCCTTCCCTTTCCATGACCTCCTTCTAGTTCCTCTGCCCCTGTTGTTTTTCCAGAAGCTCTTCTGCTAAGGTGCTCATGTGAAATGAATGTTAATCAGTAAGGCGATGGTGATGGGAGCTGTATTGTTGGATGCGAGCTTGGCCCTCTGCCCGGATGCTCTTTACCTCCCTCGCCGTATCGCCCAGCATGTGTGATCACATTAGAAGGGTGAAAGCAAGACATTGAAAGTCCATCGCGCTACGCGACTATCAAGTGCAGTAAAAGGAATAGTGCCTGGAAATGGGCAGTAAAGTTTGAAAGGCCAGACATCATGTGATGTGCTATTATTAAATGTTTGTGTCATGACAAACGGCAAATTGCTTTGTGGCAGTGGGTGGCATTTTATGATCCCCGGTAACCCTTAAAGACAAAAAGCAAGTTTGAGTGAAGCATTTTTGTCATGGAAAGTGCAGTGCATGCTACAACTTTAGAAGTAATCACAAATTAATGTTGCTTGAATTAATCTGGACTCAGAATAGTTTAGAAATGTTTAAATAATTTGAGCTCAGTCGCACTGAAGCTGTTCTGGTGTTCTATTAATCTGTAGTGTTTAATTACTCATTACCTGAAATCAGACTTCACGTAAGGCTGCAGACTTTAACGGTAGAGTGCAAACATTAATTAGGTCAGTGGCACATTATTTTAGCCACTGAACGCTGAAATTGAAACATTAGGAAAGCCCTACAAGCATGTTTAATATTCCTTGCATTTTACAGATGTTTGGAAGAGGCCAAAACGCTGCTATCAAGAAAGGGAATAAACTACATTTGACATGTTCAAACACTTTAAGTAGTCAAGTAAATCGTAACCTTAGCTTGTCCAAAGGTCCTGAACACACTTGTAAAAACTTGCTGTTTTGGATTGATGTTACAAGGGTGGCGTATCCATTAAAACACAATAAATCCAAATCCTTTATTCCCCGTCTGTCGCTCACTTTGACGTTGTGTCGAAGAAGTGACTCTAGGGGTCTCTTTTGAGTGCCGAATATAACTCTGATCTATGAAAAAAAGGCCAATGAGAAGTTGGCAGACAGAATTTCGCTTCTTCGACACAACGTCTCGTTCTCTCCATCAGGGAACGGAGGTTTCATCCGCAACCTAGACGATCTTAGTGTACATTTATTGCCTGATCAGCAGCATCATAGATAATCCATTTATTTGTTGGTATCTACAACAAAGAATTGAAAATAATAAACAATAAATACAAACAGCATCATGAAAATACATCAAAGATATCACGGAGTAAACTTTCTAAGGAAATACTAGAAATATAAATAAATGACATTCAGATTCAAATTACTTGTCATCAGGGCTGGACTGGTAATCTGGCATACCGGGCATTTTGCCGGTAGGCCGATGCACTTTTGGGCCAATCAGGGGCGTAATGGCCATCGGGAGAACCAAGCGTGCCGGTGTGTCGACCACGAAACATGCCGAATGGGCCACGATAAGCAACAATGATCCACCGCGTTATGCAGAACGGACCACAAAATGATACCGCAATATGCAGAAAAGGACAGCGAACACAAACCTATGTCACATAAGCCTCTCAAGGCAGCTAGCAGACGTTCGGATTAACCAGTTTGTCTTTTTCCTGACTTGGGCCCCAGTTAGTCAAATGCTATCACTATTAAGACTATGAGCCAAATTGCTAGAGAGGAGAGCGGCACCTTCCCTGGAGGGATGGAGTCTGTCTCACTTTAGCAGTCAGTTCTACCCCAAAAACCCTTCCAATTGTCTATAAATCCTATTCTATTCTCTGGACACCACTCAGACATCCAGTGACATTAATCTACCACTATAAACCTTTGGCATGTGGAGTCATGTGGGCCGGGATTCGAACCGCCAACCCTGCGATTGGCAGCTGACCCGCTCTACCACCTGAGCCACAGCCTTCCCCACATAACTGAGTGGGGAGAATCGATTAGAAACCCTAACAGGAATGGGAGAGTTGTGTCTCTTTGCTGAGCGAGTATGCCACCGAGACATCACCTAAACGCCCTGCTGCGGGGGCTCATTAGCCGGAACCAAAGTGTGTGTGTTGCTCTCTGTCCTGCCCGCATCTGAAACAGTATCTACCGGCTTCTCTTTCTCACTGACCTCCACTAGTGTTCGGATGCATGTCTCTAACACATGTGAATTCCCCACTGCTGACAGAAGAAGCTATAGTAAACATGTGGCATCCAATGCAGGAAGCAATAATATGAGCAGATGCCATGACTTACAGCAATTGTTTGTTGTTATATGGTTGTTTTTTGAGGGTTTGAGATCAATGTGAATCCCTCATGCAATTGTTTGCTGTTGTTGCTTTAGTTCCTGATCAGCAGATGTTTGAGATCGATGTAATAATCTGTGTAAAACACAGAGGAGAAAATGAAATGTGAGATGTTGACAAGTGGAAAAAAGAAAAGAAAGAAAACGGGGGCGCTCAGTAATATACATGCACTTAAAACAATAGAAAAGCAGGCGAAAAAATTAAGTATGCGTTAAAATAAAACGATGAGTGTAGAGGAGCATAAACCGGAACGGGAAGTCACGGGAACAGGAATTGGCTACAGGTGGCTGGACAAGACGGACTTGTGTATCTGCAGAACAAAAATAGGTGTTTTCCAGTCAGTGGGAGTTTTCAAAACGGGATAGGTGTTTATCAACCACTTTATATGATTTGACTACTACATTGAGATTCCCTACTTTCATTGGATAGTTCAGAAGCGCCCATCCCGATTTGAAACAACACGGATTTTGAAACAGATATTATTGCTCACATTTTCTCCATTAACCTACATCTTATGGTGAATTTTCTTCCTTGCCAAAGTCACCAAATTCTATACATATACTTTGCACCCCATGGCGTGTCTACGTTCACCTTCACAGGATGCTTGGCAGATTTGGTTGGATTTTTCAAATAGACAGAAGAGAAGTGTTTAGCAATATCTGACATGGCCAATTAGAGGTACTTTTTAATTATGAACCGATCGATAATCATGCGTTATTAATAGGCCTTTTGGGTTTAGAGGCCCCTGAACAATGGCCCAATCGGCCCGGTGGTTAATCCGTCCTTGCTGTCAGCACATATTTAATGTACAAACATTTTTTGAATCGGTTAGAATGAATCATGATAAAGATATTAAAAAGGTCCAAAACATCGCAGCATCAGGACCCGCACCAGCCGACTCCATGACAGCTTCTTCCCCCAAGCGATCAGACTTTTGATCTCTTGTTTGCTCGCCATACATATATCAGCACCGCACATTATTAGCCTCATACTGGACCCACATTTCATACTTCACTTAATAACACACTGGCAAATGACTATCAACGGACAGCTGAATGTCAGCTTCATATTAAATTCCACTGATTACATGGGTTGGGGGGGGGGGGGGGGGGGGTATATTTATTAGGCGTATATTGTCTTTGTGTAACAAGACTGTGTTATGTGTAAATCAGATGTTTATTGTTATTGTCAACTATGTACTATGTTGCTTGGAAACGCACCCAAGACTTTCACCCACTGTGGCACTTGTGTATATGATTGAGTGACAATAAAGAGATTTGATTTGATTTTGAAACGTCTGAAATGCACAAAAAAAAAATAAATAAATAAATAATAATAATAATAATAATAATAATAATAATAATAAAAAGATTTTAAGATTTAAGATTTGCCCATTTCAATTTCATAACAAAATTCCATGAAATTGAATTGACTAAATGTAGGCCTATTAAATCAAACTTAATTTTTTTACATTTTATTTGATTAAATATTATACTTAATTCATTATGACGGAATTGTGTTATGAAATTTAAATGCATAAATCTTCAAATATTTTTTTTTTTTTGAGTGTCGTTTAAAAGTGCCCCCCACCCCCCATTCTCATTTCTATGCACCAATACAAGGTTATAAACTAAAATATTTGTCAACATGCATATTAAGGAAATTTGTTAATACGATGCAGATACTTCCTTTGAGGATTTTTCAGAGTTTTGAATCGATTCATTGAATGTATTTTAATGGATATGCATCAATCTCAACACTCCAATGTCACATTGCTGCTGTAGTGGCATGTTCATTTTATATCGCCAGATATATCGTATGCCCATATATCGCCCAGCCCTGGCATCAGAGTTCAGTCACTGACGGGTTAAAGCCCAGTCCGAGCTGAAAGGTTCATTTGAGGCAGCAGGTGGAGAAGAGAACGCGCTCAACATTCGCGCTCCGGACCCTCAACATCACACATCGCGCTCTCTCAACTCTGGACCAGCAGAAGGAATAACTCCTAAATCTACCCCTATACCCTGTGAGGATGTCTCTTTAAACATCAACCATTCCCGAGCCTCCAACATTTCCCACTCCTTCAGAATCCCAAAGAGCTGCTGATCTCCTTCACGTCTTATTGAATGCTGGATCCCGGAGCATCTTGCGCGTTTTATTGTGGTGCCGCGACCTTCCCCACCGGCTGAGCACGATGCCTGAGCTCTCCTCCGCGACACACGCGCATCACTGGATATAAATGACTGATTCAAGTGTGTGTGACTTCGTTGGACCGAACCAGAGGCTGCATGGGAAATGAACGCAGCCGGTAAACATCAACCCGATCTGTTAGAGAGACCTGCCAGCCTCCTAGTGCCGACATGGGTAAGAGAAGATTATGTAATAATGCAAAAGCTGCCAACCAAGTTACAACATGCACTTGCTTAAACTAAAGCAGTTCTGCGAATATTGATGCAGGGGAAAGGTGATGTAAATGCAATGTTTCAGTGTCAGATATGTTTGGATTACTAGATCCGCTTATCTAACTTTGTTACAGATGAAGTCATCGAGGTGGTTGAAAATGAGAAACCCAGTTGCAGATCTTATGTTAGAGAGCTCGTGTTCCGCATTATGGTGAAATATTAAAATTATGCACATTGCATATGGGCTGAAATGTAGTAATAGAGGTCTTGAGGGAAGAGGGAAATTCATTTTGATGGCGTACTGTATGTTGATTCAGTTGGGAATGGTTAGGTGGTATTGCCTTTTGAACTGCACTCCTATTTTTGCCCTGTGTGCATTTTAAAAGGTGACAGAGAATGAGCGTTCTTATTACAGGTCTCGTGTTTTGAGGTGTCATAGCAGGGTGCAATTAAAAAAAAAAATGGTTTATGCTGTGGCAGAACTAGGATGTGATGTTTGGTGGGGCACTTGCATGTTTCACTGTCAGTCAGGGTGCTCTCAAGGCAAATCTAACCCCCCTCGTCCCTGCATAACGGCAAGAATGACCGATTTCTCCAAATGTTTTCGAAAAGATGAT
>JAVLUX010000023.1:1247500-1457500 GCA_032164185.1 Moxostoma hubbsi
AAGAGCTCTGCATCTCCTCCCACGACAGACTGTGATTCACTCTTCTTACACTCTCAAACTACTTATATATGCATATACAGAATGTGTTGATATATTTGAATATTTTTCCAAAAATGTTAATGATTTGGTAAAAATATTTTATACTTATAATCAATAACTTTAAATCAATACTTATATATTTTTCCATACTTTTTAATCCGATTACATCATTCGCAATGCTTCATGGGATTGTAGTTCATTCCCTCATGAAAGTACGTGGTTAAGTACAAGGCCTTTTTTGTCGGATTTTATGGAATCCTTATGGATAAAAGTGAATGGGACGAATACTTCCGGAACCTCTACAAGTCTACAATTGTCTCTTTTTATCTGGTCCCTCCTTTCCTCAACTAGCTGCATGATTTTAGGTCTCATTCATGTCTGTTCAAACTAACACTATAAGCAATTGAAATAGTGCCTCAGTAAGCACCACTCATAATCACTTTATTATGAATATAATGAATTTGATGCACAGTGTTTTGCCATTACCAGCTGAACTGGAATATAAATATATTTAGATGGTTCCCAGGGGCCGTGATGATTTACTTGCAGCGTGCAATGACAGTTTAATGTACTAGTCACAGTAAAGCAATTAGTCAACCTTAATGTAAAACTGCATGTGAGCTGTTGGGGGTCATCTTTATCTCTTTATCTATAAATCGCCATAGTGGCATTTAATATATCTCACTCTGTCATGAACACACTGGCCATAATACATGCTTAACTCCCAAATGATCGCTCATTATTCTTTAAATTCTCTATTAGTACCGTCCTGCTATGTTTAACCCCCCCAAAAGGCTCCTTTGTAGTGTGCCTTTGCCACCAAGCCCAGCCTCGCTTTTCATTTCCATTTTGATTCAAGACAGGTATGAATTTTAAGAAGCTCCATTTTGTATTTGCAAACTTAACATTCACGTTCACATTAATGTGCACTTCAGTGTGTGACTGGCATGCCTTTGACATCTGAAAACCCAGAACTTATTGTAAAAGTTGTGCGTGCGGCCCATCCGGTCGCTCAGACACTTCCCTTTCAAATGCTTTTCTGACTGCGAGATGTACAGGCATTTAATCCACAGGATAAAAGATATATCGACTGATTGCGCCTGTCCCGTTGGCAGGGGAGAAAGACAATATCCGTTGCTGGCGGTCTGAGTGTCGCAGCCCTGGAGCGGTGGAACATTATCGGCTCTGATCTCATATCAAGATAGCACTTGACCTTCATTCTTCTAATTATTATCTTGATTGCAGCAATCCAGATGCACCCTCGTCTGTCTCGGTTGTGAATTTAAATAAGAAGCATTAATTCACTATTACAACACTATAAACACTTAAAGGCAATCTTTGTTTGAAGCAGTTAAATTGATCTTAAAAGGGGTTAAAATCACAGATACAAAAATAAATAAGTTTTATAGAAAAGCAATAGAAAGGTCTTCAACAAGCCACATAATTTAAAGGGATAGTTCCAAAATTAGGGAATAATAAGGCCCAGAAAGAACATAAAGGCACCATAAAAGTAATCCAGAAGACTTCAGTGGTAAATGTATTTCTTCAGAAGCAATTCAATAAGTGAGGGCAAGAAACAGATCAACATTTATGTCCTTTTTTACTATAAATTTACACTTTCACATTCTTCTTTTGTTTTTGTCGATTTACAGTCTGTGCATATCACCACCAGGGAGAGCAGGGAGAATTTATTGTAAAAAAAAAAAGGACTGAAATATTGAGCGTTTTCTAACCCACACCTATCAAATTGCTTCAGAAGATTTTTAATGTAGAATTTAACAATGGAGTCGTATGGATTACGGTTATGCTGCCTTTAGGGTTTACTTGCATTGTATGGACCTACAGAGCTGAAATATTCTTCTAAAAATATACATTTGTGTTCTGCAGAAGAAAGAATGTCAAACACATCTGAGATGATTTCTATTTTTTCCTAAATTAATTAATATTTTCCTAAATTCTATGCTTTATTTAAATTTCTGGTTACCATGTTTTGTGTTTTAAGTTAATTTAATCATCAAAAGGGTGTCTAATCAAATAAAATGTAATATATATATATATATATATATATATAAAAAATAATAGCCTAATATTTAATGTAAAACAATTGAATTGTAATTTATTGATATTAGTATGATCATTAAATATAACTTCTCTATACAGTAGTAATACATTTCAGTTGTAATGTCTTGAATTTCATGCATCCTTCTGAATCAAACTTATTTTTGCAAGGAAAACGGAGTTAATACTTTTGATGGTAGTTTTTAATACGTTCCTGTAACAAACTGGCCATGGAGATGGTGTTAGAATCCATTTGCTGGAATTTTATTAAATGACACAAGCAAACAATCTAAAACAGCAGGCAAAGAGACACAGTCATAAAGCAGGCAGATAAATCCAATTAACCAAATAGACAGTCCAATTAGGCAAACAAAACTAAGGGTTATCCAAAAAGCTGTAAATCCTTAAAAACAGGCAATGGTCGTAACACGAATCGAACAATGGCAAAATGCTCGGCAAGGCAAACTGGCAATACTTCGCACAGAACGCACGCACACTCCAGTGGAGGCGGAGTCATGGCGCCAGACGGACCGGTTTCAGCAAGGACACATGGAGAGATGCGGTAGTTAGCAGGAAGCTCTAAAGTAACTGGGTTTATTTGATGGTTAATTCTGAATGGACCCATATACCTTGGACTGAGCTTACTGCAGGGTAGCCGCAGCTTGAGATCCCTTGATGATAACCAGTCCCTCGGTACAGGCTGATAGTTGGGGTGAGGGCACCTCCGCCGGTCAGCCTGAAAGCAGTGCGCTCGACTGCTCGCTGTAGCGGGACATGTGTGCTGTCCCACACCCTCTCGCTCCGCCTAATCCAGGGAATTCTATGCATATTCGGCCCAGGGCAAGAAGTCGCTACATTTTCCTGTTCATGGCTACAGTAGCTCCAAAGATATCTGCCAAACTCCTGGTTTAAATGTTCCACCTGTCCTGAGGTAAGACTCACATTGATGTCCAGTTGCTTACAGAATGCCCGCCAAACTCAGTACGTGAACCTTGATCGGACACAATGCCTTCTAGTAATCCATAGACATTGAATATTTGGTGAAATAGAGCATTAGCAGTTTCCATAGCCATGGGCAAACCCTTGAGAGGAACAAGTCTACATGATTGAGAATCAGTTGATAATTACATATATGGTGGTGTATCTGTTGGAGTTTGGCATGTCGGTGAGGAAATCTATGGACGAGTGTGACCATGATCTTTGGGGTATTGGCAGTGGTTGGAATAATCCCATAGGCAGTCCCCTGGGGGTCTTAGATTGTGCACGCACTTGACAAGACTTCCACATAGTTAGTAGCACCACGAATCACAGATGGCCACCAGAAAGAATAACATACCAGTGTGATTGTTCTTTGGATGCCAGGGTGTCCTGTGCTCAATGAAGTGTGGACCTATTGGATAGTTCTCAGGTGTAGAGCTTGTGGTACAAAGTGCTTGGTTGGGGGGCAGTCAGGTGGTGAACAATGACTACAATGCACAAGGGTAAAGATTGCCTGGGGTAACATGACGTTGTGACTACCATTCCCACAATAAGAAGCGTCTACTTCAACGATGAAAGGAAGATTGGGGTCGGGGTATTTCAGTATAGGAGCGGTCGTGAAGCTTGACTTGAGACGAAGGTTTGGTATGTGGCATCGTTCCATGGCAACTTATTGGGTTTTCCCTTGAGCTATGACATGAGTGGTGCTGCAGTGTTACTGTAGTTTCTGATGAAGCGGCGGTAGAAATTGGCAAAGCCCAGAAATCGCTGTAGTTCTTTGTGAAAGGTCTAGGCCATTCGGTAACTGCTGTGATTTTAGAGCCATCCATTTCTACACCTTGGTGGCTGATATTGTACACTAGGAACGTGGTATGGGATATATGAAACTCAAATTTCTCTGCCTTGACAAATAGCTAGTGTTCCAGGAGACTTGAAAGGACTGACCTGACATGCTGGATATGTTGGTTTTTGTTTTGAGAGTAGATGATATATGTCAATGTAGGCCAACACACACTGATTCAGTAGGTCTCCGAAAATCTCATTGACA
Organism: Moxostoma hubbsi; assembly: GCA_032164185.1. Lineage (NCBI taxonomy): Eukaryota > Metazoa > Chordata > Actinopteri > Cypriniformes > Catostomidae > Moxostoma > Moxostoma hubbsi. The sequence goes on from JAVLUX010000023.1 coordinate 1,251,624, forward strand.
AAAGACTGGAAAACAGAGGGGGCATTAGCAAGTCCATACGGCATAAGCAGATATTTATGGTGCCCCCTGACGGTGATGAATGCAGTTTTCCACTCATCTTCTGTGATTCTGATGAGGTTAGAAGCACACTTTAAGATCGAGCTTAGTATAAATATTAGCCTCACAGAGTTGTTCAATGGCTGAGGGGATAAGTGGCAGTGGGTAACGGTATTTCAAGGTGACAGATCAGGCCTCGATAGTCGATACAGGGACATAGAACTCCATCCTTTTTCTCGACTAAGAAAAAACCTGCAGCTGCTGGAGAGTTGGAGAGCCCCAACCGGAGGCAAGGGCTTCCTCGATGCAAGTTTCTATAGCTAGGGTCTCGGGGTGTGAGAATGGATAAGACTTGGTTTTTGGTGGAGCTGTGTTAGGCAGAAGTTCAATGGCACAGTCCCATGGACAGTGAGGAGGAAGTTGAGTAGCTTTGACTTTACTAAACTTAATTGAATTCTGCATATTCCTTGGGAATCATGGTTATTGTTTGGAATTCAGGGCTTTCACTGCTGGTGGGAAGACAAGTCATGGAGACCGTAACATGGAGACAATGTACTGTGTACTAAAAATATAGAAGGATTGTAGAAGGCCAGCCAATGATGACCCAAGAACGTGATTGGGTGAGTTTGACATAGTGAAATGTTCTCCACATGAAATAGTCCAATCTTAAATGGCAACATGGGTTTGGGTTTTACCAGTACCAATGTGAGCGCTGTCATTTGGTGATATTAATCGTTGGAATGCACTGAATGGTGGGTATATAGAGTTCTTGTACGACCTCTTGATTTATGAGATTCATAGCAGCCCCAGAATCCAATAAAGCTGTAACATTTTATATGCTCAACAATGGAGATCTCTACAGGCAACAAAAAGGATAGGTGATAAAAATGTCATGGTACTCACTTTCAGCCTTGATTCAGAGGAACTTCATTTCTTGTGTGGGCATGCAGCATTTATATGATCTGGTTCACCACGGTGACAGCTACTTCGACATTGGAGTTCCTCCATGAAAACACTGGTGTAAATAACTTGCATAGGTTCGGGTGAGTCAGTGGATCCCTGTACTGAGACTCTAGACTTCGAAGCGGCGTGAAACTGGGGCCGTGGAGCATTACGAACCAGGTTATCCATCTTAATAGCCATGGTAATGAATTCAGACAGAGTAAAACCCTCACCTTTGCATGTCAGTTCAGCCTTGAGGTCTTGGTGAAGCCCCTAGTGGAAAACAGTTTTCAGATCGACATCGTTCCACCCACACTGAGCCGCTAGCGTTATAAACAGAATTGCGTAGCCGGCTTCAGATCGATGGCCCTGGCATAAGTGAAGCAGCTGAACAGAGATATCTTGACCACTCACTGGATACTTGAAAACTTGGTTCTGTTGAACGAAGTAGTCAAACGAGGTATGGATTTGAGGATCTTTGTCCCAAACAGCAGCGGCTCATTCGAGTGCTTTACTAGTAAGCAGAGTCATCATAAAAAAAAAAAGGTACATTTCTTGGCGTCTTGAGGTTGATTAGAGAAATAATCATTACACTGCCGTAAAAAAACAGATGGATCCAACAGAACCATCAAACTTGTCAAGAAGAGCAAGGCTTACCGGTTTAGCATGGGGAGCTGGCAGTGAGTGAATGTAGTGAGTCAAACATTCGTTGGCGGCTCGTAGGTTATTTAGCTGGTCTTGATAATCCTTTAAAACCTTAATTGCAGCCTGGAGCTGTGAGACTTCCACTGGATCCATGGTAGGTGAAATATTCTGTAACTAACTGGTTATGGAGACAGTGTTAGGACCATGTGCAGGAAGTTTACGAAAAGAGACACAAGCAAACAATCCAAAACAGCGGGCAGAGAGACGTAGTCATAAAGCAGGCAGATAAATCCAATAAACCAAATAGACAGTCCAACCAGGCAAATAAAACAAAGGGTTATCCAAAAAGCAGCAAATCCAGAAAAACAGGCAATGGTCATAACATGAATCAAACCATGGCAATAGAAACACACTTGGTAAAGCAAGGTAAACTGGCAATACTTCAGATACAACAATGGAAATGCATGGCTATATATACATGTGGTAAACAGGAAATGAGCAGTGAAGAAATGGTTGAAGATCAGTATTCGGCAGAGGGCTCCCTCTGGTGGTTTGTAGGATGGGATTTTATTAAATTGCATAAATTTGCAGTTATATCAATTACACTTGGCCAAATTTTAGATTAAATTAATTGTCAAATTGTCACTCTTTTGATCTCAGATTTGTCAATTTCTGTTAAATTCTGTGTTTTACTCTCAATTCCATTTCTGTGACTCTGAATCACAGGGCTCAAATTATTACTCACAGTCGCGATTTCTCCAAGTAGGGAAAGGATGCAATGTCTCCTCAAATGTCACCTCGGTGATGTGCTTTGAAGTGACTCTTGACCAGTTTCTCCTGCCAAAGTTGTATTTCCTACCAAACCATCAAGCCGTGACTTCCACTGTTTTGGCCTTGAGCAAATCATCTAAGCCCAGACTTCTTGAGAGACCCAAAAGCTACCCTGCAAGAATATAACAGCGTCACATGTGTCTTAACAAATTTGAAAAAATAGCATGCTTGAATAGTGTGTCAGAAAAGGCTCCCGTAGAGTCCGAATCGGTCTCTTAACTCCAAACTTTGATTAATTGTCCTCTTCCTATTAAACTAATGTGAGAGTCACTTGACCTACATCCTGGTGTCTCGAGGGGGGAACTGTTTAGGTGCCAGAGAGTGATAACTAGGCCAGCAGAGAAACTGTGAGTTTGTCAGAACCCATGTCAACATCACGACTGAAACTACATCTTGTTTTTTGCAGTTCAGTCCAAGTTAGCAGCTTGGATCAACCTTATAAAGAAACTGCTATACTTTTATTTCTGTTTTGACCAATATGCATCTGCAACTGAAACAAATCTACAGATCTGATTTAAAGAATAGTGCACCCAAATTCAGCAAATGTTCTTTCATTGAGCAAAAAAGATGCATTTTTGAAGAATATGTCAACCCCTTTTTTTCATATAATGACACAAGTGATCAATACAACTCGTACGGTATCTTTCATACCGGATATCTTTCGGACAGATACGGTTCTCAACTGTAATTTCTGTCTTTTTCTCACATAAAGCTATCGTGTGACTTAGAAGACTTAGAATATAGAGCACAAGTCATATTGGTTAATTTCATGGTGTCTTTGTTGTAATTTTGGAGCTTGAGGGACCCAGTCTCCATTTATGACACGTCCCGTAAGGATCTCTCTCTGCCGCACCACCCTCTGCGATCGGCCCTTATCCCTCTCAGCGGCTTGATTAGCCTGATACGGGACCGGGCGTGTCGAGTCACGAGCCGGCCCCGCCCTCCGCTCTGCCACATTCCTCCCCCGTTCTTTCAGGCTGGCGAGCCCCCGGCCTGACGTACATCACCCCCTCTCTCTCTCTCTGCCGGCAGGTCATCCCCATCAACCTGGACGAGGGAGGGGGCAAGCGGAGGGAAACAAAGAATAATTAAAATGTGTGTGTGGTAGCTCTCCAGCCCCTGGCGGATGGAACGCCCCGCCACGTTTTCGGGGACTCGGAAGGGGTCTCCCCCGCTCCTGGCAGCAGTTTCCTCGCTCCAGGCGGTCGGACTCGGAGCCCCTCCCCGCTCACGGTCGGCAATTTTAGCCATAATTTACAACTTATTACACATCTTTTTTTTTTTTTTCAGCGATCATATAATACATCAAGTTTTCTAAACAATATTAAGCCAGTAATTAATGCTAATTAGTCTTAGTAATTAAGTTATTGGTTTGTTTTGCTCATGTTTAAAATACAATAACGCCCTCTGAACATATTTGAGGTTATTGCAAATACTGTGATCTCCTACTAAATGTCAAACTAATTAATAACTTGTTTAAGTAACCAGGAGTGTAGTCATCTTTATTGTGAGATTTTAGCAGTTCATTAGTAACATTTTAGTAAAAGATATTCTTCCTAAAGTTAAATAAACTTACAGTACCACCTTATAAGTGCAAAACAAACCAATAAATTTAGAATAAGGGGCCAAGTTGTCTTTAATAAAATATTTTAAGCAATGTATAACCTTGTGCGACCCCGCGTCCACATGTGTGGACGTTGTATTTTGTCTTCATTAAATGCAACACATCATTTAAATGAATTGAAACGGACTGAATACGGTTCACAAGACTCTACACTGTCATTTAAGACTTAAACTTCTGCCACAACGAGTCACGTGACACAACAGCATGACATAGATTTCCGTGAAGCGCTTCTACGGGCACAGCGCCAACAAAAGTGCATCTGGTAAGAAACCTCTTTAAGTTGTTTTGATTAAAACCTGTTTGGTTGTAAAGAGTAACATCTCTAGTTTCATCTGATATGACGCTTTATAAAATCCATTCATTATTCGTGCATCAGCACGCTGATAAACATGATGTCCACAAATGTGGAAAATTGGACATTATTCCCTCAAAAGCTGAAAAAACATGAACACATCTGTGGGTCAATTTGCTTCATTTTAATATAAATGTAGTTATATTTTATTTTGTTATCACTGCACAATACGGTTCTATTCATTAACATTAATAAATACATTCCTATATATTTACTGTCACATTGAGAATACATTTATTCATGCAAAAACTGTAAAATGTGTCTTTCAGAAGCTTTATATGGCGTTATGATGAAAATAAGGTGCATTTCAAACTGTTCTGAGACCAGTGCAGACAGACAGAGACGTTGCAATGTGGTATGCAAACCAGGCAATTGCCTGGGGCCCCGAGATTGAAGGGGGCCCCCTGAAGGACGGCTGATTACATTGGACCACAGCAACAACAACATGGAACCCCCTTAATTGATGGTACAATGACACGTACGGGACCCCACTAAATGGCCCCCATGCTACGAGCTTGCTGTCAAAAGTTTCGTAGTTTCAGAGCGGCAGTTAAATGACGGACCATGAAGCGTATTTACCTGTCCGGGCGTATTAAAAGGAAACGAAAGCAAGAGGAAGAAGAAAAGAAAAAACGAGACACTGGTAAGTGAGAATCTGTTACAGTGAATGAAGGAGTAATGTCAAGGGGTGTCATTTGTCCCACCATTTATCATAAAATGTGGTTGTCATTTGTCAGTTCAATAGCTAGTTAATCAGTAGACTAGCTTACTCTGTCTAGAAACGTGTGATCCATAAACCATAGCTAGCATATCTCTGTACATTTGTGTATAAAATGCTAACATAAACTAGATTACTCTGCTTGCCAATGGCTGTGCTGTGTACACATGCCAAGCATTTAATTTCTCCCATTAGCAGAATAATGATTTGGTTGTCAATTGCTAACAACAACAATGCTATCAACAGTTACTTTGTCAGTAGACTATGTTAGCTTGTTCTGTCGAAACTGTCACAGTAACAGTGTCCAAATATGTTACTAATGCTTCCTATTTGGAAGATATTACTGTTGCTGTTACTGTGACAGTTTCGACAGAACAAGCTAACCTAGTTATTGTATATCTCATTGAATTTGCTTGTAAAAATGTTACAGTAAACAAAATGTTAACATAAGCTAAAGTGTTGTTGTTGCCATTAGCTGTTTTGTGAATGGTTATTTGATTAAATATGGCCACACAGATATTTGTCTTTAAACAATGACATCTTATTTGTATACCCATTTATATATTACAAGTATTTTTCTTTTTCTCCTGCAATATCAACTTCAGGTCATGAGGAGGACCTTGAGGAAGACATGGCCAGTACATCCAGTGGCAGCACGTCTGTTCCATTACAAGGGGTCACACCAATCCATACCACCACCGCCTCCTCCTCACCACCTCCAGACTTAACTACAGCAACTCCAAGATCTCATAAAAATAATGTGCACTACGGTTATGTAAGCAAATATTTTTGTATTGTTTGTGTATTTGGTGTTCTTTATATTATGTATGCAAAGTTTGCCTTTATTTATGTATATTTTATATATATATTATTTCCATTGAAAAGAAAGCATTTTACGGAAAATAAAAGATTTGTTTGTATAATAATCTATGTGCATGGATTAAAGATGAATGTGGCTTATGGGGTGGGGGGGGGTGGTTGTTTGTTGGGGGGTCACCAGGTCCCTTCTGCCTGGGGCCCCCAGAGTCTCTAGAAACGCCCCTGCAGACAGACAGCACACTGGAGGTTAAGTCATTCACTCAATAGGGAGCAAGGGAGCATCCTATAGCTCTCCTATAACTGTTCTGAGACCAGTGCAGACAGACAGCACACTGGAGGTTAAGTAATGCACTAAATAGGGAGCAAGGGAGCATCCTATAGCTCTCCTATAACTGTTCTGAGACCAGTGCAGACAGACAGCACACTGGAGGTTAAGTCATTCACTCAATAGGGAGCAAGGGAGCATCCTATAGCTCTCCTATAACTGTTCTGAGTCCAGTGCAGACAGACAGCACACTGGAGGTTAAGTCATTCACTCAATAGGGAGCAAGGGAGCATCCTATAGCTCTCCTATAACTGTTCTGAGACCAGTGCAGACAGACAGCACACTGGAGGTTAAGTCATTCACTCAATAGGGAGCAAGGGAGCATCCTATAGCTCTCCTATAACTGTTCTGAGTCCAGTGCAGACAGACAGCACACTGGAGGTTAAGTCATTCACTCAATAGGGAGCAAGGGAGCATCCTATAGCTCTCCTATAACTGTTCTGAGACCAGTGCAGACAGACAGCACACTGGAGGTTAAGTCATTCACTCAATAGGGAGCAAGGGAGCATCCTATAGCTCTCCTATAACTGTTCTGAGACCAGTGCAGACAGACAGCACACTGGAGGTTAAGTAATGCACTAAATAGGGAGCAAGGGAGCATCCTATAGCTCTCCTATAACTGTTCTGAGACCAGTGCAGACAGACAGCACACTGGAGGTTAAGTCATCCACTAAATAGGGAGCAAGGGAGCATCCTATAGCTCTCCTATAACTGTTCTGAGACCAGTGCAGACAGACAGCACACTGGAGGTTAAGTAATGCACTAAATAGGGAGCAAGGGAGCATCCTATAGCTCTCCTATAACTGTTCTGAGACCAGTGCAGACAGACAGCACACTGGAGGTTAAGTCATGCACTAAATAGGGAGCAAGGGAGCATCCTATAGCTCTCTATGCCGTTAAGTGCGTTCACTCCAAAAATCTGATCAAAAGTTCAGTTTCAGGCTGCAGATGATGTTTGGATCACTCAACATGTTTGACACACATGGAACAATGAATGTTTAATTTTATTGTAACATGGTCGGCAGTGATTGGATGATGCTGGACATTACTTTGAATAACAATCATTAACTCAGCTTTACATTAAATCAGCTGTAACATCTGTAACATCTCAAAAACATGAACAGTCAACACTCCTGGACACATAATAAACTGTTTGAAATAGCTTGGTATTACTTCGAATTTCACAACATAGTCCTGCTGTCCACATATGTGGACATCAGTTTTTAGGAAGACTATTTAGAACGGGCCCTCGCACCCTGGTGCACGTTGGGGCCGCTGTGCCAGGGGAATGTCACTCCAATTAGTTTTTTAATTTTTTAGCACTTAAATGTTGTTAAGAGTGTATCACAGTGTAACACATGTCATTTCCTGTTGTCAGTAGGTGGCGCTATGACTATAACTGAACACTGGCATATAGAAGTGTTCAGGCCGGGACTCTTATAAAACATGCGAAGTTTGGAGCAAATTAGACATTATATTTATGATTTACAACAACTTCCTGTTTCATGGTGAAACGTCAAACTTTGTCAGACCGTCACGGCCGCCCTGTGCGGTGAAAACTCAAAAGCTTCGCAATTTAGCATCGCCAAGGCCGTCTGATTAGAAAAACCAAATATGAAGAAGATCTGATGAAATCTCTAGGAGGAGGCATGGAAATGGCAAAAATTTGAGAAAAATCAAAATGGCTGACTTCCTGTTGAGTTTAGGGCATGGGTCCAAGAGACTTTTTTGTAGGTAATGGCATGTTACACATGTGTACCGATTTTCATATGTGTAGGTGAAACGTAGCGTAAAGCGCACATCAATGAATGTTTGTAGGTGGCGCTATTGAGCAATTTTGCCACACCTAATTCTGAAACTCATATCAGATGTAATATTCACCATTTCTGATGCGTGTGCAAAGAGTTTTTGAGTATGTTTAGGCCCTCAAAAATGCCATTAATTTGGGAAAAAAATAATTAGAAATTAAGCATAAATTAGAATACTTGCTGCACAAAAATAAGTCGTTTAATAAGTTGCAAATTATGGCTAAGATGGCCTTCTACATTCAGTTATGCATTAATTATTGTCTTATTCAGGGCTTTATTGTGGACCCTTATAATGAAGTCACGGCATATTCTTCAAAAATTCCTTTTTTGTATTCCACTGAAAGGTCAAGAGGGTGAGTTTATGAATACAATTTTCATTTTTGGGTGAACTGTCTCTTTAAGACCGATCACCCGGGGGTGTTGTGGCCTATTGATTACAGATGTGGGCTGGTAATCAATAGGTTGCATCTTGCAGGTTTAAAACCCTGATCCATGAACTATCACCATTGTGCCCTTGAGAAAGACATTTTACACCAGGCTAATGTTCAAGTAACTTACCATGACGTTGTTCTGTGGCGACGAAGTCTCTATTTGATTCATTACTGTATTTCAGTGGAATTATGAGAAGCATTTGTCAATCTAACAGCCACAGGAAGCTCCTCTTGGGACTGTTTTACGGGGGTTACTGAATTACCAGCCCTCTAGTGCTCCATCATTTTGTGCACTGTGATGTCTGACAGAAAATTCGAAAGTAATTGAAAGGTCCACAGGCGACTTTTCAGTTACGTTCATTCAGTTTAATTCTCTGTGGAGATGGAACCATTTTCTCAAGGTGGACTATTATACAGTAGGATATTTTTACATTTATTCCGCTAAAATGGACATTATTTGCTGCATCCCATGTCAGTCCAAATCTGTAGGACCTTCTTTCATCTGTGAAACTCACCAGCTCTCAAATCTCATTTGCACTTCTGCACAGGGACTAAAAATGAAATGCTTTAGTACAAAATGAAACGTCACCTTTTCTGGGCCGATTTTAATCGATTTTAATTTTATTGACTTTTCTTTCAAACTAGCGTTTTCGTGAATCTTTTTAGCCTCTACTTCTGCACTTTCTTCTATTCTTTATATTGACTGTAATGACTTTAATGGGATTGGTTTTTAGAAGTCTTGTAGTGAATCACAAACGCACCAATTATCCGTGAGATTTGGGAGCTTCGGGAGATACTGTAGATTATCCGACTACTTTTGTGATTTTTCTCTCTTCTGTTTTCCTTGCTTTTTTCTTATACGTTGTGAAAATGGACAGTTGATGGAAATATTGAAGAGAGCATATAAAAATGGAGAGGTCAAAAGGTTAGGCATAATAAGCGTTTGCTTCAGCGTATTCATTTTTTTGTTTTTTTTTGGGCAATTTTTTACAAATATAGTTGTGTTGATTGAACTGTCATGAATTGTATAAATGCAGAAATAAATATATTAAATTAAACTCTACTTATATTGTGCTTTTATTATGCATTTTGGAGCCCCTGGTAACTATATGCTTCCTTTCTATGTGAATTAGAGGTTGTCCGACTGTGGATTTTGCAGATATGATAACTCAGGTGCTGGAAAAGGCAGATAACCTCTTAATTGGCCAATAGTTTTAAACTGATTCACAGAAATAATTCGTAGTCTTTCATACTATGAAGGATGTGGACTTAGAGGCTAAAGAGTCCAACATTAATATGTTTAATGTTCAACCAAATTCCCAACAATAACCAGTACAAAAATGAAGATTTGCTGCACAACGCGACACTTTTAACTATAAACAAGCCCAAAATTCGTTGTTTACCTTTGTCCATCCCTTTCATTTATTACCCAAAATCTGTTTGTTTCTTTGTTTTTTTCTCAACAGACAAAAACTGGACTTGCCCTTTTGTATGATGAACAGACCAGTAACACCTACGACATTCGTTTGAAGTTGACGAAAGAGTTGCTAATCATACAGAAACAGGACGTGGTTTGCATTAACGGCGGCAACTCGCACTTAAATGTAAGTACTGATGCTTTACTATCAACTCAACCACGATTCACAATCAAACATACATTTGTTCATCACTGGAAGTCACAAACAGGGAAGCGTGTTCTGCTGGTGTTTGATTATAGAGATTTGGCACAATGCATTTGGCAGTTTTCCATCAATTTTGACCTCCCTGTCAATGAGCACGCTCCAGTTCATCCTTTCAGGCATGTGACACATCATCATTCATATATTACGTCCGGGGTATCAGCATCGCTTTGGCCCATTTCAGATCTCTGACGCTTGCAACATAGAATGAAATTCATTAAAAACACTTTACTGTACAATCCATCCCGGAGAACCAAATACAGGCCACGATCAATATAGCACAATTATTAGTTTGAATGCTTTATACAAAGCCAGCGGTTCTCAACTGGTGAGTTGCTTCTTATCTAAATGTAAAAATGTATCCAAAGTGACTTACAGTGCACTTATTACAGGGACAAACCCCCCCGGAGCAACCTGGAGTTAAGTGTCTTACTCAAGGACACAATGGTGGTGGCTGTGGGGATCGAACCAGCAACCTTCTGATTACCAGATATGTGCTTTAGCCCACAACGCCACCACCATTCAAATAATGGCATGTCTGCTTTGATAGGATCGCGAACAGCTGGGAAAAATCAGTGCTCAATACCAATAATAAAACGTGGGTAACTACAGTTTGTTGTTGTGCATAACTGTGATAAAAATAATAAAATAAGGCTTATCAACTTTTAAACGGGAGTAGAAAATTAAATGCTTCCTATGTATTTTGTTGTTGATGTCAAAGACCATGTGATCATTTAAACTCGACAGTATTTTTGGCTCTTGTTAGAAGCTCGTCAAAGTAGACAGATGTCAACATGGAGAGGTTATGTGACACAAAGTCATCTTTGAATAAAAACCGTGAACAAACTACACAAGGTAAAAGACATATATGATGCAGACTACATCAAATTACATATATAGACTATAATGGTAAATGATATGCACTTATATAGCACCTTTTTAAACCTTAGCGGTATTCAAAGCGCTTTACACTGTGACTCATTCACACACCAATGATGGCAGAGCTGCATGCAAGGTGCCAACCTGCCATTGGGAGCAACTTGGGGTTCAGTGTCTTGCCCAAGCACACTTCGGCATGTGGACCGGGAATCGAACCGCCAACCCTGTGATTAGCGGCCGACCCGCTCTACCACCCAAGCCACAGACACTCCATAACAATACAATTTACAACAATTTAGCCTACGGTATGATGCTAATTTTGCATACTGTTGGGCCTATTGAGTTTGTGGTAATATAATATTGTTTTAAGGACATTTTTGTTTGCTTTCGTAATAATACAAACAGTAAGTAACTAAAAGTAAATAAAATTAGTCTTGAAGCAAAACCAGTTGAGAACCAATGAATTTTCCCCATTTAAAGGTGTTACTACCAATAGGTAAGTAATTACAAAGTACATTATACGCCTTTATGTTATTTTGCTTGATATTATATTTAATGATTTATGTTGATTTAATAACTATTTAGTCATTTTTATTGTATTATTTTTTATTTGATTTATTTTTATGCTTCAGGTTAATTGTTTCATGCTCACATCTTTCTAATCATTTAATATGTAATTAACGCATTGAATATTTTACCAAATAAATTCCCCCTTTTTAAAGCACAGAACTGTTGTACTTCGACGGCAGGCGACTGGAGGTCTCGGGCTGAGTATCAAAGTAGGTTTAATTTCTCTTTTAATATGTAAAGTGTCTTTAAAGAGCTTAACTGAACATGCTCAGGTGTTGCACACACTTCATCACTGCACAAAATTAGACTTTGAAACTTCAAAGAGAACGTTGAGAGAAGAAGGATTAATACTCATTACTCGATGCAATAGATTTGGATTTTGGATCTGTAGTAAATGCATGTAATATGTTGGAGTGAATTACCTTCACGGCTCTTCTTTTCCAGGGAGGAGCTGAACACAAAGTGCCTGTGGTCATCTCTAAGATTTTCAAAGATCAAGTAGGTAAGACGACAACAGTTTTTCCCATTTACCTTAAATCAACAGCAGTCAGAGCGCATTTAGTGGAGCTTATTAGCGTGCTTCTGTTGCTTATACTTACTTAAACACTAACCGTAGATCAACTGAATGTTTAAGTCTTCAAAACATTTTCTTTCTTTTGTGTTTAGTGTTTATTTACACGTATCAAACACATAAAAATGTAGGTAATTTAGAATGTTGCATTACATGTTTTTAAGAAAACAAAGTATTCACAATGCAAGTTCCCCTTCTGTCACTCACTCGATGTTGTGTCAAATGAAGTGACACAAGGGGTCTTCCTGGGACGCCAAACATACCTCTGAACATGAGAAAAGGCCAATGTCAAGTTGGCAGACAGAATTTGCATGCCCCGCCCCAGACATACGAGTGTCAGTCAGAATTGTTCACAGAGTTCACCACTGTTTCACTCACCTCTACTGGCGATAAGCACTGCTGTTGGATCTACGGCACGTTTCCAGCTGGCGTTCTCTCTCTCTATCCCATACCGTGCACTTACTGTGTGACAATCACCCCTTCTTGCTGTCAGACTTTCAACCCTTGGACAGACCTCTGCTTTCTGTGGACCGGAGTCCCCTTGCAGCAGGTGACCACAGACACCTCTTGACAGGGTTGGGGTGCCGTGTGCTATGGGCACGCCGTGTGCTACGGGCACGCTGCCGCTGGCCTCTGGACAGGACCCCGGCAGCGTTGGCACATCAACTGCCTAGAGTTGTTGGCTGTATCTCTTGCCCTATGGAGGTTTCTCCCACTAATCCGGGGCAAGCCGTCTTGATCCATTCCGACAGCACTGGGATGGTAGCGTGTATAAATCGCCAAGGAAGCGTGCGCTCTCATCATATGTCATAACTCGCCCTTCTCGGATCTTACACTCCTCGCAACAGCACCTCCCTGAAAAATTCCCCTGAGGAAGGACCTTCTTTCTCAGGACAGGAGCACCCTCTGGCACCCGCACCCAGACCTCTGAAACCTCCGCGTCTGGCCCCTGGACGGGATGTGGAGGATCTAGTGGATCTACCACCTGCAGTCGTAGACACGATCAACCAAGCCAGAGCTCCCTCCACCAGGCAACTTTACACTCTAAAGTGGCGCTTGTTCACGAATTGGTGTTCTTCCCAAGCTGAAGACCTGCAGAGGTGCGCAATTCGGTCAGTGTTTTCATTTCTGCAGGAGATGCTGATGGGTGCTGTCCCCCTCCACCTTGAAGGTGTATGTAGCTGCTATCGCAGCACACCATGACACAGTAGATGGCAAGTCCCTAGGTGAACCCTCACCGGCCTAGCCTATTCCCCTCCTGGGATCTCTCAGTGGTCCTCTTGGTCCTTCAGAGACCCCCCTTCGAGCCGCTTGATTCAGTTGAACACAAGGCCTTCTCCCTGAAGACGGCCCGCCTGATCGCGTTAGCCTCGATCAAGAGGGTTGGGGACCTGCAAGCGTTCTCTGTCAGCAACACCTGCCTGGAGTTCGGTCCGGTACATTCTCACATTATCCTGAGGCTGTGACCAGGCTACATGCCCAAGGTTCCTATGGTTCCTACTCCTCTCAGGACAGACACGCTGGCACACAGCTGGCCCCGGGGGCTGCGCATTACGCATTTCCCCCAGTGAGCCTTCTTGCACCGGTGGCAGCAACACCTGCCTGGAGTTCGGTCCAGCATATTCTCAAGTTATCCTGAGGCCACGACTGGGCTACATGCCCAAGGTTCCTACGACCCCCTTCAGGGCCAGCTTGTGAACACCAAAACGCGGGTCCCCTGTCGGCCCCGCCGCCATGCTTTTAGAGTCCCCTCTCATTAGGCTGGACCTAGCACTGTGCCATTTCCCACGTACGGCTTCACAGCCCTCGTGGTGTATTTGCCACATGTTACCTCCCCCTAGACTGGGCAGGATGTGGCCTCCGCAGGGTCTTTTCACCCTGAAAGAAACGCATTTCATAGAGTTAAGATAGCCCTGCTGGGCTTGCTCCCATGCTAGTCGTGTAGCACCTGTTCCCCCCCTCAGGGGTACAAGTGCCTCTAGCACCCGTCTCGACAGTTCACGTAACACGGTCAGTGCGTGGCGTTTTTATATGGGACCCCTTGTGTCACTTCATTCGACACAATGTCGAGTGAGTGACAGAAAGAGAACGTCATGGTTACGGTTCTAACCTCCTTTCCCCGAGGGAAGGAACGAGACGTTATGTCGAATGAAGTGACATTAGACAGTCCACTAGACCTACCACTGTAAACGGCCGTGCCTTATTTTCTGCTCCTCAGTGCAAAATCCTGACTGGCACTCGCTGCCCCGCTTCCCTTTATACTCGTATGTCCGGGGCGGGGCATGCAAATTCTTTTCTCGGGTTCAGAGGTATGTTTGGTGTCCCAAAGTTACTAAAGTTCATTCCCATAAACGCTCTCCTAACGTTCTCCTAACCTCTATATATCCTTTCTGCAACTCTGCTGTACGCTAGTAATCAATCTACAATATATTTCTAATTCTGATTCATTGTTTAATTAATTATTATTATAATAATATTTAACAAGGTTGAATACTGAGCTTTGATGTTATGTTTCCCAAAACTGTTTCAGTTACAGCTGAACTTTGACTCTGGTTATTAAAGTAAATTTGTAAGGTTTTATAATGATTATGATAATGGAAAAGAAAAGAAAACTTTTACTGAAATTTGACTGAAAAATTAAATCAAGAAGTAACCATTGTTGAACGTTTCGTATAAGTTCTTATTAGGTTGTCATGGTTACAAAAATAAAATATAAATATAACCATTAGAGAACGTTCTGTATAGGTTCTTTTTAGGTTGTTAGAAGAAAAAAACATCCCTGCAACATTCTGACAACATTAGTTTATGGTTATAAAATAAAACGTAAAAATAACCATTAGAGAACGTTCTGTATAGGTTCTTTTTAGGTTGTTAGAAGAAGAAAAAACATCCCTGCAACATTCTGACAACGTTAGTTTATGGTTATAAAAATAAAACGTAAACATAACCATTAGAGAGCGTTCTGTATAGGTTATTTTTAGGTTGTTAGAAGAAGAAAAACGTCCCTGCAACATTCTGAGAACGTTAGTTTATGGTTATAAAAATAAAACGTAAATATAACCATTAGAGAACGTTCTGTATAGGTTCTTTTTAGGTTGTTAGAAGAAAAAACATCCCTGCAACATTCTGACAACATTAGTTTATGGTTATAAAATAAAACGTAAAAATAACCATTAGAGAACGTTCTGTATAGGTTCTTTTTAGGTTGTTAGAAGAAAAAAACGTCCCTGCAACATTCTGAGAACGTTAGTTTATGGTTATAAAATTAAAATGTAAATATAACCATTAGAGAACGTTCTGTATAGGTTCTTTTTAGGTTGTTAGAAGAAGAAAAAACGTCCCTGCAACATTCTGAGAACGTTAGTTTATGGTTATAAAAATAAAACGTAAATATAACCATTAGAGAACGTTCTGTATAGGCTGTTTTTAGCTCACTAAAGAAAAACTTCCTTGAAATGTTCTGGGAACGTTAGTTTATGGTTTTAAAAACTATAACCTAAAGAGAATGTTTCTACATTAAGAATTGGTCCCATTTTCTTTTCATAAAAAAACAAACAGGAACCATATGCTAACGTTAGGGGAACGTTTTGCACTTTATGGGTTGAGCTTGCTTGTGTGATAAAAGAAACTCGTGTTTTATCAGTATTAAGAAATCAATACAGAACTGATATGATTAAATCTTAAGCATGTTACATGTCATATGTTACACTTGTTTAGTACAGACGTGTAGCCAATTACTGTTAAAATAACCTTTATGCCTGCAGGGGATTTATTACTTTTATTGCTTATGATTAGCTTCTCACTCTCTTTTCTTGCTCTGTGATTTTTAGTCCAGAAATAGATCCACTCTTAGAGCTTCTAGACTTCAGAAAGCTTAAGAAGTTTATAATGTTTGTCAGAATAAATTGAACTAAACCCCAGATTTGTATGAAACGCACCCCAAAGTGCCTCATGCCTTTGCTAATGCTAATGCTAGATTGAAGGATTCATCAGGCACAAATCCTGATTGCTGTGTCATCCTATAAGTGACTGTTAAATGTGTGATTATATCCCAATCTTTCCATTAACCTCTGACCTCTCGGGCCGGGTCTGCAGCCGATCAGACGGGAATGCTGTTTATCGGCGACGCCGTGTTGCAGGTTAGTGTTTCTGCTCTTATTCTTGGCGCTGGCCTCGGGGGGGCAAGGGTGCATGTTCGAGCAGTGTTCTCTCTGCATTTTAATGACGATTCCCTCTGATTCATTTTCTTTTGCTTGGCTGGAGGTTTAACCTTTATCTCTTTGTATGAATCAGAGGAACAGCAATAAAGCAAGCAGGAAATAGAATCAAGGTTCCGCTGACAGAGAACTCAAACACATGCGTTTTACCTTTTGCTCTCTACTTTTGATCTGTGCCAGATATCAGTGGAGCCCCTTGTATGTGTACATGACAAAGGCAAAGGTTTATGTTTATCAGTGTTTGAAAGGGTTAGTTTCACGCTGAAATTCAAATGATGTCATCATTTGCTCACCCTCATGTCATTCCAGACCAATATGACTTTCTTCAATGGAACACTAAGGGCCTGATATATGAAGACACCAAGTAAACGCTACTCATTCGCTCATGCAAGCTATCAAATTAAATATGTTGCGGGATGTTTACTATGAATAATTGCGGAGATAACCACACACCCACACGCCCTCCAGAAGGAGGCTCTTGTGGGTTGTTATTGTACCAAAACCTCTCAGATCTCACATACCGTGTATGTCACGTGACCGGATACAAAGTTTGAAAATGTGATTTTTGAGCTACAACAGAGGGGAAGATTTTCAGTGCATAACAACTTACATTTTAGTTTAAATTAAACAGACAGAGCTGTCACATGGCTTCGGAAGACTTGGAAATAACCACGTGAGTCAAATTAAGTGCTAAAATGGTTTTTTTTATGGGGTTTTGTTGTCCTTTTTGGAGCTCGGCAGAATCTGGTCAGTGTGCTTTCATGCTTTTGTATTGCACGCAAGAAAGATAGTCATATGGCAGAGGTGTCCAAACTTTTTCGGTCATGGGCCAAATGCAGAAACAAATAAGGTGCAGCAGGCCGCATCGCTGTAATAATTAAAAAAAATGACTGGAAGCTACTAGATTGCCAGTATGTATAATGTTCAGTGCGCCACTCAACCGCAACATGATGGCAGACGCGCTGTCGTGAAAGGTTTCGCCCAGCGGAGAGTGGACGCTCCACCCCCTGGTGGTCCAGCTGATTTGGTGCCGATTAACCTCTCTTTGCCTCTCAGGACAACACTCACTGCCCGCTCTGGTACTCCCTGATAGAAGCCCCTCTCAGGACAGACACGTTGGCACAAACGCTTCATTTTATTTTGCAGACGTGCATTTGCAAGCTGAGCGCGCATCAGGCACAGATGTGCAAGTGTTTTAAGCGCTCTCTCCTTCAGTGTGTCCTCACTCAAATGGCACTGGGCAGCCTGTGAATCATCTTTCTTGTTTCAACGAAATATCAGAACGAACCAATTAATTACAGGACACTTCCCAGTGATACAGAGAACGTTCTGGAAGAGTATGCATGGTTTACGCGTCTCTGTGTGTGCTCAACAAACACTCATCTGCATGATGCGAGGTATCGGGACCTTTTTACAAGAACAAGTACATGAGGAAACTCTAACCTAATGCCATTCTACTCTAGGTCGTCTAGGGTAGTGGCATGATGACTCACCTCAATCCGGGTGGCGAAGGAGGAGTCTCAGTTTCCGCCGCTTCTGAGACCGTCTATCCGCGCATCTTATCACGTGACTCGTTGTGCACGACACCGCGGAGACTCACAGCATGTGGAGACTCATGCTACTCTCCACCATCCACACACAACTCACCACACGCCCCATTGAGAGAACCACTAATCACCACCACGAGGAGGTTACCCCATGTGACTCTACCCTCTCCCTAGCAACCGGGTCAATTTGGTTGCTAAGGAGACCTGGCTGGAGTCATGTGAACTTGCGACTCCAGGGGTGATATTCAGCGTCAATTCTCGCTGAGCTACCCAGGCCCCAATGCCAGTCCTTTAATACATGCATCATTCTTTCTGCAGGGCACTTTAAGGAGTATGCCAGTGAACGAAGCTGGTGACGACGGGGCGGACTTTAGACTTTGAGCTTTGAACTTTGAACTTTGAACTTTGTCATATGGGTTTTGAACAACCTGAGGGCGAGTAAATGCTGTCAAAATGTTCATTTTGGGCGAGCTACTCTTTTAAATGAAAGCATGCCAGCATGCACACTTATCTATCATTTTGAGCAATTGTAATGTGACGTTTAAATGGAAATATTTTCTTTATTCAGGTCAATGGAATAAACGTGGAGAAGTGCACACACGAGGAAGTTGTGAGTATCCGATGGGCTATTTTATTCTCGCTGCCGGCGGTGTTGAAATATCAGTGATGCAGAATCAATCAAAGGTGCAACAGAACCGCACAATCCTCTTATATCAGCGACAAATGCTTCTTTTTCCCTGCCTGGTCTCGACTATAACTGATCGATAGTGAGTACATCAATCAATGAGAGGACTCTGTCTCTCTTTGTCACATTTCCTTTCTTCTAACAGCTGTTCTGTGGATTCCCATCAGGTAGTCAAGGACTGGATAATGAATCATATGTAAGAGTGATCAGGGTGACACAAGACCTGATGAGAAGCTGACTGCACATTATATGGCTACTTAGCAAATAAATAATTATATGGACATGAAATGAAAATAAAATTGAGTTGTTTATTTAAAAGCAACTTCCTCCTTTTTCAGAAATGTCATGAAATGATGTTGCATTAGCAGTTCGAGTAAACAGATTGTTTTGAAATCTCTGTGGATCTGCAATTTAGGGAAGAGATCAGATGTTGTCGGATGCTGGTATTTCTAAGCTTTTGGACTCTTGAACTCCCGTACCTCCCGAGAAATGTCATGCTGATTGCATACTTGATTTAATTGAAATGTTTAGACTCCTCGAATAATGTAAGCGTGAAACAGTCATTTAAATGCATATTTCTTCAAGCGTATCTTCTCATCACAATGCTCATCACAAGTATCTCTCTCCTCTTGTTCGGTTTGCTACGCAGGTTCATCTTTTGCGAACGGCAGGCGAGGAAGTTACCATCACTGTACGCTACCTCAGGGAAGCGCCGGCCTTTCTGAAACTCCCATTAGGTAGGTTTGCCTAAAACATCTTTTCTAAGACCTATTGAGCTGTCTTGTTGTCTAGTGCCTTCATAGGCAGCTGCCTTCTACAACGAAACCTTAAAAATGTGTGAGATGAAGCGTGAGATGAAGCATTTTAGATCTCAGACAGTGAGCCCTGATTTGGAGGATACTCGGGAATGCATGATTGACCTGAGTTGTGCCCTGAAGTCCTGATATATCTGAAGAGCGCTATTGGTTTGCATTGCCATTCTTCTTGATAGCCTGTTGCTTGGCTGGCGCATGTAGCCTCAGAAGTGCCCAACCTCGATGCTGCCATCTCTGCTTCATTAACACTTGGATCTGTTAAAGCCATTAAAGCCTAGAACTCCTTACAAAAGACAAGGACACATTGAAAGTCAATTATTATTTATGATTATTTGCTATCTTTACATGCATTCATCCGACAGTATATAATGTTGCCATATGCATTCACCTATTTGAGTACATTTCACTTGTAAATAAAACAAGTACATTTCAATGAACCTTTCCAAACTGGCATTAACAGCATGCACCAGACTTGAATAATTAATGAGCTTGCATGGTTTCACTGTTTGCATGTTTACTTTAATCGTTTTTATAGTAACTCTGAAGTTCATTATCTCCTCAAAATGACCCGTTCATGCATCTGTTGATTGTTACCGTCACCGTATTTTGTGCAAGTGTTGAGGTCTGTGTGCGCAGATCTTTATGTTGCTTTTGTTGCCAGTATGTAGTTGAATTAATAGACTACATACAGTAGCATGCATAAAGCTTCCCTATAAAAGGACATGAGGTACATGATTAAACATGCGTTTAAATATGCATCATATTTTTAAGTAAATGTAACTGTATTAACTGTAATGTTTCAGTTAAATCTACTCATTTAATCAATATTATGTCCTAAATTTAAGTAGATTTTACTTAACTTAATTTTAGATACACTGTGCAAAAACATGCAATATTTTTTGGGTGCCCCCACCCCATAAATTAGTGATGTAGCAACTAACAAAAAACATTAAAGCTATAAAAGGAAGAATATGTTTTTTAATAAAATAACGAATCGAAAGATATAAGGCTCTTTATACATTTAAATCTTACTGATTGTATCTGGCACAATCTCAGTTAGGGTGACATTAAACAAATAGGGTGGCAAAACTGAAATGAGCAAAAATTATAATCAAATACATTCATTTATTTTAAATATTTTTGGTCGAAAACAATGATAAACAGCTGCAATTACCTAAATGTTTAGCTTTAAAAAAGAAAACACATTGCTAATGGCCTGTGTTGCCCATGCCAAGATCTGCCACTGTTTTTATATTAGCATGTTGCTAAGCTAACGACGTGCTCGGCATAAAAATACATAGCACACCGAACTGAGTTAAACAGTCAATTTATCAGACAGTACTCAGATCCATCTCCTTAAACGATTCATGCAATGATGCTGTAGAATTTAGGAAAAATTAGGCAAAAACGTCTCGGTTACGTATGTAACCTCCGTTCCCTGATGGAGGGAACGAGACGTCGTGTCGAAGAAGCGACACTAGGGGTCTCTCTTGAGCGCCGAAAGATACCTCTGATCTATGAAAAAAGGCCAATGAGAGTTGGCGAACAGTATTTGCATACTCCGCCTCCGGATACGGATATAAAGGCGAGAGAAATACGCTCGTTCATTCAGGATTTTTCCGAGGAGCCGGGAGTGTTCCGGGCATCTCAGCGGCTCGGCTCAGCGACGTGGCCGGGAAGACACGACGTCTCGTTCCCTCCATCAGGGAACGGAGGTTACATACGTAACCGAGACGTTCCCCGTCTGTCGCTCACTTCGACGTCGTGTCGAAGAAGCGACACTAGGGGTCCACTTCAAAACTCGCCATGCGCTGAGCCGTGTACGTGTACTGCTGACACAGAAGCGGGCAGGTATTTTGCACGTGCACAAGCGACCAACTGTGTTCAGGCTGCACGTACTCTTCCCCAATGCCCCGAAAAAAGCATCAGCACCCTTTTGGTTACCCTAGGGGGGAACAAGGTGACGCTCCCAACTAGGGAACGGGCCAAGCCTGGCTGGGCCTCTTTTCTCTCTATGTTTTCTCGGCATAGAGCAAGAGCAGCCGGGGCCCTTACCGCATCGAGGGAAGGGGGTCTTATTCCGAAGTCCTATTCTTTTAGGGGGAAAAGACCCTGCGGAGGCCACACCCGCCCAGCAGGGGAGGTATAGGTGGCAAAATACACCACATGGCCACTTTGGGCATGTGGGAGGAAATGGCACGGTGGTAGATCCAGCCTCGAGGAGGGGGGAGTTGCTACAACATGGCGACCGGAGGGCAGTGAAGGACTGCCTAAGGGAGACGCGGGTCAGCTCGCAAGGTGACCGTACCGCGGAAATACACACAGAAGGAGTCCCGTAGGAGGCCTGATCTGTGGAGCACCTATTCCAGTAGGGGTAGCCGGAGGTACCCGTAGTGGACTGGACCAGCACGTTCCTCCGCTGAACTGCTGCGGGCCCGAAGGGCTAGGGAGGAATCAACCAGGGACCTAGGTCCTCTGGGACAAAAGCGCACTGTTTTGCCTTGGCAGAGGGAAACGGCGCTGGAACAAGCGGTTCACCCGGTCAGATCGTCGACGTGTACCGAGTTCTACGGGCTCGGACCTGAGAGAACACGGGACGAGACTGACTCAACCCTGAGATCATAAGGGTGTTAGGTGCTGCCCAGCCCGGAGCTCTGCAAATGTCTGCTAGGGAGGTGCCCCTAGCCAGTGCCCATAAGGATGCCACGCTCCCAGTGGAGTGGGCTTGAACCCATAAGGGGGGCATGGCCTGGGTGTGATAGGCCAACTGAATGGCATCCACCACCCAGTGAGACACCTCTGTATGGAGACAGCGTTCCCTTTCTGCTGTCCTCCAAAGCAGACAAAGAGCTGCTCAGAGCGCCTGAAGCTCTGGGTGCGTTCCAGGTAGGCACGCATGGCACGTACCAGGCACGTACCGGACACGACAGTGAGAGGGGCTGGGTCTGCCTCCTCCCGGGGCAGCGCTTGTAGGTTCACTACCTGATCTCCAGAGGGCGTGGTAGGAACCATGGGCACATAGCCCAGTCAAGGTCTTAGGATCACATGAGTATCTGCCGGACCGAGCTCCAGGCAAGTGTCGTTAGTAGGGAACGCTTGCAGGTCCCCGACCCTCTTGATGGAAGTGAGTGCGATCAGCAGGCCCGTCTTTTCAGGAGAGGGCCCTGAGCCAACTGATTCTAGCGACTCAGAGGGGGGGATCTCTGAAGACCGGCGAGGACCACCGAGAGATCCCAGGAGGGGAACAGGTTTGGCCGGGAGGGGTTTAACCTCCGGGCACCTCTTGGGAACCTGACGATTAAGTCGTGCTTACCCAGAGACTTGCTGTCTACTGGGTCGTGGTGAGCTGCGATAGTGGCAACATACACCTTCAAGGTGGATGGGGACAGCCTCCCCTCCAACCTCTCCTGTAGGAACAGGAGCACAGACCTAACTGCGCACCTCTGTGGGTCTTCTGCCCGGGAAGAACACCGATTCACGAACAGACGCCCTTCAGGGCGTAGAGTTGCCTGGTAGAAGGGGCTCTGGCTTGGTTGATCGTGGCTACGACCGTGGTTGGTAGACCAGCTAGATCTTCCGCATCCCGTTCGGGGGCCAGACATGGAGGTTCCAAAGGTCTGGGTGCGGATGCCAGAGCGTGCCCCATCCCTGAGAAAGAAGGTCCTTCCTCAGGGGAATTCGCCAGGGAGGGGCTGTCGCGAGAAGTACAAGGTCCAAGAACCAGGCCTAAGTGGGCCAGTAAGGAGCCACGAGAGTGACTTGCTCCTCGTCCTCCCTGACCTTGCACAGCACCTGTGCAAGAAGGCTCACTGGGGGAATGCGTACTTGCGCAGCCCAGCCGGCCAGCTGTGTGCCAGTGCATCTGCCCCGAGGGGAGCCTCTGAATGGGCG
Organism: Moxostoma hubbsi; assembly: GCA_032164185.1. NCBI lineage: Eukaryota > Metazoa > Chordata > Actinopteri > Cypriniformes > Catostomidae > Moxostoma > Moxostoma hubbsi. The sequence goes on from JAVLUX010000023.1 coordinate 1,275,009, forward strand.
TACCAGAGCGGGCAGTGGGAGGTGTCTCGGGAGGCAGAGGGGTCTACCTGGGCCTTGCCGAACCGTTCCCAAATCAGCTGAACCGAGTGGGGGTGAAGCCTCCACTCTCCGCCAGGCAAGCGTTGTCATGACAGCGCGTCCGCTATCACATTGAGGTTGCCGGGGATGTGAGTGGCACGCAGCGACTTGAGTCGGTGCTGGCTCCAAAGGAGGAGACGACGGGCGAGTTGTGACATATGACGGGAGCGTACGCCGCCTTGGCAATTTATGTACGCGACCGCAGTGGTGCTGTCCGACCTGACTAGGATATGTTCGTCCCGAATTAACGGGAGAAACTTCCGCAGGGCCAAAAGGACGGTCAACAACTCGAGGCAGTTGATGTGCCAACGCAGCTGGGCCCCTTTCCAACGGCCTGAGGCTGCGTGCCCGTTGCATACGGCGCCGTGGCGCCATGCTCGTCTCGGGACTCGGGTCTGGAGCCAGTGTTGGAGCGGTCTCATATGCATCAACCCCAGCGGCGCGACCGCCGCGGAGAACGCCATATGCCCCAGGAGCCTCTGGAAAATTTTTAAGGGGACCGCTGTGCCTGGCCTGAAGGCGGCGAGGCAGTTCAACACTGACTGGGCACGCTCGTTGGTGAGACGTGCCGACATTGAGACCGAGTCTAACTCCATCCTGAGAAAAGAGATGCTCTGAACTGGAGTGAGCTGGCTCTTTTCCCAGTTGACCTGAAGCCCCAGACGGCTGAGGTGCCTGAGCACCTGATCTCTGTGGACAGAGACAGGCCGAGGGGGAGGACTTGTACTGATACACCTGGCCCCCGAACGCAAACCGCAGGTAGGGGCGGTGTCGGGGCAGGGTGGAGACATGAAGTACGTGTCCTTCAGGTCTACTGCTGCGAACCAATCTAGATGCCGGACGCAGGTTAAGCGTGAGCATTTTGAACGGGAGTTTGTGCAACGCTCGGTTGAGAACTCGCAGGTCCAAGATTGGTCGTAAGCCGCCGCTTTTCTTGGGTACGATGAAGTAAGGGCTGTAGAAACCCATCTTCATCTCGGTTGGAGGGACAGGCTCTATCGCGTCTTTGGCCAGAAGAGTCGCGATTTCCGCGCGCAGGGAGTGGGCGTGTTCGCCGTGTACTGCGGAAAAGCGGATGCCCATGAAGGGGGGCGGGGGGCCTGGCAAACTGAATTGCGTAACCGAGTCGGATGGTCCGGGCCAGCCAGCGAGACGGGTTGGGAAGTGAAAGCCACGCGTCCAACCTCTGCGCTAGGGGTACCAAAGGGACGATTAATTTTACGTACCCGGCGGGGCTTCGCAGCGGGGCGGAGCAGGTAGGGCAGCGTTGGGCGGCGACGGGGCGACCCGCAGCTGAGGTGCTGAGAAAAGACTCAAAGCACTTACCTTGCTCCGCACACCCGGCAGGGGGCGGGTTAGCGACTGAGGAGGAGGTCCTGGGTAGGCGTCCTCTAGACTCGTCGGAACCGGCCGGCCGGGGGACAGTCGTGGGGCTGAAGACGGGTGGTCCGTGTCCAGGAAGCCAGGACTGTTGATATCTGGGGGCAAAGTGCCGTGAGAACGGCATTTGCGGGCCAGGTGACCCAGAGACAAAAGGAAATAGCTCATTACAGAGAATATGAGAATGTGAAAATTAATTCAACAAGAAAAGATTCTCCTCCCGGCCCTCCACCGGGGACGGAGCGGTCTTACCAGCCTCCGGAGCTAACATCTTGGTCCCTGGGTTGAACGTCTACGGACAGCCTGGGAGCCTTCCGGGTCCTCGAGGGGGTCCGTGAGACGGGGGTGTCTGTTTCCTGCAGCGTGCTCGACGCTGGGGCTGAGAGCTGGGCCCAGGTTGAGGCGGAGCAGGGTGTTTCATAGCCGCAGGAGGACGCCCGTCGGCGAGCAGACGGGGCATGGCCCATGGCGGCAAGCTTGCGGCGGGGCAGGATGTGCAGTGGCCTCCGTCTGCCTCACCGCTGAGGACTGCTGGGCAGAGTCGTCAACGGTGGCGCCAAATGGACGGAGCTGGGAGACGGGGGTGTGAGAGAAGGTGTGCCTTGTCTGCCTCCCGCATTTCGACCAGGTCCAGTCCACAGGTGTGTTTCTGGACCACAAGGGGTGGCCATCGCCTGTTCGAGTGCCAGCGCTTCTGACCTCCGTGGCCCGGGGGCGCGGTTGGTCATCCAGCGCAGTTCCTGCAGCACATCAAGAACAGGACTACCCAAGGTGCAAGTTTTGAAGTGCCTTGGCCTGGCATTGGTTGCAGGAAGGGCCGTGGCGTGCAGAGTGGAAGCGGTCTGGGACCGTTCCACCGCGAGGGTAGTGAGAGCGGAGGAGCGAAAAAGCCTTGGCTTAGCTCAACTCGTCGTGCACGTCCGGGAAGAAGGGAACGGGGGGGGGGGCGTGGCTGTGAGCGGCGCACCTGCCCGCGGAACCGATCAAGTAGCCCGGGAAAGCATAGCGGATCTCCGTGCGTCAGGCTCAGGCTGGGCGGCAGACCCGAAGGTGGCGGCCCAGGCGAACGATCAGCATCCGATGCCGCTGTAACGCTCTCCGATGCAGCGGTGATGTCATCCAATTCTGAGGCAAGCAAGCGTGCCGGGGAGGCGGGCGGTTCGAGGGGGTTTACCCGGCGAACAGAGCCCGTCATATTCCCCAAATCGCCTTCATCGCCCGCGGCGCCTGCGCCGATCCCGTAGGAAGAAGGCGGAGCGCGGGGGGCGGTTGAAGTGGCTTTCTCTCATTACAAAAGAAAGCTGTGCGACCGCAATGCTATAACGGCCATGTTCTCACACTGAGAAGATGAACCATTGGAGAGAATACTCATCCCGAGCTCAGACGGAAGCAAGCAAGCAAGCGTGCCGGGGAGGCGGGCGGTTCGAGGGGATTTACCCGGCGAACAGAGCCCGTCATTGTCCCCAAATCGTGTTCATCGCCCGCGGCGCCTGCGTCAATCCCGTAGGAAGGAGGCGAGGCGCGGGGGGCGGCTGAAACGGCTTTCTCTCACTACAAAAGAAAGCCACACGACCGCAATGTTGCCATGGCTATGTTCTCGCACTGAGAACATAAACCATTCATAAAACACTGCTTGCATGTGATCGCAGCCCAGGCATGCAAGACAATGTTTTATGACCGAGAGAGGTGGGGAGAAAACACCGCATCCAGAAACTACACGGGGCGGAAATTACATCTTTATAAAGACGCGTCCTGAAAAGGACGTTCAACGCCGCTGTGTAATGCTCTTTCAGAGAAATAAACTCTTTTATGGAGAGAATCACTCTTTCAACTCTTTTAACTCTGCGCTGTCGAAGCGCCCAGGGGCAAACTGCACGCCGGCAGTGAAGAGAAAAGCCGCTGTAGTGCGCCGTAAATCCAACAGCAAAGCAGAGCGTCAGAGGATCAGAAGCAGGATCAGTTGTGTTACTCGCAGCTGACTGCATACACACGACCATCGGCTCCGAAGAAAATTACTGAATGAACGAGCGTATTTCTCTCGCCTTTATATCCGTATCCGGAGGCGGAGTATGCAAATACTGTTCGCCAACTCTCATTGGCCTTTTTTCATAGATCAGAGGTATCTTTCGGCGCTCAAGAGAGACCCCTAGTGTCGCTTCTTCGACACGACGTCGAAGTGAGCGACAGACGGGGAACTACAAAGTATGCGATTGTAATGGTAGCCAGCTGGTTGTTTATAAACCTCACTCCCCTGGCCTCAAGAGGCACACTAGTGACTGTCGCTAGTGGCTGTAGCCTTTAGCCTTCTCGTTAGCGTGCCTGCCTCCCATGCCGGAGACGTCAGTTTGAATCCCGTTCGGAGCGGGTCGAGTAGGCCCATGACCCAGTGGTGCCGTGACCCAGATGGGAGTGAGGTTTAGGGGGGTAAGTGCAACAGTAGCCAGCTGGTAGGTAGCTGTGCGGTGTGTAAACCTCACTCCTCTGGCCTCAAGAGGTGCACTAGCGACTGTCGCTAGTGGCTGTAGCCTTTAGCCTCCTCGTTAGCATACCCGCCCCCATGCTGGATTTGCCATACCACTTACACGATACTAGAGAGTGTTTTTGAAAGTGTCTGTTTTTGGTTGAGGAAAATGCGGTTCTACTGTGAGATGAGAGACATTAAGGCCGAAACATGCTCCACACGAGTACATACGTAGTAGTGCACAATTAATAACATGATGCAAAAAGTCATTGCATTCTCAACGTTACCACAAGGGGCGCTATAGTGGACATTTGTGTGGACTGTGGTCCTGCGGTAAGATTTCTCTTCCAAGCCAACGACTTTCATGGCGGAACGTTAGTTTGGAGACAAAGTCAATGTACTGTATTTATAGCAACATACCTGAACAATAACAGTTTAATGACACAGACTTTTAAAGATAGCACCCCCTTAAATACTGATGTTTGTTATGGCTGCAGTAATGCAAAATGCAAGTTTTTATGCACATATGTTCAACCGAACCACACTTTGGCGATGCATTTACCAAGCACTCGTATCTGTATATGCATACTTGCGTGAAGTACGTTTCCAGCCTAAAAGTAGCAAAATCAAATGAGAACATTTTGGTGTGGATGTTGCTTTACAATGCAGCACAATGTTTATGCATATAACATCTTTGTTTCTCAAGTAAATGTATCATGTTTTAAGAATGTTTATGTATTTGTACTGGGAAAACACGGCAAAATACTGATTAAGAATATTATTTTTTTTTTGCATTGTTGAAGGCAGTATAAACTCTGCAGGAAGGCAGAAATAAAATGTCTTCATCTCACATATTTCACACATTCTGACAGCTCACCTTCCTCATCATCTCTTGTGACTTTGGTGTCCATGGCATTGTGACAACCTAAAAAGCAGCTTGCCAAATGAGTACGCCTCATAATGGGTAGATTTAGAACTGTGGAGTATTAGAGTAGCTTTAAGTATACTGCACATACTGAGCACTGCTGTTTATAAAATATTTAATGAACTCTTATATTTTCTCAGTTTCGCCTGGACCGTCCAGCGATCACAGCAGCAGGGCGTCGTCGCCGCTATTCGACAGCGGTTTGCATTTGAATGGGAACTCGAACAACACAGTAAGTTCATTTTTGTATTGTTGTAAGTAGTGTTGGGTTCCAGTCCAACTTAGTTGAGTCTGAGTCAAGTCTGAGTCTTTAAACAATCAAGTCTGAGTCTAAAAGTGGCCGAGTCTGAGTCCGAGTCCGAGTCCGAGTCCGAATTAATCTGTTCATGAATCTGAGTTCAAATTGTAACCGTAAACTCAACATCAATGTTTTAAGCTTATTTTAACCTTCTCAAGAAAAACAATTTGTCAATATAAATGCAAAAAACTAATGATTAGTTTCCTGCTGAACAAATTTCAAAGTGGTTTCAGAATGAAAGCTAAAAAAGATAAAAGTGTCCTTCAACACACTACTTGTGTTCTGCGAACCTTTTCAATTATTTGTTGCTTTTTCCTTCCACCCAAACATAGACTAAAGAAAGTGACTTTACTTTGTTGTCATTACAACCAGTGTTATTATTATTTATTCATATTTTAAAGTTATTATAATTTTTCGAATTTTAATTTAGTTTTAACTTCATCTAAAATGATGGGTGAAATACATGTAATGTAATTAATTAAATGCATTTAATGGCCATAAAATTAAATGCAACAACAGAAAATAATAACAGAAAAGATCAGATACCATTAAAAAAATATTTATGGGGGTCTGGGCATCTCAGTCTCCAAAAAAATTGCCCTAGGTGTGAATGTGAGTGTGAGTGTGTGTCTGTATATGTGTGGCCCTGCGATGGACTGGCGACCTGTCCAGGGTGTACCCTGCCTTTCGCCCAATGTTAGCTGGGATAGGCTCCAGCCCCCCGCGACCCTGTACGCAGGATAAGCGGTTGACGATGGATGGATGGATGGATGGTCTGGGCATCTCAGTGAGTAAAGACGCTGGCTACCACACCTGGAGTCATGAGTTTGAATACAGGGCGTGCTGAGTGACTCCAGTCAGGTCTCCTAAGCAACCAAATTGGCCCGGTTGCTAGGGAGGGAAGAGTCACATGGGGTAACCTCCTCGTGGTCGCTATAATGTGGTTCTCGCTCTCGGTGGGGCACGTGGTGAGTTCTGCGTGGATGCCGCGGAGAATACCGTGATGCCTCCACATGCGCTACGTCTCCGCGGTAACGCGCTCAACAAGCCACGTGAAAAGATGCGCAGATTGACGGTCTCAGACGCAGAGGCAACTGGGATTCGTCCTCCGCCACCCGGATTGAGGCAAGTCACTACGCCACCACGAGGACTTAGAGCGCATTGGGAATTGGGCATTCCAAATTGGGGAGAAAAAGGGAGAAAATAAAAAACATATATACAGTATATATGTATGGAGTGGTGGTGGCATAGTGGGCTAAATCACATAACTGGTAAGCAGAAGGTTGCTGGTTCGATCCCCACAGCCACCACCATTGTGTCCTTGAGTAAGACACTTAACTCCAGGTTGCTCCGGGGGGATTGTCCCTGTAATAAGTGCACTGTAAGTCGCTTTGGATAAAAGCATCTGCCAAATGTAATTTTTATATAATACACTTCACACTTATCAGTCCTCCTGCTGTGTCCAGGTGTAGCCTACTTCCCCTAAAGTCAAGATCAAAGTTTTTACAAACACTTTTTGAGCTGACGTTTCGTTCTTTTCACATTATATTTAGTACGGATAATTGGTGAATAGAGACTTCTCCCCACACCATTTTTTGCCATTGAATCGCAAGTGCCAGCTTTACAGGTAACACACAGAGGTTGCGCTACAAATATGTGACGGACTGAGTTTTACAATTAAAATCGTGATCTATTTCATCCGTCATATTCGTTTAAATGTCCCTGATACGTAGTAAATTTAATTTTGTCTCGATATTGTCAACATTTTCAGTTAGAAATGTCTTTACATAGTAACGCGAGTCTGATAAAACATTTGTTCTTTTTAATAATTTGCAGAGTTGGGGAACGTACTTTTTAAAGTGTACTTACGTTATTGATGTTTCTGGATGAGAGCGACAGAGCACGTGTGGCGATCTCTTTCCCACATACAGCACGAGCGCACAGGCGAGAGAGTTAAAAAAGTGCTTTGAAAGAGTCCCACGTTGCTGCTCTCAGCCAGAATAATCACATGTAAGGACATATGCACGTGAAAACTGATGTGTCATATCAAATACACAGAATGTATGATAGTACTAACTCTAGAGAGCACATCGATATGAAGACAAAACCAAATCCTGGACATTTTGAAATCCTTGTCGGATGCTTTTTTCAGGTCTGAAAAAGAGGACGTCTTGGAAAAAGAGGACATATGGTTACCCTGTGTTATGTTATTTTTTTGTTTGTTTGTTTTTCATTGCATCACAATGAACACATGGACTCAACCAGACTCTGAAGAAATCCCAAGTCTGAAAGGCTCGAGTCCGAGTCAAGTCCGAGTAAAAAAGTCAGTGACATGTACAAGTCCATTTAAATTGGACTCGAACTCGAGTACCCCAACTCTAGTTGTAATTATCACTTCTGTTACTAATGGCACTTTTCCGCTGCACGTTACGGTTCGACTCGACTCTACTCGAAAAGCTTGCTTTTCCACTGCTGTTTAGTGCCACCTCAACGTGGGTGGGATTATAGGCTGATCGTCATAATTGCGCCGCCTCTACTGCCGTGACATCATCTTAAACATGACACAAAGCAATAAACAATAACACGACCGCTACCTGTTAGCTACTTGCTCATTGTGCTGCATAAAGCAGTTGTTGCATAGAAATTGGTCTGGTTGTTTTAGAAGCGTCCAGTAGCTGGTCATTTAAATAAAGTGAAGCTTTCAAGCGGAGTATCGAGTTAACGTAACAAAACGTACCATCCTCCATCGTGGATCAACGCCAGTCCAGGGCGCTCTCCCTCCCATTGCTCGCCGGTTTAGATAGCGTCCATTTGGTCGAACCACTTCCACTTTTCCTTGATGGTTCTGTCGTCACTTTTAAGTGTTTTTACTTTTCCCTACACTGTTGGTAGGTCCGGTGGTAGCCGTGTGCAGCCAACAGCTGAGACACTTCCTGAGAGACATTTTCGTTTCATTCATCGCTAACGAGAAGACCGTCTGCACCTCGTTTATTGACCATGGCGTGGTTTTGCACACAGCCATTTCTTTTTACAATTTGAAAGTTGCTTGAACAAATGATACTGCTATCGCCATTGATAACTTTAAAACTAGCGGGTTGATGTCCCGTGTCGTAAATCCAATGACGCTGGTAGTGACGATTCTCTCTGACCAATCAGTGATCGGCAGGAATTTGGCGTCACATTTAGTATCGGCTCGGCTCACTTGTAACCTCAACCGAGGTGATACTAATAAAAGTACCAGGTACCAGATACTATCCACAGCGGATAACCCCCAAAAAGCGAGCAGAGTCGAGTCGAGTTGTACCATGCGGTGGAAAAGCCCCATTAGAAGGCTTGAAATTGAGCTGCATGACTGAATCAGGTTAACAATGCAGCATTGTCAGGTATTCTCCGAATGCATGTGTGAACTTTATAACTTCTAGCACTGTTTGTTTCATGGACAAGAATGATGATTCAAATTGTGCATCTTCTTGAGTAGAGGTGTGCTATAAATGTACTTTCTAAACTATTGCCAATAAAACAGGCAAAAAAATCCAATAGGCTTACGTTGAATAAGGGTCTCGAGCCAAATCTAGACTTCTAGACTAGATGTCACATGACCTGACAGTGAGAATAGCTCGCCGTCAATCCGACAAACAGACCTGTTATAATGTGTTAAGTCAGCGGGCACTCATTTATTTAAGTCATTGAGCTAAGGTAGGGCAGACGCCTGACTCGATCCGCTCTAGGAGCAAATGAACACACAGACTTTCAGCCATCACATTAATATTACGATGCGACATGACACTTAAGATTCGAAAGTTGCTGCCCTGCTGCATGTCAGCGAGTTAAGCTGCAGAATTCTGCAACGTCTTTAAGATGTGAAGTAATGCACCGCTTTAAGCCACTGAAAATCCATTCACATCTCAACACAGTATGAAAGATCTGAAAGTCATGCTCAGATTGGCAGCTTATCAAGACTTCAGCTTTGGGCACAACCATATTGTGGCATAGCATCTAATATTTTGCCTGGGTTATTCTGAAATTGATTAGCTACTATTACCTCTCACAACTGACACTTTTGTGTTCCCAGACATCTGTTGCTGAATGCTAGCAAACGCAAAGTTCATCAGAGCGTTTTGTTTGTGCTTTAAACCTCAAGTTGTTCATTACATTTAATAAAAGAGCCACAGGAGCTTTCATTTTCATTTCTATTGTGCACCAGTTGCCCCAGAAGTGGAGATTTTGTTTTCTTAAACACATGGGCAGGACTGGACTGGGAAGAGAAATCGGCCCAGAATTTTACATAGCAACTGGCCGAAGTTCTCAGCAAGAAACCGATGGAGTGCGTACTCCAGGTATGGAAGGAGGTATTGCCCAAAGTGAAGGAGTTCAAGTCTTGTTCACGAGTGAGGGGACAATGGAGCGGGAGGTTGGCCAGAGAATCGGGGCAGCGGGGGCGGTATTGCACTCGCTCTATCGCACCGTTGTCACGAAAAGAGAGCTGAGCCGGAAGGCAAAGCTCTCGATCTACCGGTCAATTTTCGTTCCTACCCTCACCTATGGTCATGAAGGCTGGGTCATGACCGAAAGAACGAGGTCGCGAGTACAAGCGGCCGAAATGGGCTTCCTCAGAAGGGTGGCGGGCTTCTCCCTTAGAGATAGGGTGAGGAGCTCAGTCATCCGCGAGGAGCTCGGAGTAGAGCCGCTGCTCCTTTACGTGGAAAGGAGTCAGTTGAGGTGGTTTGGGCATCTGGTAAGGATGCTCCCTGGGCGCCTCCCTAGGGAGGTGTTACATGCACGTCCAGCTGGGAGGAGGCCTCGGAGAAGACCCAGGACTAGGTGGAGAGATTATATCTCCACACTGGCCTGGGAACGCCTCGGGGTCCCCCAGTCAGAGCTGGTTAATGTGGCTCGGGATAGGGAAGTTTGGGGCCCCCTGCTGGAGCTGCTGCCCCTGCGTCCCGACTTCGGATAAGCGGTTGAAGATGGATGGATAGAACTGGTCCAAAAGTTATTGAGTGGGGTCTTTTTCGGCATATCGAGGTGCCATTTTGTGCTCCGTTCTGCGTAACGCGGTGGCTCATTTTAGCTGATCGTGGCCCATTTGGCCCGTTTCGCGGTGGACCCACCAGCACGCTCGGTTCTCCAGATGGCCAGTCCACCCCTGATCGGCCCCAAAGCGCGTCGGCCCACCGGGAAAATGGAAAAAAGTAATTGCAAAATCAATTCATATGCCAAAGACTGCCGATTTTGAGAAATGTATATTTTGTGATCCCTGAAATGCCAAAATTGTGGCCATCCTCATACAGTGTGAACCAAACTTAAGATTGCAGGATTTTTTTGCTCATTTTATCTAGCGATAGAATAATATATCGACCAGGCAGATTAATCCGCTGATATTTAGCCTTTTTGCAGTTATGTGCATCGACCGATAACCATCTTTGATTGACATTATGCAATTGTAGTAAATATTGCTTAATATAAGTCTTTCTTTCACTTCAGAAATGTTGTGTATATCTGATTTGCTGTTAAATTTATATCGGCCATACCGCGCTCTAGATATCGGTTTCGGCCACTAAAAAAACCATAACGGTTGACCACTAGTTTCATCGTCTGCCAGGATAAATTCATATGTATGATGACTTTAAAAAGATATAGTGCACCTTTTCTCAACAAGCCATATGATTTGAGGTATCATTCATGTCCATAGCACAAACGGTGCGGGATGAGTAGCGCAACAAATGTCAAATTAGTGATTTTAAAATACCGCTAATCCTAAAATTCGTATGAGCCATAGTAATAGCGATGCTAGCCTCTGCAGCGCCACTAAAATTGAAATGCATATCACGATGGTCTCCATGGTATAGTATGTTCACATCGGCTTGTTTATCAGTTCTATTGAAACGAGAGTTTTCCTAAATATGAAGAAGAATGTCATTCTTTCCATGACATTTTTCCAGGGGAAAACAAACGTGCCCACAGATACTTCATTGTGAAACACTGAACTGCAGCCACTGTATCCAATTACAGTAAACAGATTAGTTCTGTTCTTCTGTTGTCTCTCACTCTCTGTGTTTTCCTGCTGTTGAAATGTGCAAAAACACGAGCCACGCTCTCCTAACTGCTGAGTCAACAATATTGGTGCTTTTCTTGTGTTCTTCAAATTAGTTTTTTGTCTAATCCTCTTTTACTCGCTGAGCTCCTCGCCTGCAGGTGATTAGAATTCTCCGAGCTTGTCATTCCCTCCGGGACGGCTGTGACATTGAGTTGATCGACAGCGCTTTTCTTTTAAGCCGTTTGGGTAACGAGGCAGGTGCAGGTGGTTTAGCATTCAATTATTTACATGCCCTCTAATAATTAGTTTAGTGGCTTTTTTTCCCCCATAGAAATATCAGAAGAAACGTCAAAGGTACAGTAGCGGTTCAACATTTTATTGACGATTTTATCGATGGTTTGTCTTTATTGAATGTTAATAGGCCAGACACAAAACCATAATTGGGCATTTGAACTTGAGTACATGTAAGCTGCTCTCTATTAAGTGGTATTATTAATCAAATATATTTATTTCTTAATTTCATCATTATGGAGATTTTACTTGAATAATTGCTTAAGGTCATATATTATTAAGAAATCAGACCAAAAATGACCTTCAATAAACCTTGTTTTCAAGCAGCTTTCCGAAAACACCCCAGTCTGCCATTGATCCAACAAAAAGATAGTCCCGCCCCCAACTCACCCCATTGGTGGAAAATGTCAATAAAACATATTTATTTACAGATTTTTTCCTTTTATAAGAAGGAACTAAATGGATTTGACAGTAAAAGAAGTATAGCCTATATATAGTCAAATTAAACACTTTTAAAATCTAATTAATTGCGATTAACTATGAAAAATCATGCAATTAATCCGACTAATTACTATTTTATTTTGTGCATTTTGCATTTAAGATAGAGCTCAAACAATGCAATCAATTCATGTTAGCATTAAAGTTATTGTAAGGGGGTTAAAGGGAAACAATATAAATAATCTTTAATGGTAACCAAATGGCAACCAGTCCAGTCCTGGTTATGGCACTTCATAGCGGATTAGCAACATGTGCACATTTTCCGCTGTAAAACTGCTATTCTTGACTAGTAAATGATTCATATTTAACTATTTTTGTAAAGGAGTGTGTTTAAGTTGCATTTTAGTTTTTGCTGTGACATCAGTATTTAAAATGTCCACTGGTATTGGTATCGTCTGCTAAATTGTGAAATCGTGATCTGTAGCGAGCCCATCTGTAGGTATGGTATTGAAACCGTAATGAGGAGCTGTTGTTTGGTGAGTTCCACGTGAGAGAGACAATCCGTCAGTCTAATCCATCCAGACACGCCGGCGATATCTCAATCCCTGTCATCTCAGAAAACCTGCTAGCATAGCGCAACATGAAAGCCAAATCAAGCTTAATTATCCAGTGTGGTGCACATGAACACAGCAAAGTGGACAGTATCTCTTGAGAGTCGTTTGGGAAGAATCCAGAGTGACCAGTCAGTTCATGGCTAAGAAACTAATGATGATATAGGGACGTAAGTTACATGTTTACCTGGTTTAATGTCTACATGAAAGATTAATGCAAACTAATAAAATGCCCTGCGGATTAATTCTAGATTTATAGTCAACAATAAATAGTGCAGGTGCTCTGCAGCATCTCTGCTGACTTGTTTTGGGGGAAAAAAATCTATTTTGATATCAAATTCTCAAGTAAGTAGATTTGCTTGGCATTTATAAGCTTATTGACTTACTGAATATTTATTAATGCACTCTTGATGTGCATACTATTATGGTAATACTGCAATGACTTACAGGCATGACTTATTTTGCTTTCGAAGTCTGAACATGATTGAATTGAATTTTGTGGACTCTACTAACTCTGGACTTGGCAAACTCAACCTTTTTGTTCATTGTGTTTGCAGGAGTTTAAGGTACTTTTTTGGAGACTCAGACTTAACAATGTTTACAACAAATTATCAAAGCAAGTTTATTTTATGGAAATATTGCCCGGGCAATCTTTCAAGCAGAACATGTCACCAAAACAGTTTGAAATGATGAGACGGTAGTCCAAATGCTTTTAAGGGCCACTGTTAACAGCGGGCTGAACAGAGGCTTTTTCAAATGGAACGTTCCAGAAATATTCATGTGCTTTTAGACTTTCATCATCTTTCTACAGATGTTGACTATAGACTACAGATGTTCTCATGACATTTGTATAAGCATGAATAATGTCATGTATTTATGTAAGGCAGCTGTAATCCTCATACATTTGTTAAATACGGCCGGATAATGCTGGTGATATGAGCCACAGTTATTATCTGTTAAAGTAAAGTCCTCTCGGGAGCGGCCTTGCAAGTCCGAGCTCTGCAGATTCTTTTAAATCAAGGAACGCGGATGTTATGGGGCCGATTGCACAGGGATCAAAGTGGATAGTGAGGCTGTCTCTCTCTCTCTCTCTATGTCTCTCTCACTCTCTGTCTCTCTCTCTCTCTATGTCTCTCTCTCTCTCTCTCTATGTCTCTCTCACTCTCTGTCTCTCTCTCTCTCTATGTCTCTCTCTCTCTATGTCTCTCTCACTCTCTGTCTCTCTCTCTCTCTATGTCTCTCTCTCTCTCTCTCTATGTCTCTCTCACTCTCTGTCTCTCTCTCTCTCTATGTCTCTCTCTCTCTATGTCTCTCTCTCTCTTTCTCTCTCTCTCTCTCAATTCAATTCAAAATTCCTTTATTGGCACGATGAATAATTATAAAAAACATCAAAATAATAGAGTATTATAACATAACTTAAATTTAAATGTACAAATTAAATTAGCATTCCCTTGCAATAGTTTGCTAAAGTTTTGCTTTCACTTACTAGAATAAGTTTTTCATTTTCTCATAATAACTTTTGTATTCCTTGCAGTAGTTTTGCATTCACTCACACATATTTTGTGTTGTTGTAATAAAAGTGGACAATCAAAACTATGGTAATAAAACTCGTTATGATTCTGCAATTTAATTTATTTATTTTACTACATTAACGGCAAAATTCATATGTGGTTCAAGTATGGTTTTTAACCATTGTTAGTTTTTGTAAGGGCATGTTTTGTTAATTTTTTTAAAATTAATTTTACTATGGTTTTACTACAAATACCATAGTCCAGCTATAATAACTGTAGTAAAACCATGGTTAGTTTCTTAAGGGATGGATAAAGCTATTGCTAGTTAACCCAAAATAATTGTGAGGTAACACCAAACTTATGGCTAGAGAACCCAAAACTGTTGCAAGCCAAAGGCGGCTGTGGCTCAGGTGGTAGAGCGGGTCGGCTGTCAATCACAGGGTTGGTGGTTCGATTCCTGGCCCACATGACTCCACATGCCGAAGTGTCCATTGGGCAAGTCACTGAACCCCAAGTTGCTCCCAGGCTGGCACCTTGCATGGCAGCTCTGCTGTCGTGTGTGTGTGTGTGTGTGTGAAAGGGTGAATGAGACACAGTGTAAAGCACTTTGGATACCGTTAAGGTTAAAAAGGTGCTATATAAGTGCAGAAAAAAAAAAAAGCGAACAGAAAACTTATTCAGAAATTAAACTCCCTCCCTGTCCTCTAAGGGACATACAAAACAACGTACAGAAATGAAGAATAAAAAATGCAAAATAAACCATTTATTATTGAAAAATAAAAGCAAGAAGGCTACTGTTACTGTAAAGAATAAAACAATAAGTTACACGTAAAGGAAAATCAAATTACTAATAATAAAAATGATAAGAAATAGTAAAAAATATGGTGGAGACACAGACTCAAGACAGATCACTTACTGTTTCTCATGCTCTCTCTCTCTCTCTCTCTCTCTCTCATTTATTCCATCTAGGCCCCGTCGTCGCCCTGCTCACCTTCGGATAATGAACCAAAGTATGAAAAGCGCTGGCTCGATGCCATCACCCTGCCTCTGTTCATGTCCAGAATCTCTCGACGCAAAGCTGGAACCGACAAATTAAGGTAACATAATCCACTGTGATGCTGTACAAGCTGTAAGGTGTGCCATGCGCCAGCTCAGCCTTTTGGTTTTGCCAACATTTCCATTTAGGTAAGAGGGTCCAATATCTATGCAGCGGCATGCCACGTCGTGAAAGGTCACCAACGTGGCTACCAATGAGAGGAGTAGAGGTCGTAGAGAAGTGCCTCTAAATTCAGTCATATCGTGCCTTCTCGCTTTTTGGCCTTTCAATTAACTGTATTGTCATTTATATAAAGGAAATCTATGAAATATCAACATTAAAACTCAAAGGCAATCCGTAAACGTTGAAATACTCACTGTTTCAAGAGTATAGACACAAGACGTAACACGTGTGTGTTAACATGATTTTAGCATGATAAAAACACCTATTAACCTTTTCTGTGTATAGATTTATCCAATTTTATGAACTCGTTGCCAAGTCGACATAACACTGTAAGCCCTGCAATCCAAAATCGATGATTTTAACAACTTTGCGTCTTTCCTTTACAGAAGTCTTTTCTGAAGATTTAATGTAAGAGCTTTATACAATCTTAAGCTTCACATGTCTGACTTTAAAACCTACAAAATTGCCCCCATTGACTTCAATAGTAAGTGGCTCACTTCGAGTCGAAATTCATTTTGTGGTAATCAGCATTATGCCACTGATGCTGTTGATTGAGTTTAACTTGTACTGAACCTGGAATATCCCTTTAATTTAAATGATGTGAAAGCAGTTAGAAACTTTAGACATTAAGGGTAAAGTATACATTGGTTTTTAGCATCTTACTTACAATTTACATGACGCAAATTTTGTCATCAGTTTGGGCGGCCTGTCTACACGCAGCCAAGTTTTTCTATCCACGCGTAACAGTACCTGTCTGTGCCTGCCATCTTTGCTTGTGCTTATAGTTGACTGTATTCATGAAAATCACAAGGCAATCGTAGTTTGCTTTCAACAAATGCCTCTGTGGTGGAGGGGGAGTGGTTGAGCGTCGACTTGTGAAGGGAGAGTGAGATCAGGAGATGAGAATGGTAAGGATCATCACCTGGCAATTATTGTCTCTAACAGCTGTTTGTCATTGCAGTGAGAGTGGAGATGGGATTTAAGTGTTAGCCAGATGCCAGTGAGGAGAGAGAGCTACCCATACACACACACACATCTCCTGCTTCCTCCTTGCCCCTCATCATGAACTTTGTTACACTGGTGCCGAATCCCAGGAGTTGAAAGAGGAAGAACGCTGCCATGGAGGCCTCACCTTTGGAAGAAATGTTTAAGACCCTCACCAGCATTCACCAGTTGCAGCATCAGGCCCTCCTCGAGCTGCACATGGAGCAGGTGCAACGGATCATTATGCTCCTGAAGGCCAAAGCGGAGGACTGGCAGGTGAGCCACCCAAGGAGGGGGCTGCCGCTGCGACTCCAGACCCCATGACTGCCCCACTCCATGTACCCCATGTTAAGATGGGACCCCAGGATGATCCAGAGGATTTCTTGAAACTCTTTGAGCAGATGGTGGCGGCATGCAGTTGTCCAAGCAGCCAGTGGGCGGTCAACTTGCTGTTGTCCGGGGAGGCCCAACTCGCACCACAGCAGTTGCCAGCAGAGAACCTCTAGGTATAATGTCGATCTCAAGAAAGCCATCCTGCAACGTGTCGGTCGGACACCAGAACAATAGTGCCAACGTTTCCTCTCGTTAACCCTGGGCTAGCACGGCTGGCCATTCGCCTTCGCCCAACAGCTCCAGGACGCCTGCCCCTGGCTGAGCAACATGAGCAATGGCTTGTTTGCTGGCTGAGCAACGCAAAGTCGGGCCTGTAATCAACCTGGTGGTAATGAAGCAGTTTATTGCTCGACTTCCGAGAGGGATGGCGGAGTGAGTCCACCCGGCGTCACTCCAAATGGCCATCCAGCTGGCAGAGGACCGTATGGTAGCATATTCTTGAGCTGGTGAGCCCTGAGATCCTTCTTCTCTCTCTCCTGTCTCCCCTCACTCTCTCTCCTACCCTTCCTCTCATCCTATTCCATCTCCCTGGAAATGGGGAGTAACACCTCCCAAACCGGCTCCTCGGCTCCAAGGACTGCACTGCCCATCGGTTTCCCCTGCCCCTCTCTGCTCTCACTCCCAGGTTGGTGGACCCGCTGCCACGGGTGCAGGTGTGGAGCCTGGGCTGATCTGTTGGAGCAGTGGGGAGCCCGGGACCATTTCCGGGACCAATGTCCAGTATTCAAGGTGGATACATTGGTTCGGGTCCCTGATGTGCCACAGGCCACTCCCGATCAAGCTGGGACATACTGGATACCCATGAGTATTAAGGGGGGTACATTCCAGGTCTTGGTAGATTCGGGTTACAGCCAAACTCCATCAATCAATGCCTGGTTCAAGACGAATCTTTGGGTTCTGGTAACAAGCGGAAAGTAAGGTGTGTTCATGGGTATATCCACGATTATCCTGTAGTGCCTATGAAAATTTAATTCAGGGGAAACAATCATAGCCACTTCCTTTGATCGAAGTCCCCTTTAAAAGAATTGGGATGGACCTCGTCTGGCCATTAGAGTGGACAGCACGTGGGCATCAATTTGTGTTGGTTCTGGTGGACTATGCAACACGATATCCAGAAGCAGTGCCTCTACACAACATTTCAGCATGAAGTGTTACGGAGGTACTCTTCAGAATCATCTCCCGAGCTGGGATTCCGGAAGAAATCCTCACTGATCAAGGCTCTACTTTATGTCACATACACTACTCGAGCTGTACGAATTATTGAGTATTAAATAGATTTGTACAAGTGTGTACCACATACAAATGGCCTAACGGTTTTATAAAACCCTGAAAAACATGATTCGTAAGTTTGTGCATGAAGAGTTGGGATAAGTTGCTTGAACCCCTGTTATTCGAAGTTCAAGAGGTCCCGCAAGCCTCCACAGGGTTCTCCCCCGTTTGAATTATTATATGGTTCTCATGGTGTCTTGAGTTGACAAATAAATGACCTTTTTAAGTTGAATTTCGCAGTCTCCTGCTTCCTCCTTTCACCCCATCATGAATTATTTTATTTATTACAGCCTCCAAATGGGCTTGCGGTCAAAAAAGTATACTTGAAAGGCTAGATTGCTCAATCATGTGCGAGAATTAACGGCACATGAAAAAGCCTTAAGTGTGAATTTTGTAAGAAGTGACTTATACAGTATTTAACACAATTCTTTATATCTGAATTCTTTCATAAATTTGTTGCTGTTTTCATGGTTTTTCAACTGAACTTATCTATTGTACCCTTTGGGGTACCCCTAGGCTATGTACTGGGCCCTCTTTTGTTTTAATACTTATGCTTTTTTACTTTCTTACTTCTTTTTAACAACTCTTTTCAGAATTGGCTGGGATTTTAAATCTAAATACAATTACCTGTGAGCAGCAAATCTTCTGAATGAAAGATTCAAGGATTTTCTTATTTCAGAATTCCTTTGTGTGACGAGCTCCCATCAGACACCGAACTCCATTTGCACTCGGCACATCCAACCTTCTTTGCAATATTTCCTCAGTTTCCTTATCCTATTTGTTACCACTACAACTGCTATCCTTTACCCTCCATTCTAACCCTTTATCTATGTATGCCAATGCCCAATGAAAACAGAGCTCTGCAGACTAATAGGTTTCTGATTGTGTTCTGTCACTCAAACTGAACGTTACTTGGTTTTTGAGTAGTTGGCTACAGTCTGTTGGTAGTTCAAGCAGAACATTACATTCTCCAGGCAATTTCTCTGTGAAAAAGGGCCAGGCATTGAATGGCTGCATTTTGCATGTGGTTGGCATTTATTGAAATCAATGCATTTATTGAATTTGGCTGTTGAAGATGTTTGAAAGTGTGAAGGTTCTCTGCTGCTAAAGATGTATTCAACAGATTTGATCTGTTATATCACCTTATATAAGGCCATTACATATGATATCATATACAGTACAGAATCAAGCTTTATTTTCACAGCATAACTGAATGGATTTAAAACTTTTATCTGACGCACATTTAGCTTTTGAAAGTTTTTGAAAGCATCTTTGCCCTCCTGTGCCTTTTGTTGTTGTCACCTATAAACAATACTGCATATAGCACACGGTTCATGCACTTAAAAGTACAATGATAACACAACAATAAGGTTGTGTTTATTAATATTAGTTTATTACTGAACAATACTTTTTTGAACATATAATGATCTTGGTTAATATTGATGTCAACATAGACTAATACACTTTATTTTAGTGTCCTTGTTACAGTGTAATTACACAAGTCAGTACTGAGTACTATTAATTAACTACATGTACTTACAATAGGTTTATGGTTAGTTGCTTGTAATTATGCACAATTTGCATTTATTACTACAGTGAATACATGCAATATGTTTAACAAGGACACTGTTAAATATAGTGTTGCCAAAGTTTTATATGCATATGTATTAGTTAATGTTATAAATAAACAATAACAAGATTAATAAATGTTGTAAAATATAGTGTTAATTCTTTGTTCTTGATACCTAATTATTCCACAAAATAATTCCAAAAAATAAATAAATGCATGAAATATCATAATGCATGATATTTATATGAGTAAATGGTCATCACATGACTCACGTCAGTGCTGCAGACTACATTGAAGTCTATGAAGCGAGTGATATTTATACGAGTAAATGGTCATCACATGACTTACGTCAGTGCTGCAGACTTCATTGAAGTCTATGAAGCGAGTGATATTTATACGAGTAAATGGTCATCACATGACTCACGTCAGTGCTGCAGACTACATTGAAGTCTATGAAGCGAGTGATATTTATACGAGTAAATGGTCATCACATGACTCACGTCAGTGCTGCAGACTACATTGAAGTCTATGAAGTGAGTGATATTTATACATGTAAAGGGTCATCACATGACTTGTGTCAGCGCTGCAGAATACATTGAAGTCTATGAAGTGAGTGATATTTATACGTGTAAAGGGTCATCACATGACTCGTGTCAGCGCTGCAGAATACATTGAAGTCTATGAAGTGAGTGATATTTATACATGTAAATGGTCATCACATGACTCAAGTCAGTGCTGCAGAATACATTGAAGTCTATGAAGTGAGTGATATTTATACGTGTAAAGGGTCATCACATGACTCGTGTCAGCGCTGCAGAATACATTGAAGTCTATGAAGTGAGTGATATTTATGTGTAAAGGGTCATCACATGACTCACGTCAGTGCTGCAGACTACATTGAAGTCTATGAAGTGAGTGATATTTATACGTGTAAAGGGTCATCACATGACTCACGTCAGTGCTGCAGACTACATTGAAGTCTATGAAGTGAGTGATATTTATATGTGTAAAAGGTCATCACATGACTCACATCAGCACTGCAGAATACATTGAAGTCTATGAAGTGAGTGATATTTATACGTGTAAAGGGTCATCACATGACTCGTGTCAGTGCTGCAGACTACATTGAAGTCTATGAAGTGAGTGATATTTATATGTGTAAAAGGTCATCACATGACTCACGTCAGCACTGCAGAATACATTGAAGTCTATGAAGTGAGTGATATTTATACGTGTAAAGGGTCATCACATGACTCGTGTCAGCGCTGCAGAATACATTGAAGTCTATGAAGTGAGTGATATTTATACGTGTAAAGGGTCATCACATGACACACCTCAGCACTGCAGAATACATTGAAGTCTATGAAGTGAGTGATATTTATACGTGTAAAGGGTCATCACATGACTCGTGTCAGCGCTGCAGAATACATTGAAGTCTATGAAGTGAGTGATATTTATACGTGTAAAGGTCATCACATGACTCGTGTCAGCGCTGCAGAATACATTGAAGTCTATGAAGTGAGTGATATTTATGTGTAAAGGGTCATCACATGACTCGCGTCAGCGCTACAGAATACATTGAAGTCTATGAAGTGAGTGATATACGTGTAAATGGTCATCACATGACTCAAGTCAGTGCTGCAGACTACATTGAAGTCTAGTGTTTTCAATGTTTATTGTGCACACCTCCCGCTTTTTTTACATGAGCGCCCCTCTGTGGCACTTTCTGAAATTCTTGTCATTTGGATGGCGATGCGGTGCTTGAAGCCTCGACTCAACTCGTGTGAAATGAGCTTTACAATGACGAAAGAACATTATTGATATTTATATTAGGCTATTATTGTGGTCTTTTCTGATAAAAGTCATGCTCAGCAGTTTAAATAGGCTACTGTAGGAAAATGATCCCGTAGATCTGCTTTGTGTTAATAATTCTTATACTGAAGTCAGTAGATTTGTAGTCATACAAGTTTTAATAAAGGAGAAGGACATTATTGAAACTCACTATTATTAGACTATTATTGTGTTTTTGGATGAAAAATAATGCTCAGACTGGAAGGAAGACTATAGATCTGCTTTGTTATTTTAATGCTTAAACACTATAAAGTCTCTTGGTAAATTTCGGTCATGAATGCTTCAAAATGATTCACTGACTCACTGATCGCACATAAGATGCTCATTTGTCGCCACCTAGTGGCTAAATAGAAGCAAGCCTCACCAAAATATTCTTTATTTTGCTGCTAATTCTGCACAATTGTAAACTTGAATAAACTTGAATCACTAAAATAGCTGGAATTGGTACTTTTAGCTTATTCTTTAAAAAGAATATCACCAGAAACATTTTTCGTGGACCAGTGATTGTCACACTTTTTTCGCCCCTCATGAGTTTGCATCCACATGAGTAATTACTCTTGCCACCTGTGACCTCACACAGCGTAGCCTACCTATGGGACTTTTGGGGATTTTCTTGCATAGTCGAATTTCAAACATTACAAGTAAACACGTGTGGACAGTAACCAATTGACACTGGTTAGCCTATATGGGATAGCGGTTAGTCGTAATGTTGGGAAACACCGATATAGATGACCTCAAAGCTACAGACATGAACTAAAAGCCACAAAAAACATTCCTTAAATCTGCATATTAAAGTCCACATTGATAAATGTCTCAACTCTGACACTGAATATGTTTTGATGCAACAGTCAAAGCTGTGTCGCTTTCTGTTGAACGCTACTGACAGCTATCATTAAATAGTCAGTCCAGCAAATCAAAGTGTAATTTATCTGTGGCACACACCAAACACAAACTGAAATGAAATGTCAAAGCTTCCCCATTACATACAATTGATGATATAGCGGGTATGACAACCCTCTTTCAGCAAATTAATTTTGTCCCTCAAAATTTGTAGATATCTGTCACGTTTAAAAACAACGAACAGAAATAACCAGGTCTTGTGATTTGGAGTGACAGTCATATTTCACTGTAGTAATATTACTGTGAGATCTGCACACAGTCTGGTATTATTTTATGATTCATTTTTTCATTACTTGTAGTCCTGAAGAACTTGTATGATGATGTGGCAAAAAGAATTGATATGCTACAGATCCTGGCTAGACTTATTGATTTACTGTGTACTCTTGCAATATACAATGGATTTCAAATGTTTTATTCATTTGTCTATTAATAGTAAAATAAATCTCAATGGCTTTGAATAATTCATTTGGGGTTTTGTCCATTCGTGACATGCTTCTTGCATTTTGAGTTGCCTACAACTGTAGATTGTGTTGCTACATGTTCAGAATAAAACACATGTTATACACCATATACTGTATAATATATATATATATATATATATACAGTATATATATATTTATTAATAGTATGTGTGAAACGGCATGCAACAGCAGTTTCAATGTAGCATAAGCGTACTACTTTCTCTTTTTTCCTCTCTCTCTCTCTCTCCCCTTATCTCCCAATTCGGAACGGCCAGTTCCCAATGCGCTCGAAGTCCTCGTGGTGACGTAGTGACTCGCCTCCGCGTCTGAGACCGTCAATCCGTGCATCTTATCACGTGGCTTGTTGAGCGCGTTACCACGGAGACGTAGCATGTGTGGAGGCTTCACGGGCTTTGCTTTATTATACTGTAGTCAGCACATTTAATATCTGTTATTCTGTTGTATTTTCTCTCTCTTCAAGCAGATCGAACAGTTTTGAAGTCATTGCCTTAGATGGAGTTTGCACGCATGTTCTGCAGTTTTGCACACCAGCGGAAAGCACAGACTGGCTTCAAGAAATATCAACCAATATCAACGATTTGACCCAGGAGAGCGTAAGTAACACGCAGCACAGAGGCAATTGAAGTACGTGAAAGTTCAGAATATTTAAACTTCACAGCAAAGGGCACATTATAAACTGTCTGTCTGTCTGTCTGTCTGTCTACATCCATCGAGAGAGAGATCTATCTATCTATCTGTCTGTCTATCTGTCTGTCTGTCTGTCTGTCTGTCTGTCTGTCTGTCTGTCTGTCTACATCCATCGAGAGAGAGAGAGAGAGAGAGAGATCTATCTGTCTGTCTATCTATCTATCTGTCTGTCTGTCTGTCTGTCTGTCTGTCTGTCTACATCCATCGAGAGAGAGATCTATCTATCTATCTGTCTGTCTATCTGTCTGTCTGTCTGTCTGTCTGTCTGTCTGTCTGTCTACATCCATCGAGAGAGAGAGAGAGAGAGATCTATCTGTCTGTCTATCTATCTATCTGTCTGTCTGTCTGTCTGTCTGTCTACATCCATCGAGAGAGAGAGAGAGAGAGAGAGAGATCTATCTGTCTGTCTGTCTGTCTGTCTGTCTGTCTATCCATCTACACCACATCTATCATATCACTTCTGAAGATATGGATTTAACAACTGGAGTTGTATGGATTGTTTTTATGCTGCCTTTATGTGCTTTTTGGAACTTCAAAGTTCTGATCACCATTCACTTGTATTGTATGGACAAAACAGAGCTGAGATATTCTTCTAAGAATCTTCATGTGTGTTCTGCAGAAGAAAGAAATTCAAACACATCTGGGATGGCATGAAGGCGATTAAATGACGAGATGTGCCACTACAACCACCCATGTACCTCCCATCCATAGAATCCGTTAGTTTCATGATTACATTTTTGGAATTTTACATTTTTGCTGAAGCGGCCAGCACAGCCTCCCAGATGTCAATCAAAGATGTGAAATGTGGATTGTTTACCCTCCCGTTTTAGAAGAGCCCACATGTTCTCAATTCGGTACAAATTCAGTACTTATGATTTAAGCCATTCGCGTGTTAAAGGCTTTTGGTTTATTTCGCTGATTAAATAGTTAAATGAAATGTTCAGCAACTGTACAAATATTAAAACGGCCTACATTCTTACAAAAACAAAACCAAAACATAACATAGCAGTCTACTCGGCTCTCTCCTGATTCCTGCGTCCTTGAACCCGAGTCGACAGTTTGCTCGAGCCCTTGCCAAGAATATTGCCCAAAGATCTCATTTCCTGAGCGATGTCTTAATTAGTGCACTGATGATCCAATGGGCTTATTCTGCAGCAAACGCGCTCTAAACAAATGCCGCGCAGCTGCCTGTTTTATGTGCAATTACTGCGCTTGCGTCACCTAATGATGGATATGGAGACTGATTGCTAAATGTCCAATTAACAGCTGATTGTGTGTGTGAGTGAGCAACGGAACTGTTATTGTGGTGACCTATAACCTATAAATAGAGCGTGTGACACATGCTTGAGCAGAGAGGATGATGGGAGATGAGTGTTGTTTGACACATTCTGTCTGCGAGTGTATTATGGAATGAGAAGTCTGACTCGAGCTGTGATTCAGTGGCATGTCAATATACTGTCACTCACTGTCGACAAGTGTGACTTATTTAGAAAGATGCTGCGTCAAATGCAACTCAAGGTTTGTGCACTTGTATGTTTGAAATAGAAATGCAATTTTACACTTGATTCGAAGCCTGTAAATGCTGTATACTGTATTATAATATAGATATGATGATTTGCATGCATTATATCTGTTCATAAAGAATTGCACCGACAAGTATAATGCATTAATACACTTTATAATAACTACATGTTATTAAGTATTTGTAAAGCATTAGTTTATTATTTATTCTGCACATAATTAATTTCACTAGTTTTATTAATAATATACACTTGATTAAAGCCTCTCATTTACCCAAATACATTTTTAAAATGCAGATATTTCATGTCCAACATTATCGATAGAACCGATTTCTGATTAAGTGGAAAAGTGGAAATATCGGCTAAAAATATAGTTGAAAAAATCTCTAGTATTCAGTAACTGCAGTCGGGAATAATCCAATAAAGACGAGTCATTTCCGCTTGTTATAGTTCTCAAATGTAAATGCATTCTCTAAATGTATGTTTCCATCTGTTTCAGATCAAAACAGCAAACAAGTACTGCTCTCCTGAGGACCAGGTTGGTCATTTCCACTAATCCATCTGAATTGAGCGGGCTTTATCTTAAAGTATCATTATGGGGTTTTTCCTATTAATGGATGAACATCAACATCGACTCTTTGTTGCATTATGATTATTAAGTCATAAGCATTAGAGAGTAATTCAATTGAATATTTACTCGAGGAGAAATCCAATAGTGGGAGACGGGACCGAGCGATGTGTGCTGAACAAACAAGCTCTGATATTCTGCTGTAAGAATCCACCGGAGTGCTCTGGAATTGATTTTCCACTGTGAATGTTTTCTGCAGATTGTCCATATGGGATGGGTGTGCGAGCACGTACAGGTGAGCGACGCCGACCCGATTCGCAGCTGCAGGTTTCTGGTGTTGAGAGGATCTTCTCTGCTCATCTTCAGGAGACCTCCGGTGAGTTCATGCATGTGTGGAGGAACACTTCAACCCTTTCCATGTCAATATTCAATCCTGAAGTGTATTCCCACACAAGGGCTTAGCGAGGAAATTACATTTGGATGGGCTTCAATAAAAATGGATGGGCCAAATTATTTTTTTACCACATTTTCCTTAACAACAGAGAAGTGATGCATTCAAACAGTTCCTCACATTTTCAGATATCAAAATGGATCTATTTTATAAAAATATATTTGAAGTCAAAGAATATCTCTGAGATTTTGGGTGGGCCTGGGTCTAATTTGGGTGGTCCCAGGCCCACCCCAGCCCACCCTTGGCTAGGCAACTGTTCCCACACAGGGAGATCATGTGGTCAGTGGCTAATTGGATTGGCAATATACAGTAATCAAAAAATGATATTGCGATTTTCTCAAATGTTTTGGTCGATAACGACATGTCCCAATATACACATTTAAAGGAAAAGTGATTCAAAAATAATGAATGTCACTTTTTTTTAATTTAATATGATGTCCAAAGTAGATCTTTTGAAAATCTATATATACATTATATTGTTTATTTCAGGTGGCGTAGTGGGCAAAGCACGTAACTGGTAATCAGAAGGTTGCTGGTTCAAACCCCACAGCCACCACCATTGTGTCCTTGAGTAAGACACTTAACTCCAGTTTGCTCCATTTATGCGCCAAATGCATAAATGTAAATGCATCTTCATCAGTGACTAATTATTGAAAAAAATACTATTTTAACTTTATTTGAACATTATAAGCGCTTGCTTTGATTTTACGGCAAACCCTCAAATGTAAAAATAGTAGTGATTGTAAGATGGACCATCGCGGGAATTTTCCTAATTCAGACCCGTCATTATTTGCAGTGCAACATCCTATTTAACTTCACCTGTCGCATCCCGTATTGCATACAAAATGCTCACTCCAAAAGTCACTCCACTGTCTAGCTCCTTCTTACCTTTCTGATTTACTCTCTCCATATATTCCTGTTCACTCACTCCGATCTTCTGAGGGCGAACTTCTTCTTGTTCCTAGATGCCACCTTTCGTCAGTGGGCAGCAGGTCTTTTTCAGTTGTGGAACTCAATCCCCCCGTCTCTCCGAAATACTGCTTTTATCTCTGAATTCAAATCTCAGCTCAAAACATATTTGCTCTCCCAATATTATCAGTCTTATTTGATTGCACGATCTGCAATATGCAAGTGCATTTGTTTATGTTCTGGACTGTCCATATGATTGTCTAAATGTTTTTTGTTACTGTTCTTTATTTTGAAGCATCATTGAGCTCTGGATAGGTGCTATACAAATGAATCATATTATGATTATTATTATTACATTCAAATTTTTTTCCTGAATTCCATGTTTAAAATATTTTTTTTTAGTTCATAAAGAGTTCATCAAATGAAATGATTGTATCAAATAAAGTGCTTTAATAACATCTTCACAGCTGAATCTAAAACTTTTTTTTTTACATAAAACATGAGCACAACAGAGAATCACTTACATTCAGTACAACAGCACACTTGCTTATGAAATTTGCTTAAATATAATTATTCCTGATATATTAGGAATAATAATAATAATAATAATAATAATAATATTTATAATAATAATATTAATATAAATAATAACAATATTAATAATCATATATATATAATGATAATAATATGAATGTACATAATAATATTTATAATAATGATAATGATGATAATAATAATAATATTAATATAAATAATAATAATATTCATAATATTATTAATAATAATATTTACAATAATAATAATAATATAATTAATAATAGTAATAATAACAATATTTATAATAATGATACTGATTATAATAATATTAATCTAAATAATATTATTATTAATACTAATATTAATATCAATAATATTTATAACAATGATAATAATATTAATATAAATAATAATAATAATATTTGTAATGATATGATTATAATAATATTAATATAAATAACATTATTAATATTAATAATATTGATAATAATAATATTTATAACAATTATGATAATATTAATATAAATAATAATATTTATAACAATGATGATAATAATAATAATAATAATAATTATAATAATAATATTTGTAATGATAATGATTATAATAATATTAATATAAATAACATTATTAATATTAATAATAATATTGATAATAATAATGTTTTTAAAAATTATGATAATATTCATATAAATAATAGTAATAATAATAATAATAATAATTATAACAATGATAATAATATAAATATAAATAAGAATTATATTAATAATATAATAATAATAATATCTATAAAAATGTTAATGATAATAATAATATGAATAATAATTACAATAATACTTAATTATTATTAAAATGAATATTTCATTAGTAATATTTTTTTGTCATAATGTCTTCAATTCCATGCGTCCATTTAAACCAAACATTTATTTTGACGAATCACTCTGTCAGTTTCTGTCTGTTTGACAGAAGTTTCACACTTCTGGATAAGCAGTTCGATACTTGGTCGTTTGAATGTTATTAGGGATGGCCGATTCTAAAAGTATCGATACTTCCGATACTGATGTTGTATCGAAAATATCGATCCTCACACAAAAATATTGATTCTAAATAATATATATATATTTTAACTAGGGGTATTATTATTTGTTTACCACGAACATTATTTGGTTACCACGTGATTACCACGCTTCAAAGTGAAATGAAATGGATTAGGCTATATTAGCAAATACTTGTGCAGGATGGGAACTATTTCTTCTACTCATCTTAACTTCATAAATGTTGAAAAACAATAAGCAGACAAGCGCTTCTGCTGTCACAAGACTTGTTCAAACTAGATCAGCGCCTTTTAGAGGTAACAGCTTCTGGTGTATAGGCTAGGGCATATATGCGCCGTATGTCCTCCTATCAGTTTTAGATTACATTTATATTTATGCATTTGGCAGATGCTTTTATCCAAAGTGAATTACAGTGCACTTATTACAGGGACAATCCCCCCGGAGCAACCTGGAGTTAAGTGTCTTACTCAAGGACACAATGGTGGTGACTGTGGGGATCGAACCAGCAACCTTCTGATTACCAGTTATGTGCTTTAGCCCACTACGCCACTATATAGTTCTCACTTTACATTAGGTCACGCAAAATGCTAAGCTAGCCATTTGTAAGTGCTTTATTACGACCTTTATTAAGCATTGATTATTTTAATAGTAAGTTTTCCTAAAACATTAATAAATACATTAATTAAGCAGAAAAGTGTCTCCAATTAATTACATATTTAATATATTTATTAACTGTGCATTTATGTTCTCATAAACACTTCTTTACCGCAGGTTTGCATCAAGTAAAATACATCAGTTGTTTACTAAGAATAAAAAACATGACAAAACTGCCAATATATGAACTATTAAACAATAATAAATAATAAATAAAAGTGAATAGAAACAAATAACATGCTATTTATATGTAGCTTATTAAGGTATTGATAAAGTAGGAACAATGACTATAAACAAATGCTTACAAATACTTTATACCGTGTAGTTGTAATAAAGTGTTAGTTAATTATCTATAATCAATCTATTACAATCTAATGGACTGCAGTGGAGAAGAAGCCATTACCAAATTACCAAATTAAGCCATTATATCTTCTCTATTGAGTCTGAAGGCTGAGGTTTCATCACTTATAAATACAACCGGGCACTTTGCGTTGGCACGGTTTTGTGTGCCATTTTAGTGGCAACCTTAAAAATGCAACGTGATATTTAGCTGCTATTCAAATTTGCCTTCTTTGTCTGGGTGCATTAATATAATCGTAAGTGCATTTGAAAAACTTTGGGAAAAAATAGCATTGAATTCTGTTCGGATGTTTCTTGGTATTTTATTAAACGTGCATTAGTGAATTAATAAAGAGAGATTTTAAGGATACCTAGCATGTTTTATGCCCTTAAGTGAAGCGAGACTTTTAACACATTCATTAGCATCTCATTAAGCATCAGATTTACTTCTGTGTTAGATCAGCGCTGTGTCTACAGAAAGAATAGATCGTTACATATGCTCTGGAGGCCATGAAGAGGTAATTACTCTTTTTCATGCAAATTAAACTGAACAGAAATGGCAGTGTTATTTATTTCTTAAGTCTGGAACATTACAAACAATTGCTAATATGACACACACTGTATTAGCACGTTCAGTACAACTAGTTTACAAGATAATTATTTACAAATATTTGTTAACATTAACTACAAAAGTTAACTCTGACTAACAATGAAGAATAATTTCACAGCAAAATCAAAGTGAATAAAATCATTAAAATCGTAATCATTACCACAGAAATGTACTAATATGTGTTTAAATCATGTTTGTGGTAACATGAGTTCATGCATTATGAACTATCGATGAACAGTTGTATTTTTATACAAACATTAATCACTCTTACAAAAATCCAGAGTTCATGGCAAAATTGTGGCCAGGGCTGGACTGGGAACTGTCCTTTTCTGCATAACACGGCGGCTCAATTTAGCTTATGCGGCCCGTTTCATGGACCCACCGGCCCGCTCGGTTCTCCCAATGGCTAGTCCAAATGTAAATTGATTGACAGCCCTTTTTATAGTAAAATAAATATATATATATATATATATATATATATATATATATATATATATATATATATATATATATATATATATATACATATCTTATACTATATACACACATATCTTATATATATATATATATATATATATATATATATATATATATATAGTATAAGATATGTATATGTGTATATATACATAAATATATATATATATGGTATAAGAGATATATATATATATATATATACATATACATATCTTATACTATATACACACACATATATATATATATATATATATATATATATAGTATAAGATATGTATATATATATAGTATAAATATGTATATGTGTATATATACATAAATATATATATATATATGGTATAAGATATATATATATATATATATATATATATATATATATATATATATATATATATATATATATATATATATATATATATATATATTAGTATAAATATGTATACATAATATAAAATGTATGTATATTTATATACATATCTATAAGGCCTTTTCCATTTGTGTGGAAGTGGCATCTAACAGAAACATGAATTGTTTTTGTGTTTCATTATCAGGTCACAGCATCAGACTGGACACAAGCGGAAGCCAGTTTTCACCTCTGTGAGGTTCTCTTTAAAGTTCATAAGGTGGGGGACATTTATGACTTTTATCAATAAACACTGATTGATCTGTTCTGGTTTGTTTTGTATTTACAGTTGAAATTAGAGTCACTCTGTTAACATTCTTAATACATATTCATGATTTTATTGTGATCATTAATCTTATATCAAAAGTTTATAACTTGCTCTGCGTTTCAGCTGATGTTGCACAGGCTGTTGGTTAATGTTTAAGGGAATTGTGGAAGTCAATGGGGTCAATTTCTGGAGGGTTTAAAGGCAGAAATGTGAAGCTTGTAATTTTATAAAACGACTTACATTAAATCTGTTAAAACTCATTTTAGGTTTTCAGGGTTTGTTGATGTTACTGTAGTATAACTTTACACAGCTGCGGTTATTAAGTGATTTTATCACATTAAAATCATGTTAACTCACATTTTGGCTATCCTTTTGAAACATCAGGGATTGATTTTTATTAAAACCAGCTGATTTCAACGTTGCATAAATCTCCTGTGATGCATGCCCAGACACTGTCGGAGATCGTTAGTTGACAAATTAAATAAGAAACCCCTGTTTCACAGCAAAAACAGAGTGTTTCCATTGTAAGACATGGTTTGATTTGACTCTACACGGTTCTCAAGTGTATCTCTTTACTGTCATCTAGTTGTGGATAGCAGAAGACTGCTGGATTCAGCCAAAGTTTTATGTGGGCGTACAGCAGGACGGTGAGCTGCGGGACAGCGAACCCTTCTGCTTCAATGTGCTGGTGGGTCACGGTCAGAGTTTCTGCTACAGCGTTGAGCTCGGATCTGAACTCGTGCTGTGGGAGAAAGCCTTTCAGAGAGCCATGTTCATCGAGGTGCAGCGAGTCCGAGTGAGTACTGCTGTAAAACTCCAAATCAAAGGATTGGATAAACTGTCAAAAGTTGGGCACAAATAATGCAATGATGTCAAATGTTTGTTGCCATGAAGGTTTGTATTTCTTTATTATTTTCCTAGGGATGTCCCGATACCGATACTGCGCTCATGCACTTGAACTCTCGCTGCGATACCATCTGAAATGCAAATGTCATTATGTAAACGCCATGTCCTAGTCTGATGATGAAATTGAAATAAACTGTTGATGTGGAATGAAGTGATTACCCTTTTTTTCCTCCCCTTTTCTCCCAATTTCTCCCAATTTGGAACGCCCAATTCCCAATGCGCTCTAAATCCTCGTGGTGGCGTAGTGACTCTTCTCAATCCGGGAGCTGCCTCCGCATCTGAGACCGTGAATCCGCGCATCTTATCACGTAGGTTGTTGAGCACGTTACCATGGATACATAGCGTGTGTGGAGGCTTCACGCTATTCTCCGCGGCATCCACGCTCAACTCACCACACGCCCCACCGAGAGCGAGAACCACATTATAGCGACCACGAGGAGGTTACCCCATGTGACTCTACCCTCCCTAGCAACCGGGCCGATTTGGTTGCTTAGGAGACCTGGCTGGAGTCACTCAGCATGCCCTGAATTCAAACTAGCGACGTCAGCGTCAATACTCGCCGAGCTATCCAAACCCCCTGAAGACATTACCCTTAATGAATTTGAGAACGTTTTTACAAGCAATTTAATTTCGTTCATTCGGGTTAAGTTTCATTGAGCCTACGTAATTAAGTTCAATTAAGTCAAATCATTTCACAATAGTAGTTTTAACTCAACTTCATTAGGTTCGTCAAACTCAATTCAATTATGTTTAATTTATTTTATTAATCATTAGTATATGCCAGGTGAGTAAGTGAAAGGACATTTAAACTGTCAATTTAGCCGCAACTGTTTAAGGAGCTTGTGACAAGGAGGAGGGCGGGTACGGGACACACGTCCGGCCCCCAATTGGGCTAATCAGCCGAAGAGAGGGATAAGTGCAGCGGGATGCGGTAGCTGCATGTGGCTCTCTCTCTCTCTCAAACTGCCGCATCCCTCTCCTCGGCTGATTAGCCCAATTGGGGGCCGGACGTGCATAGTCGCGTCCCGGACCCGCCCTCCTCCTTGTCACAGAGCTAATTAGCATTTAAATCAAACATGACTTGAACGTAATAGTCCATTGTAACACAGGGTTAGGATGGGCAAGGAGGAGGCGAGAACCGGCTTGTCAATATAAATAATATTTTAATAAAGAACTTAAAACAAATGCACAAAAAACGGACATGTCCGTGATTGATCTCTCTCTCTCTCTCTCTCGAACCGTCGTCACCGGCCGCCTTTATCCCTCGCACGCCCCATCAGGCCGATTGGGGACCGGGCGTGCCCCCCACCACCCCACATCCATCCTCAACCTAAGCACAAGCACCAATCTTCACCATAATGGTAACCCCCAAAACTCCAACTTTAATGTAAAAGAACATTAAACATTAAGAAATCTTCAGATTGCTCAAAAATGCATAAAATAACACTTAATTTCAACATCTATTCAGCCCAACCTGTCCCATGCAAAGCATGCTGAGAAATGGAAATCCCCCGCCCAGTTTCGTCAATGTTACAAAAGTATTCATGTAGTCCCAACTCAATCTGACAATTGATTCAGTAAACTTCAGTATCGGGACATCCCTACTTTTTCTTTTTGTGTGTATGTAGTGTGAACCGTTTCAGACCATTTAAGGGGTCTCACCATTGAAACTTGGATTTTTCCAATGATGGAAAAAGGTTTTTTTAATACCTCAAGCAGGACCAACGGATACCCAAACTGCGCTCAAGCCAGTCCTCGGCCCAGATGCCGCATTTCCTTTATATTTAAGGAAATGAGTTCCATGCTTTGATCCAATTAACAATGGCTTTACTAAAGTAATACTGAAGCAGTCGTCTTTTTGCTTGGTGCATAGATGTGAAGTATGCACAGTTGGACGCAGGATACGACATATAAAGAGGACAGTGAGAGGAAATGATGGCTAAGGGTCATAGATAATCACCCATGGTGGTTTAGATGTAACATTTGGATTAAAAAGTGTTAAAAACGACTTTGAAGTTCCATTCACTGTTGTTAACACCAGATATTAGAGGGTTGAAATGAGACATTGGTTTTTATTGACAAGTGAACTATTGATTTCTGCATCTCTCAGCAGTGCATGCGACACCAGTAGCGCGCCCCGCCTGCATCCAGTGTCTGATATTGTGCATTTCAAACGTTATTATTGCTTTAATTAAATTTCTCTGAATAACCCATTCTGAGAGACCTCTCCTCACTGAGCCGTTAAATTACCTCGACTGCACAAAGGTCTGACGCATCTCTGGTGTCTGTATGAGGTCCTGCAGGGCGGCTATTATGAAGCGCATGCTAACATAAGTTCATGGGTGAAGGGGGATTTAGCTTTCAGCAGCTCCGGAGACTCGCGTTACTCACTGTTAAGTCGTCTTAAATACCACCCGGGGTGAACCGGTGAGCATCGTATTACAGCTCGCCAAGTAACTGCGGAACAGAGCAAGTTTCAACGATATCTGTATAACCCTGTATCCAAGACACATATCCAGCACACAAGTGCACATTACTATTGGATATTTATTTATGGCTCATGAGTATTATGGAGGTTTAGCGGTCTGCTAGCAGCGTGAGTCCTCTCAGTGCTGTTTCATCAGCTGTAACGACGTGATTCGTTCATACTTTGGCTTAGTGGAGCAGATTAGCTGCTCTCTGGATATACTCCACTAAAGATATCACAATCTTGAACAAACAGAGAACTAATGTCAACTTTGAGGCTAATTGAGCGAGGAAAGTCCAGAGAGAAGGCATTTATCAGCTAATACTAGTTGTCAAACGCTCGTACTGAAATGGCATGAGGTTGTGACATCGGATTTGACTAGTGGTCATGTGACAAACTTCCCTCTTTGGTTATTTGGGAAGGGCTGATTCTTTTCTAATGGAATGTACAACCTGATCTCATGAAAATTCGTACATATATTACGAGTTGTCCATTTGGTATGAATGTGTACGATTTCATCACGTGCAAATGGCGGGATGTCTAATGCAGATGTAAGCACGAGTTTCGTGCACGAGGCGTTAAGGACATGTTTATTAATATTATGCCCGTACCTAAACCCCTTACCTAAACTTCACCAATCAGTAGAGTGTGTAAATGTGATAGGAAGCTGTTGTGTGCGATAGAAGCAAGTTATTGTTGTGTATTAGATGAAAACGATGTCCGGTGATGTCATTGGCTGTAGTGAAAGTCGTATGTGTTCATACAAGTGCAGTTGTACGATATCATACAAATTGGCCAAATTTAGAGAATTCTTATGATTTCGCCGTGAGATTTCGCAGTTGAAATTATTGCATTAGAAACGATTTCAAGTTAACAGAAAGTGGGGTGTGTTTTATCCCAATAATTTAGGCTACGTCTACATTAATCCGGATACATTTGAAAACTGCGTTTTCGTTTCAAATCGCTCTCCGTCCACACTAACGTTTTCAAGCGTTTTCCAAAAGTTGCTCGTTCACACTGAAACGTAGGAAAATGCTTAAATCTTGTCCCTGCGCATGCGGGAAATCCCCGCTGCATGTACGGTCTGAAACGCGATTGTCCTCGTGTTCCGTCGCCGGACACCAATTCCGAGTGAACTTCCCTTCGCGTTTGAAGGTATGCAATGTGAAGGTTGTACAAAGTGACATTTATTTTTAACAATGCTATAAAAGTAAGTATCAGGCACAACAGCGCATCTTGATTGTTTTGGTTGGATAGATCACATGACTAAAAATGCATCATCGTTTTCCAAAGCATCCGTTTTCACGGTCAACACTACAATGCCGTTTTAAAAATTATCCACTTTGGGTGCGTTTTCAAAAAGCTCACAAAACTGACAAAAACAACGTCTCAAGTGTGGATGGAAGGTAAAAAAAGAAAGTTAGACAGACAGACAGACAGACATACAGACAGACAGACAGATAGATAGACAGACATACAGATAGATAGATAGATAGATAGATAGATAGATAGATAGATCGAACAGACAGACAGACAGATAGTCAGATAGATAGACAGACATACAGACAGACAGACAGACAGATAGATAGATAGATAGATAGATAGATAGATCAGACAGACAGACAGACAGATAGATAGATAGATAGATAGATAGATAGATAGATAGATAGATAGATAGATAGATAGATAGATAGATAGATAGATAGATCAGACAGACAGACAGACAGACAGACAGATAGATAGATAGATAGACAGACAGACAGACAGACAGACAGATAGACAGACATACAGATAGATAGATAGACAGATAGATAGACAGACAGACAGACAGACAGATAGATAGATAGATAGATAGATAGATAGATAGATAGATAGATAGATAGATAGATAGATAGATAGATAGATAGATAGATAGATCGAACAGACAGACAGACAGACAGACAGATAGATAGATAGATAGATAGATAGATAGATAGATAGATAGATAGATAGATAGATAGATAGATAGATAGATAGATAGATAGATAGATAGATAGATAGATAGATAGATCGATCATAGGTCATATTAATATAAAACCTTTCCACTATTATCACATACTCCTTAAGCCAGTAAATTGCCAGAGCTGATTGGACAACATTTTGTCAATGGCTCTAGTTAATGAGTGACTCCTAAACAGTAAAATGCTGTTAAATGTACAGTATGTACCTGTTATGGTGTAACTATGCTTAATAGTGGAATATAAAGAGACAGTGCTAAGATCTGACTTATGAAAGCCATTTGAAACATTTTACACAGTGAAATCAATTTAAACACATTTACTTTTTTTGGTTTATCTCTGGGCTTTGTGCTCATCTTGGCAAAGGTATCAAAACTAAATGTTCAGTGCATTGTCCCCCTCAGAATAGGGTCAAAATGAGCTCTTGTATGCATTACCTGCTCACCTTAACCAGAGACATTTATAAATATTAAAATAGAAAGAAGATGTCAGAGGCGATTTAAATCACTGCAGTTCTGAGACACTGAAAGGGCAACATGCAAAATCTCCCCAAATTCCTCCGTGAGGTTTTGCAGTTGAACTGCGGCAGTGATTATCTGCGTCCGTCTATCCAGAACTTTCACCGTACCGGCTGAACTCCCCCGCTTAATCTCTTTATGTTGCACGCAGTGCATACTAGGAAGGCAGTGCGACAGTTTTATGGAAGAGCGTGAAAGATTTTATAATCATATTATTTTATATGGAGAGCATTCATGTGAGGAAGTCAGCGGGAGTTCAGGATCACGATTTCTCTGGGTCCAATTGTGTTCCCGTTTAAAGGAATAACTGCAGTAAATGTCCACATTTGATATGGGGTGCTGAATGAAGACTGTAATGCTCTCTCGGTGCATATGAACTGAGATTTTAGACGGGTTTGTCGTAATTCACACTGTCAAGCCAATAAGAAAAACTACACAGAGGGTTTGGGGTATGTTCAAACCAGTAGCACTTCATCATGACCAATAGTAATAGAGTGCAATAGTCGTTCCAGAGATAAAAAATTGTAATTAATCTGCTTCAATTAGTTAATAGAAAAACACAATTTTGAAGCCATCTCAGAGAAAATGGATATTTATCCAGATATATTGAATATCGTTAATAAGCTGAAAAATATTGAGAGATCATTTTTGTAGCCATAATGCCCTCCCTGATTTCCAGAACATGCTTCAGATCTTTAAGAGATAGCGTTTGGAACAACATGTGGGCGAGTTGTTGGAGTGGTGGTGGCGTAGTGGGCTAAAGCACATAACTGGTAATCAGGAGGTTGCTGGTTCGATCCCCACAGTCACCACCATTGTGTCCTTGAGTAAGACACTTAACTCCAGGTTGCTCCGGGGGGATTGTCCCTGTAATAAGTGCACTGTAAGTCACTTTGGATAAAAGCGTCTGCCAAATGCATAAATGTAATGACAAGTTTTCTTGTTAATAATATAAAGTGTAAACAAGTTCATAAATTGAACCAATAAAAATGAACGGACTGTTAAGTTTACCAGATGTTTTGAGCATGCATCTGTCAGAATTCATTTAAATCAACAAACACAACCTGCATTGGTCATCACAAATCATGTGATCATACATCTATTGTGGAGATATGTTGAAAGGTGATTTCCTTTAATTTGGGAAGTGTTTTATTGTATATGTTATTATGATGTCATGATGATACACCAGTAGGAAATGAAATACCTGCATGTGGCCTTTGCATGTGAAATATGCACACCACCCACATTGCTTAACTTTACTTGACGAGGGAATCCATGAGCAAACCTCAATATGTGTTTTTCAAATCCCTCGGGAGAAGCTCTCCAATTAGCGGCATGTGGTCTGCACTTTACATGCGACGGGTAACGCTCACACCTGGTGACAGTAAACACTGCAAATATGCTTTGGTGGCGTTCCTGTTCCTTGGCAGTGGAATTTCATGCGTCTTTTAAAATGACAGTACATCTGTGAGAGCAACAACAAACCTGCAGTTCAGCTCCAGCAGATGCTTTCTGTGACAAACACCGGCAAAACTCAAATCCGCTCCACTTGTGCTGGGAGCACAGATAGTATTACATCCATTGCTCATAGAATCATGTTACTATCCCTGCATTTTTGCAGACTGATAGAGTGTTGCACTTGTGATGTAAAGGAGTAGGTTACGAGTCCTGAAGAGCACGCCTGAGTCCACATGTGAACCCAAAGTGTCATAGAAGCACCACAAAATGACGAGCTTGTGTTTTTCATCTCACGTTTGCTTTTTCTGACACTATCAGTTTGGTTAGGTTTAAGATTTAGAGGAAAGGAAGAGGGGGGTGGGAATAACAAAAGGGAGAGAGAGGAGAGAGAGCGGAGCTCGCCGGCCCCAGATACACCATTGAGTGGTCCTCAGCCCGCTGTCCTTCTTCTGTCTGTGACACGGGCTGATGGCACTGGACCCCTTAGTCGTTCCTTCCGGTTGCTAGTTCACGCGAGGCTCCCGCTCCACCGAACTGAACACTTCCTTGGCATCACGACCACCAGTCAGTGTAACAATTAACGATGGCAAAGGAGGAAGCTGGGACCGGCTTGAAAAACACATAGACATTCATTTAATAGCACTTTTCAGTGTACAAAGGAACAAAAACACACACTGCTTTTCAGTCAGCTGCGTCAAATCATAAAAACACTCAAACACACGGACAAGCTTTTTGCATCTCTCTCCTGTCTGCTGCTGTCTCTTCTCCTTAAATACTCCCGCCTCCCCTCACTGGAACATGCTCTGCCCTGACGCTGCTCGGCTCCACCCTGCTCACCCCATACCCCCATCGCCGAACTCAGGGTGGGTGATTTCACTGGCCTGTGACACCCCCCCAATTTCTAGGGAGGGAGCATCAACGGGTCACTCCGATCTCCGGATCCGACCTGTGCATGCCTGGGAGGCGGAACAGGTGAAAGAGAGGAGAAAGGGAAGAGGGGGTGGGAATAACTAAAGGGAGAAAGCAGAGAGAGGAGCTCGCCGGCCCCAGATACATCATCAAGTGGTCCTCGGCCCGCTGTCCTGCTTCCGTCCACGACACGAGGTGATGTCACTGGACCCCTTAGCCGATCCTTCCGGTTGCCGTTTGACATGGGGCTCCAGCTCCATCGGATCGAACACTCCTTCAGTGTAATGACCCCCGGTCAGCGGCGAGCACTTCTTGGATGGTGCATCCTTCCCGGGTTTCGGCAACAGTGTAACAATTAACGATGGCAAAGGAGGAAGCTGGGAGTGTAATTATAATGGAGTGGTGGTGGCGGCGTAGTGGGCTACTGAACTGGTAAGCAGAAGGTTGCTGGTTCGATCCCCACAGCCATTGTGTCCTTGAGTAAGACACTTAACTCCAGGTTGCTCCGGTGGGATTGTCCCTGTAATAAGTGCACTGGAAGTCACTTTGGATAAAAGCGTCTGCCAAATGCATAAATGTAAATGTAACTTATTAGTTCTTCCTCAAAACTAAGAAACAGTGTTATTATCATTAAAACTACTCTATCGAAGATTTGTTTGTTAGAAATGAACAAAGTTTCAGTAATGAGCAAGTACACCAACACTCTGTCTTCCAAACCATGTACTGTATTTGCCGTACCCCGAATTACAATGGTAAGCCTATAATAATGGTATATATGTTAGAGCTGTCAGGGTGGATTTGGCGGGAAATTGCATACTTTCGTCATTCGTCCATGCGTGTTTACGTCAGAAGGTCCAGCTATACAGCATGTGTATATGTGCTGTGATGGGTGTCGTAGTAGTTTGAAGCTGAAACCTTGTAGCCACAACACATAAGCAACACTGACCATGGATCATTCAAAAAGGCAACCCTCTGGGGCGACTGAAAGGACTTAAAATCGATCCAGAGATGGAGATATTCCATTGACATGTCAGATATTTTATTGATCCGATTGTGAGCCAGGTCGCTCTCTTAGCGCAATAGTTTGTTAGATAGCGTTAGCCACTCTAATGGGGCATTTTATTATGGATTTTGGTACTGAAGTGCTTTCAGTTTAATTTTCGAGGAAGGACAGTGGAACATTTTTTACCTTGTGCTGGTAACCGCCAATTTCTAAACCAGATACTGCATTAGTCTATTTGCCTGCTAGCTATGTTATAATAGTTTCCACCATTTGACTTTATCTGATATGACTAGTGGAGCCGAAGCCCAACTCGCGTAATTAACAATATTCCTCCACAAGTAACTTGCAGTTTTATTCTTCAGCCACTAGAGGGCCAAAAGTGACACAGTGAAGCATTCACGAAAACAAAAACATTTCTGTTCATTGAACTGAAACTAATCTAAAGTACTTTTTGCATGACTCCAAAACTAAGTAAAATAAAATAAAAGTTTACGTTTTTAATTCACAGTATATTATATAGATTTTGCAAACCTTTACAATCCACCTTCATTAGACATGAAAGTGGAACACGATAGCAGTAACGCAAGACTGTCCTGAGATATTTTTATGATGTTAAACATAATTAAATGATACTCATAAACGCTTTAGCTTTGACAGCCATAAAAAATTCATAATACTTAAACTAAAAATAAAAACAAACTAAACTGAAAGCAGATAATGCCGAGTTTACACTATGCGATTTTAAGCCCGATTTTCGCTCGCCGACAGTTTTTTGGAGACTGCCGACAAAATTCTGAAATCGTGGGCAAATCGGAGCTCGCTCCCGTGAGCAACGATCGCAATGTATGAAATATTAAAGGCTCGATACGAGAGAAGCACCGACGCATCGCCGATGTCGGCGAGATATCTAGAATGTTAAAGATCTGGACCCGTCTGCAATGTGAAATATGTTGTGACTGAATACAACTGCAGCGTTGACCTACAGCCAATGAGAGCGCAGGAAACGTGGCACGGGAAGTTTCAGTGGGAGGAGTCCTGATGTACCTGCAACAGAACATCAACTAGCATGTGGTATCAAGAAACTCTCATTGGACCGAAGAAATGTAGGAACAATACGTGGGACATTGGCAGGAGCACCAGCGCCTATTTGATGTTTCATCTGTAGCACAACCGGTGGAGAAAGAGAAGAGTTGGAGAGAAATCGACAATTCTCTTGGACAATCAGGGAAGCAAATAGGTCGATTGGTCAGTAGGAGCTAATTTTTCATATTGTAACCAATAAAATATATACATACACATCATATTATGAAATGCATAACATATGATCATGCATTTGTTTTCGCATCTCGCATCACTTCTCACATGTACTCTGTTGTGAAACGTAATTTGGAGTCCAGACAGAGTCGTCGGGGATTCGTCAATAGTGAAATGTTTGTAATGTGTTCAACCCTGTCGCCGATTCGTCGTTTCATATGAAAACACTACGACTTCCATGACAAGACCACGATCCGACATCTTTGACAGTTATGTTGTGTGTAAGAGGGATAAGTCGTATGAAATTGTACGAGTTGGGTTGTACGACTTTGTACGAGTTTTACAATGGCCAATCAGGTGAATCTCCATCGTCTTCTTCGCAAATGCTACAATTACTTTCATCCATCATACATAAAATACTCTTTCCGCTTCAAATCATGCTTTGGTGCTCTACTCTATGGTTAGGTTTAGATATGAGGTTTGAGTGAGGGCATAAAATTAGGAACCATGTACACAACGTTTGACACGCAGGACCTTTTTCAGCAGGTGTGGAAACCGAAATTCTGGAAATTCTGCTGTGTTTACATTCAGATGACAGAGTGTAAATTAGTGCCCACACTTCTATGGACTGTACAGGTGAGTTTAATGCACAAGAATAATAAGGACCCTGGAGAAATCCTGACAGGGCTTGTGAAAATAATTCACACTCTGCTCCTGTGTTAGTCAGTGCTGTGTTGACGAATATTAATGGTTTCCTCTCCAGCTCGGCAGATCAGCCGATGATGCTGCAGAACCAAAATGTCACTGCTGGCATCCAAAAATGTCTCCTGCTCGTGCTCATGCTTAATTGAAGCGCTGCGTAATAATGTGAATATGACTTTTACATGTCATGCATATTTAAGTACAAAGGTTCAAAACAGATGGGACATTATTTGGTTTGATGCTGAGACTTAGTGATGATTTATTTGCATATGAATACATGTAAATGTGGCATGGTCACAACTAGGCATGTTGTGATAATTAAATAATTGTCTGATCGCGATTATTTGGGCTAACCGCGATTATTGTGCACTTCAAATTCCAATCACATTTTAATGCCCAAATAAGGGAATTTTAAGGGAAGATAAGTGTGTCATTCAGTTGAACTCCCGAGCATCACTGAGCAGCACCGCGGACGTTAACCGGAGCAGCTGCTGTCTAGAAGAGCGTGTGAAGTGCTTATCAAGTGCCAAACTGCAGCAAAAATATAATCAGATGAATATAAACTTTGAGAGAGAACACAAAGTGCTCCGGCTTCAATTTAAACAATTTAAACAGTTGTGTGATGGCAAATATAACGGGTCATTGGGGGTTTATACACGCGGTGTTAATGACAGTGACACAGAGGAGATGCACCCTTACTCTGTTTCTGTGGAGTGATACAATTGTGAAACAAAATATCAAAGGTTTTGCTTCATGAGAAATAAGAGCTCATGGGTTCAATCAAAGAGCATATAAAAGTGAAGAAATTAGGACAAAAATATCTTACTATTGCATAATATAATAATATTATGTAATATAAAATATATCTAATAAAAATAAACATTTTATCTAATATTTTAATTAAAAAAATATTTTTTTTTTTTTTTTTAATGTGATCCAAAAACAACAATGTAAATATAAAATTGACCATAAATAAAGTTGGGCAAAAAGAGAGACATATTTTACGCATTTAGAAATATTTTGATATTTAATTTTGAATTTTTTTTCTTCATGTCATTCAAAAGTTTTTAAAGCCTTAAATCATATATCCTATTATATTATTTGATTTATATATTTGAATTAAAATATGAAAAAAAAAGACTTCTTAAGGTGTATGAAGCACACATGCGCCTTAAGAAATATGACAATTTATATGACGATTAACCGTGAAAGCCCTGAAAAAGAGGATTAATCATCAGAATCGCTATTATTTGTCTGACAATTAAGTGATTTTCTGTCCATTTTCGCTTTTGTCTTGCTCACTTGGAGGTTTGCAGGACTGCATTCATTGTAAAGCTGTTTTGAAAGAATATGTATGTATATGTATTTTGTAAAGTGTTACACAAATGATTAGAATACCCTAGAATAGAATAGAATAGAATTATGGGTTTATTGGTTTGATTTTTGCTTTGTCCTCAATAGCACTTTCAGTCCTGTTATTCTTTAAGAATAACTAAGAAAAGACTGGCCACAGAACAGAACAGAATCATTTCCAGCTGTTGAAGTGTCAGGAACTCGACTGTAGCTCATACCACCGTAAGCTAATGTGAGTGTGTTGTGAATGTTGATGTGTTGTCATTATAATCACATGATCTAAAAGCACAAACTTTCTGAGAATCTAATTATAGTGGACAAAACAATGAGACGCTCAGCGAGAGGAAAGAAAACTGTCACATCAGTCTTTCCTGGTGCTGCTGATATCTGTCTTTCTCTCAGCCAGTCCATTAACTCAAACCTTTTTTAATCTGTCATTGTTACCTGATTTGATCAAAATCCTTCAATTAATATGGCAGTGAAAACAGAGTGGCCAGGTGAACAGCGCAAGGGTTTGGGAGTGTTTACATGGCCAAATACTCTTACAAAATAAGTACTCCATCACCATAAAAATGGTATTACCATGGTATATGTCTCAAGACATGGCATTATCAAGGTAATATGATAAAAAAAACATGACATGCCAACAAAATTATATTTCCACAATATACTTGCAAAAACATGGTATTATCAAGGTACTATGCCATAAATCATGGTATCACAATAGTAGATATCCCAAAAATATGGTATTACCATGTTATATGTCCAAAATACGTGGTACATGAAACAAAAAAAAACATATATTACAAAAACAAAATGGTATTACCATGGTTTATGCCTGAATATTATGGTTTTACTATGACGAATGTAAAAAAGAAATGCATAGTATAAACATGGGTGAAATGAATGTGGCATTACTATGATATTTGCAAAATATCATGTCCAAAACAACATGGTACCATTGTAAATGTCCAAAAAACATGGTATTACCATAGTATTTGCCTAAAATATGGTCTTACCACAGTACTATGCCCATAAAACATG
The DNA here is from genome assembly GCA_032164185.1 of Moxostoma hubbsi. Lineage (NCBI taxonomy): Eukaryota > Metazoa > Chordata > Actinopteri > Cypriniformes > Catostomidae > Moxostoma > Moxostoma hubbsi. Next base: position 1,319,793 of record JAVLUX010000023.1, read on the forward strand.
GTATTACCATTGCATATGTCTAAAGTATGGTATTACTATGATATATGTTGGGGGAAAACATGGCATTACCATGGTGTATATCAATAAATATGGTCTTACCACAGTACTATGCCCATAAAACATGGTATTACCATTGCATATGTCTAAAGTATGGTATTACTATGATATATGTTGGGGGAAAACATGGCATTACCATGGTGTATATCCATAAATATGGTCTTACCACAGTACTATGCCCATAAAACATGGTATTACCATTGCATATGTCTAAAGTATGGTATTACTATGATATATCTTGGGGGAAAACGTGGCATTACCATGGTGTATATCAATAAATATAGTCTTACCACAGTACTATGCCCATAAAAATGGTCTTACCACAGTATTATGCCCATAAAACATGGTATTACCATTGTATATGTCTAAAGTATGGTATTACTATGATATATGTTGGGGGAAAACATGGCATTACCATGGTGTATATCCATAAATATGGTCTTACCACAGTACTATGCCCATAAAACATGGTATTACCATTGTATATGTCTAAAGTATGGTATTACTATGATATATCTTGGGGGAAAACATGGCATTACCATGGTGTATATCAATAAATATGGTCTTACCACAGTACTATGCCCATAAAACATGGTATTACAAAAGTTAATGTTCAAAAAATATGGTATTACTATTGTATGTCCAAAACATGTGATATTACCCTGGTGTATGTGGGAAAAAACATGGCATTACCATGGTGTATGTCAAAAATATAGTATTACCACAGTACTATGCCCATTAAACATGGTATTAATGGTGTATATGTCCATAAAACATGGTATTACCATGATAATATGTCCAAAAAACAACATGTATGTTAGTGTACAAAACAAGGACTAATTAGTTGTTTTGCACAAACAGGCATCACTCGTCATTTTCTTTTGTGAATATTAAAATCTAGTGTTCATTAAATGTGGATTAGACTACAGTAGATAAATGCTTTCTGCTTGCCAGCCATTGTTATAGCAACTGAAATAACCTGTCCTATTCTTGGAAAAATAAAAGCATTGGTGTATTGCGATAAGGTCTGTTAAAACTGTTCAACTATTTAAATATGAGTTCATTGATATCATGTTTTGTAGTGTTTATCTAAAACAATACATAACAGTGACTTTTTTCAACAGTCCAAGAGCTACATGTGCAGCAGTCTGGGGATGATCCTGAGCTTCACAATCGACTTTGAGTCGGGCTTCTCCTGCTCCGAGAGCGTTTCAAAGGTGAATACATGAAACATCGTTTTCTGTGATTTTATTTGACCCTTTTATTGAATATGTCCAATTACAACACGGTCATAATCATTTTTATTTACAGAGTTTAAAAGGTACTGCATGGCATGAATTACCTGGTTAATGAGCATTCAGAACTGAATATGATCTGAATATGTGCGGCTGTATGAATATGAATAGAGTAACACATAATGTTTCTGGGCTGACAAGTGAAATTAATTGTGCACTCTAAATTTGGCATGTATTGTTCTTGGTTAAAATAGCAAGCAGTGATTTGCACAGCAATGAAAAGTGTGTGAAAGTTGCAGATTCCAAAGTGCCTGTTACTATTGGTGGTCATGATGTCTGTGATGTTTAACTCACACTAGTAGGACAGCGTTGTGGCAAGAGGGACACAACGTCTTGTTCCTTCCATCGGGAAATGGAGGTTACAACAGTAACCGAGACATTCCCTATCTGTCACTCACTCGACGTGGTGTTGATGTAGTGACACTAGGGGTCCCTATTTGAAATGCCACAACAAAATGAATTGTGTTACATGGACTGCCGGTGCAGGTGCAAACAAGCTGCTGTGTGCCTAATAGCAGGTGCAAAAAATGATGCATATTTTCTCATACCACAGGGGGGGAGGGGGGTACGTATCTACTCTGGGAAAAGGCCACGCCAGCCGCGGCATCTTCTGTCTTTTTTTGTCCCCACAGTGTGAAAGTTTTTTCGGCTGGGGCCAAATGTGTTCGCACCGCTGAGACCACATTCTGCACAAAGGGGAGGTTAACATGTGGAAATATGTCACATGTGGAAGAGGTGCCATGGTTGGTCCTACCCAGAGGGGAGGAGCTCTACAAAAGTGCCGACCAGAGACAAAGGGAGCTCTGCCCATCAGAGAAGCGTTTAAACCAACAGGGAAACCTTACTGTGAAAATTACATCACAGGGGGTTACCAAAGGTAACCAGCACATGGGGAGCACCTACCCCAGTACAGGGCATACTAGCACACGTACTGGTCCCGGCTATGAATTCCTCAGCTGAATTCGCCAGCCACAGGGCTAGGGAGGAAGGACATCCAGGGTCCACCGTCTCTTGAACTTGCATGGAGGAAAAAGCACATGTTTACCCCTCACAGAGGGGAAAGGCGCTGTGCGCAAGCAGTACACCTGGCCAGCTGCCCCGCATACCTACCTGTTGGTTCCTGACAACACAGGGGACGAAACCGTCCCAACCCGGAGATTAGAATATCTTGTGAATGTATTGGGTATTGCCCAGCCCGTTGCCCTGCAGATGTCTGCTAGAGAGGTGCCACTGGCTAGTGCCCAAGAGGATGCCACACTCCTTGTGGAGTGTGCTCAAAATCCTAAAGGGGTGGGCACGCCCTGGGCCTGGTATGCCAATGCGATGGCATCCAAGATCCAGTGGGCAACTCTCTGTTTGGTGACAGCATTCCCTTTCCACTGTCCGCCAAATCAGACATAGAGCTCCTCAGAGTGTCTAAAGCTCTCAATCTAAGTAGATGCGCAAAGCACGCACCGGAGACAGCAACGATAAGGCTGGGTCTGCCTCCTCTCTGGGAAACTCTTGCAGGCTCACCACCTGATCTCTAAAAGGGGTAGTGGGAACATTGGGCACATAGCCTGGTCGGGCTCTCAAGATCACTTGAGAGTATTCCGGACCGAACTCCAGGCAGGAGTCACTGACAGAGAATGCCTGCAGGTCCCCAACCCTCTCAACTGATTCTAGAGGTTCAAACGGGGCTCTCCATAGACCCAGGAGGACCATGGAGAGATACCATGAGGGAAAGAGGTGGTGCCTAGCAGGATTCAGCCTCCTGGCACCTCTCAGGAACCTGATGATCAGGTTGTGCTTCCCCAGGGACTTACTATGTGGCTATAGCGGCCACATACACCTTCAAGATGGAGGATGACAGCCGCCCCTCCAGCCTCTCCTGCAGGAAGGAAAGCACTAACCCAACTGCACATCTCTGGGGGTCTTTCCCTCAGGAAGAAAACCACTTTCCAAACAAATGCCCCTTCAAGGTATATAGCTGTCTCGTAGAGGGAGCCCTGGCCTGAGTGATCGTGTCTACCACTTATGGAATAGTTCACTTTGGTGAATTAAAGTACCAATTTCCTTCCGAAGCAGCAAAATCTGTACATTATTCCAAACTTTTGGCCACCAGTGTATCATTTTATATAATATTTTAAAGTCTAACAGCATTTGGACGTTTGATCACTCGGTCTGATATAGTCTTCACCTGCTTCTCCACAGAAAATAATTTGGAAATACAAGTTCTCCCAGCTCAAGGGTTCCTCTGATGATGGAAAGACGAGAGTGAAACTCTTATTCCAGAATTCTGAAAATAAACAGATCGAAATGAAGGTTTGTCATTATGTTTATTTGTCACTAAAAGTTAACATTTATATAAATGTTAATACTTAAGAAAAAGGTTTAATTTGTGAACATTAGTAAATGCATTAGGTATCCTGAACTAACAATATATATATACTGTGTATATATATATACTGTATATTTTCTTGGAATGAATGTTACTATAACAAAATCTTTGCAAACGGCAGGGCCATATGTGCCGCGATCTACTTTTCGGCGCAGTTTCCTGGTGAAATGAACACTAGGAGGTGCTACAACAACTGCGCTTTTTCACTTACACACAAATCACGAGTACAACGGCTGATTTTGACTTTATAAACACTTCTTTTTTACACTATTACTCACACACTGCTGTGTTAGGATATCAAACCACTTATACTCTAACCCATCATTTGAAAAGCGATACATTTTAACGCTTTTGTAACAGACTCACCTACATTTACACACTTATTCCTATGTGAGTAGCTTGCGTGGTAAAAAACTTTGACCGTGTTTGAATTGTGTTGAGCCCAGTCAAGCACACAAGATTACACGTGATACGAAAGTGTCATGGAAGTGACACAAAATAATGTAATTGCTTTTCACATTTTTTTTTGGACACTAGGTTTAGGACGGTTAGGTTTAGATGTTGTTATGTGTAAGAATGTTGGTTTTGTTCACCTCTCATTTGATTTTAGATCACTATTGGTTAGGTTTATTTCAAGTTTTAGGTTAGGGAGGTTCATTTTACTCAATACAAACTCCATCTAATATTAACCTTAAAAACCTTGTCTGATTATGACAAAATTTCACTCGCTTTTGGCGCCCCCCCGCTGGACATTTCACTGGGAAACTGCGGCCAAAAGTGTAACAAGTGTGTAATTTCTTTTTGCCAAAAAAACTAAAAATGCCATGATCATGTAATGTTCTTGAGACCAGGCAGGGTAAAGTGTTACCATATAATACCATGTTAATAATATTTATATGCTAGTTACTCTTCGTAAGTATGCAAACGTGAATGCTTGTCCAATAAATTGCATGCATGCAGTCCATTTGTACAGTACATACTTAAGCAAATGTACTCTGGTGTTTCTTCAACTACAAGCACATTCATGTCACAGGGGTTGATTTTTCTAAAAGCAGATTAATAAAAAAGAATTCATATGACATATGAAAAACATATTTTACGTATCACATTGAACCTGTCTTCGAAGATTGCTTTTTAATGTATAGTTTTCATTGTTTTCTCTTGTCACAGACCCAGAATTTCAATCTTAAAATGTGAAAATGCATCATATATAACAATGTTATTATGTTGGCTTGACATTGTTTAGGGTCCTTAAGCTGAGACCAAAGTTTCACGAATTTGTCCAAGAGCTTTTAAGCGACATTCACCAAACTTGGCACAGACCTTCAGGCTGTTCTGGAATAGTGTGCTATGTCTTTTCTAATTGATCGGACTTATGGTTTTCACACAACAGACATTTCAAATTCTGAGAAATACCATATTTTTTCACCACCATGACATTGTTGCATCAGACCAAAATATAGTTGAAGAAACGCCACTTGCGTTGCATTATGGATTGCGTTCGGAATGCAATGATGCATGACCTCAAACACGCGTTCACACACAGTAGTTGCATTGTATATTTCAAACCTGATTCACTTGACTGTATTTCATGTAACCAAGAAACAGATTGAACAAACTTTTAAGTGTTTTTTTTCCCATTCCCAATGACCGTACGGACAGGAACTGGAGTTTGCTAACCTGACGGCGGTTCTTCACTGCATACACGCGTTCATTGCTGCCAAAGTGGCCACGGTGGATCCTGTCTTTGTCAACAATCAACGCATCACACAGAAGTACATGAGCAACAGCTAGAAACTTCAGTGTTTCATGAACATGTACGATCTCGTCCATTTTATGCACAACATTGATGGATATATCTAGTTCTCGTTATTTTTGTATAAATCTTCTAAATTGAGAAGGATGTTTAAGAAGAAAAACATTGACAGTAGATGATATTTTGACATGCATTGAATTATGATTTCTTACCCACAAATGTGATCTCAAATGTGATTATGTAGCAGTGCAAATGTTCACACATATAGCATTATGAGTTAATGCATGCATAGCATTGAACAATTTACAAGGCAAAACGGGTGAAACTTTGAGACTTTTAGCTGTAATATCAACCAAACTTTGGCAAATATTTGACTTTCAGTGTTCTTTTATCATCTTCCCTTTTTTATTCAACCCCTCAAATAAAGCAAACTATTTCAGCACAAAGCAAAATGGCAAATCTTATATAATATTTTAAAGTCGCTATTGATTTTCTCCATTTGAAGTGCTACCTACAGTATGTTACACAAATCTGACATGTGCGATTACAAAGTTGTCAGTTCATAGAATAGTAATTATGTCCTTAACAAATTGAATTTCTGTCCAATTTGTAAAACTCAGTCACTGATCTGTTATTCTTTTTATTTCTGTTGTTATTTCAGTTCTTTTCCAAATAAAGGAACAGTAAGTTCACTGTTGATACACTGTTGCATGATTCTTATCTGAGTGCAGATAAAAGAGGTAAATATGTGTACTGTTCATTATGAGGGTCCGAAAGGATGAATTCAATTACATTTGTTGAATCTTTTAGTTTTAGATTTTCTAAGTATATTTTAGATATTATCGATGAGTTCTTAAGCTGCGTTCACACCGCCAGCGACACCATCCCATTCATTTTCAATGAGAGCACAGCGACGTCCAGCGACACGAGCTGTAGCATCCTTTGGTGACAAGATGTGGGTGTGTCCAGCGATGCGACAAAGTTGAGACAAGTTCAACTTTATTCAAATGAAGAGTGACTTACGGGAGCGACAGCCAATACAAGAGAAGACAGTAGAGCTCATGTGATCCTTCTCTCTCTCTGCTCCTGCAGTAATGGAAAGATCAGAGGATGCACCCTCTGCAGCAGCTCATCAAACTGGGTCCTGTCAAGCCTGAAGTACTGCTGGAACCGGACTTCATCCAGCCGCTGCTCCTGCACCAGCCGGTGGTACTCACCGTGCTGACTCCGAGATTGAATGGTGTTGTAGACCCAGACAGACCGGCGTTTGCGTTTTCGACGCAGATAAACAGCCGCTATGGCAAAGAGCAACTCCTTGTTTCTCGTTCATCTAGTGCCAAGTCGCTGGCAGTGTGAACGCAGCTTTAATTGTATTAAATATATTTATCATATAATGTGTTTCACGCCCGAATCATTTTGAGAGTGTTACCAAAATGATTCATGTTTATTTCCGTGATTCATTTTCTTATTTTGTTCTTTTAATTTTAGGGTGTCAACATCTACATGACAGGTTTCGTGACATTCTCCTGTTAAGACGTCTTTGTCTCAAAGATTTTTTTTTCAGTGATTCAAAAATACATTAAAAATACAAGCAATTGCTTAAATAATACACCTCAAATTACCTCAAAGTCATTTTAATAATTTCTTTGTGTTAAAGTAAAAAAATTTCTAAATGATGTAACCATCAGGAGACAGTAAAAATTATAATAAATAAATAAAAAATAAATGTTGGTAGTTTGGTAGGTAAATGTTTCTTTAAAACATTTTATCATTTTATAAAATGCCCAATTCCCAATGTGCTCTAAGTCCTTGTGGTGGCGTAGTGATTCGCCTCAATCCGGGTGGAGGATGAATCTCCGTTGCCTCCACGTCTGATACCGTCAATCTGCGCATCTTATCACGTGACTTGTTGAGCACGTTACCGCGGAGATGTAGTGCGTGTAGAGGCTTCAGAGACGTTATGTCGAAGAAGCGACACTAGGGGACTCCCTTGAGAGCCTTTCACATCTTTGATCTTTGAGAAAAGGCCAATGAGAAGTTGTCAGACAGAATTTGCATGTCCCGCCCCCGGACATACGGGTATAAAGGGAGGGAAATGGCTCAGCTTAGCGACGTGGCCGGGAGGACACAACGTCTCGTTCCCTTCATCAGGGAATGGAGGTTACATCTGTAACCTAGAAGTTCCCCGTCTGTCGCTCACTTCGACGTCATGTCGAAGAAGCGACACTAGGGGTCCATTTCATATCACGCCATGCGCTGAGCCGTGTATGTGTACTGCTGACACAGGAGCGGGCAGGTATTTTACGTGATAAAGCGACCGGCTGTGTCAGACTGCACGTACCCTTCCCCAATGCCCCATAAAATCATCAAAGCCTTCTGGTTCTTTACCCCCGACAGGGGGGAACAAGGCGACGTGCCAAGCATGGGAGCAGGCCGCGCCAGCTGCACCTTTTCTCTCTCTATATTTCTTGCATAGAGTTAAAGCGGATGGGGCAATCTTAATGCAATCACACGCATCGGGGAAGCCGATATTTCCCAGTTCCTATTCTTTCAGGGGGAAAAGACCCTGCGGAGACCACAGGCTGGGGGAGGTAAAGCGTGGGGAATACATCACATGTGAGTGGCACGCAGTGACGGGGAACCGCATTATAGCGACCACGAGGAGGTTACCCCATGTGACTCTACCCTCCTTAGCAACCAGGTCGAATTGGTTGCTTAGGAGACTTGGCTGGAGTCTCCAGGGGTGGTAGTTAGCGTATTTACTCGCTGAGCTACATAGGCCCTCTGGAATAATTGCTTTGTAATAAAATAAAAAATTAAAATAAGCCAAAAAACAGAGAGCAGCCCTTTAGACCATCACGACTGTGTGAAGTAAAAATAAATGAATTAAATCAGATACTTGAAAAGTAAAACATAACATTGTATTTTATACAGCTTATGGGGTTTTTGAGTCACAGATACTACAAAATGTGCATATATTGTCTATAAGAACACATTAGACCAACAATATTCCCCCAAATGTTGACCCAACTGGCAAAGCAAGCTGAACAAATGTTGAACAATGTTGCTGATTTGCAAGTTTCCAGCACTCACAGGAACATGATTAAATTATGCGGTTAGTCCTAGAGTCTTATTTTTTTGCTGTTGCCTGACTTTTGCTGTTATTAAAGTTTTTTTTGTTTGTTTTTTGCCACTGTTAACAGTTGTGTGGTGAAGTGAGGAACTCATCTTTTAAATTGTCAAAGACTGCAACATAAAAATAGTAAAATATCTCAGCTCAGCAGGTCCTTAAAATGCAAGTGAATGGTGATCAGACATTTGAAGCTACAAAAATCACAGACAGTCAGCATAAACGTCATCAGACAACTCCAGCGGTTAAATGAATGTCTTGTAATGCAATAAGATTGCTTTTGGTGCGAAAAGGATAATGTTAAAGTACTTTTTAACTATAAACTATCTGGTCAGCAGCAGTACGTGCATTCACAAGAGTGTGGAGATCATGTGGTCTCTCGTGTGACCTATTTGTATCGGCATATTACGGACGTAATCTCACATACTTCTCTCAGTTGAGACATCCAGGATAAACACACAAACGCACCATTGTGCGTAAAGAAACATATACAAATACAGATCTAAACCAAAACCAACTTCTGTGCAGTGTTCCGTCTTCTCACTTGTAAACAGCGCTGCTATTCCAGCCGTGTCGCACGTGCATCAGTTCTCGCGTGAACATGCGAAAACATTTAACGTCACTTGTGCATACTGCTGCTGAGTGATGTTTTATAGTTAAAAAGTACTTAAATATGTATCTTTTCCGCACTAAAAGCAATCGTCTTGCTTTAGAAGAACCGCTGGAGTCGTATGAATGATTTTTATACTGACTGTCTGTGATTTTTGGAGCTTTAAAAGAGAAATCTCCATTCACTTGCATTTTAAGGACCTTCTGAGCTGAGATATTTTACTATTTTACTTCAAATGTCATACACACCTGAGACAGCATGAGGGTGAGGAAATAATGAGAGAATTTTTATTTTGGGGCGAACTATCCCTTTAAGACTCAAAAATCCTACTGCTTCATGTTGCCTTCATTTTTTGTTGTCATAATTTTTTAAAAATATTGAAGAAGTTGTGTACACTCAATTAATACCTTTCACTTGATGGTTACAACACAACATTTTTGATGTCATTAAATCAATTTCTTTGGAGAAAATGCTAATTTTTTTATTTATTTATGTATTTTTTTTAAATTGACATAACGATTGCATTCCTACAAACTTGACATATACGTTTAACTAGGTTTTTAAAATATATGTATTTTAATTCGTATCATCTCTGACAACCTTATCTGTCATTGACCCCTTTATAAACATTAGCATAATTCCAGAAAACACAAAAAAAATATTAATAATTGGCTTAAAAACACTTTTTCAAAAAATCATCCAAGCTTCTTTACATTTTCTCTGTGCATAATATAATTCACGCTTCGTCACTTACAGTGCTACAGCAACTGCAGAGACGCAACACAACGCTTTGAAGAGCACGCACATGTGAAGTGCTCGCCTGAGTGAATACTGAAGTAGCGACTCTCAGCTTCCCTTTCAAAGAACTCTGAAGTCTTCTGGGCCACAGAGACACCAGAGACATGAGTCAGTGCTGAATTCAACTCAGGCACAGAGGAAGACCGATTTAGAAGGATAAACGAGAGAAAATCTCACAGCATCAAAAGCGATTGATTCATCTACCAGCTCTGTAATGTGGGATTCTTCACAAACACGTCATTGCTCAATTACTGTCCCTTCTTTAGGGCACTTGATTCGCTCTGAAGTGTTTCAGGAGCGTGGGCCTGGCATCAGAAGAGCTGGTGTTCTGTTCCGCTCAAGTATCACTGACGCTAGGCGCTGACAATGTCACATTCAGTTGTCTCTCGAGAGGTTGTTTGTGCGACACTATTTAGACGCAAATACAGAGATGGTAAAATGATCACACCATAAAAGGTAATTTCAAAAACATTTCAATCTCAGTTGCCTCCGCGTCTGAGACCGTCAATCCGTGCATCTTGTCACGTGACTTGTTGAGCATGTTACCGTGGAGACGTATCACGTGTGGAGGCTTCACGCTATTCTCCGCGGCATCCACGCACAACTCACTGAGAGCGTGAACCATATTATAGCGACCACTAGGAGGTTACCCCACGTGACTCTACCCTCCCTAGCAACCGGGCCAATTTGGTTGCTTAGGAGACCTGACTGGAGTCACTCAGTTTGCCCTGGATTCGAACTCCCGACTCCAGGTGTGATAGTCAGCTGAGATACCCATACCCCCCTATGGCAAGCCATTTTAACTTTTAATGACATGCAGAATATGAATTATAGATATAAACTATTACATTTTCACTATACTAATTATTGCTATCAGAAAATGAATTATTAGTAGTGAAAGTGCTTTTTTATATCAGTAAATACATTTGCACTAGTAAAAACATTCATTCCTGATATCAAAAGCGACGCCATTACTCGCGGAAATACGCATTCTTGATATAAAAAAATTTCAAAAAAATAAAAAAGCATAATTATTGATATCTGAAAGTGGCTTTTCACTAGTAACATTGTACAATTATCTGTCATTCACTCCTGTTCAAAATGCATTTACTATAATTAATTACTGACTAATTGGAATTCCAGTTATATTTCAGATATGATCTTCTAACTGGTAAACATGATACTTTTTTACATTTACGTATTTGGCAGATGCTTTTATCCAAAGTGACTTACAGTGCACTTATTACAGGGACAATCCCCCCCGGAGCAACCTGGAGTTAAGTGTCTTACTCAAGGACACACTGGTGGTGGCTGTGGGGCTTGAACCAGCAACCTTCTGATTAGCAGTTATGTGCTTTAGCCCACTACACCACCACCACTCCATTGTATTTGTGGACTGTGTTTTTCTATCAATCACAACAGTATTGCTTATGCAAATATCCATTCATGACAATTCAACAACTGATTTAAAACTAGTGAAAATTCTCCTTTTTGAAATCTGTAACCGTATTTCAAAATCTCAGATTTGGTATTTCAGATATCAGCAAATTGGAGTAATTTAAGATATATCAAAATGCTTTATTGTTCATTTCAGTAACATTATAGATATCTGAAATCAACCAATTAACCAATTTCCATATTAATGAGTTACAGATAAACAGTGCTGGGTAGATTACTGCTGAAACGATTGCAAATTACACAATTTATCGTGTAATCTTTAAGATTTCACTTTAAAGTAATAAAACCTGATTACTTTGGGATTACTTTTGGATTACCCATTTTTTGGTCTTAACCTAAAAAAATGTATTTCTGAAGCATGGGCCGAAGTGCGTTTGCATGTGACCGACAACTCTGAAATGTTTGTTTACAGATGAGTGTCTTGAATTATTGACAGGTGGGTGAGGGCTTGAATCAAATACATTATTTTCGATGAAGGGTGCAAATACAAACAGTTTGCCATTTATTTGTGTATTCATTTAGAAACTAAATTCAAAACGGAAACTAAATGCCCCGTGTGTATTTGTGGATTGTGTTTAGCACTTCCTATGTAGTGTATCAATTTCCGTAGCTACTGTACATGCACACATGGCTAGATGGTACATAAAGTATGTAACATACAGACTGCTCTTTTAAATTTAGGAGAATAATAAGTAAATAACACACTAGCTGTTGCCTTTGGCTGGCTGATGATGTAATGAAGAATGCATGTAATCCATAGCAATTGAACTGTTATCTGATTATGCGCATTATAAAAGCCCGTACTGCAGTTAAGTTACAGTACATCAGGGCATTGCCAATAAAGTGCAGTCTTACAGCAAAATTAATACATTTATGCATTTGGCAGACGCTCCCCCCGGAGCAACCTGGAGTTAAGTGTCTTGCTCAAGGACACAATGGTGGTGGCTGTGGGGATCAAACCAGCAACCTTCTGATTACCAGTTATATGCTTTAGCCCACTACGCCACCACCACTACACACTTTTATCCAAAGTGACTTACAGTGCACTTATTACAGGGACAATCCCCCCCGGAGCAACCTGGAGTTAAGTGACTTGCTGTGGGATCGAACCAGCAACCTTCTGATTACATGTTATGTGCTTTTGCCCACTATGCCACCACCACTCATGTTAACAGTAGGGTGAGAAATATGAGCTATTTTTAAGAATACACAGACTGATGTTTGTCAAAATAATAATAGGAAAGAGTGTTATTTTAAAGTAATTCTGTAATTATTTATCTTTGTGTACATTAAAGATAATTATGATTTCCAGCCCCTGACAGATGCTTAATGTAAACTTGTGTTGGGTTTAGAGTAGCTCCTAACAGTACACGCATCATGTAGTTGGAGAACAGCGAGAGCCTTGAAAATGAAGTGTTTTTGGGGGGGGAATGAACAAGGTTTGCCTGTTCACAGTCAGTGAGCAAAACCCTGTTCAGATGAGAACACAGGGGAGTAAACACAGCAGACTGGAAAAACACAGACAAACACACAACACAACACCAGTAAGAGACGTATGGAAATCTGTATGTGCATATATGTATGCATATTTACAATAACGTGATAATGATTAAATTAAATCAGTTATTTACTTTGCAATCTAAGCATACTGCATACTTAAACAGTACATACTATCATAATTACTATTATTATTATTTTAATTAATAAATTAGACAGTTAAGTCACAATTTACAATATAAGAATTGCGTTAGATAACAAACTATAAAAAACAAGACGTGACTACATTGTCCACAGACTTATCTGGGTCTGTTTTTGTGTGTTATAGTGATGGATTGGATTTCTTTTTTCTTTAGAATAAATTTGTCTAATCTTTTATTTCATATCTACATATTATTGTGTATGTAGTTGGTATGATGCACATATAGAATGCAATGGTATGTGATGACTTGATTGCAATCTTTCATAGTTCAGCTCGGAGAGGACGTGTGGAATTATGATGTGTTTAACCTCTGCTATGATCTGCTGCCGTCTGCTTCTGTATTTCATCAAACACATGTCAGCGTATGTCAGACATTCTCCTTTAATATCCTATATTTCATCTGTTTAAGCTTGCATGTGATACTGAGAAATCTATAGATAGACACTTTGATGACAGATATAAGTTATTCTGTTACATACTGTACAAGCCGTCACAATGCCGATGATTTGTAATTAATTGCCATTCTTTTGACAACACATACGAACCAAGCAAACACTTTCAAGTGGGATTGACAGAACTCAACAGGGCTTCGTGTTCTTGCGACGGAGGCAGCAGCTGGTGATAAGATTCATTACAGGTTATTTTGTAGTTACTGACATTTAGTTTGAACATTTTCAGACCAGACTTACTTTCCAACCACATCTGGTGCCAAGTTTTGTAATGACATCTCCTGGTTGCCCTCTGAATATTTCCAGAGAAATTACAGGTCTTGAAATTGAATTGAAAAAAAGAAATAAAAAATGCTCAAATGATGGCAGTATTGCCTAGAGGCTGCCTTTGTTTAAAGTACATATGGGGGTTTTATTTAGTCGGGAATACAGTGGTATTGATGTGGGACATTTTTTGAGTGGCAATAACCTGCAAAAGTGCCTCAACTGTTTAGTGAATTAGCCCTAAAAAGGGGCTTCCACTCGCATCAGCGGTGCCGTCTAGCCAAATACATTGGTGTTATGGTGTGAAGTGTCAGCATTGCCACTGGTGCCAAACAAACAATTTCAACACTGACCCTATTGCCGCCATATGACTTTCAGAGTGTCCGCCCATGATTACCGTACCATTCCAATAACATATCATTACGTTGGTGATGTCAACACTAAAATCAAAGCAAGACATTCTCTGCATCTGTTTTCATGTGGAGATCAAAACGACACTTGACGTTGGCATTGAGCGTTGCAGCTCCCATTTGGGAATGACAAAGTTCAGGCATGCAACTCTGAATAGGACAAGCCGATGGGTACTTTGAACTTCTTATCTGTTAGCCAATCAGCTCATTCACATGTGAACTGTCAAGCCAGTAGGCTAACGTGGTGTACACCGATTGGTCCTTTGACGTGTGATTGGGTACATTTATGCATTTGTAAGACACTCTTATCCAAAGCGACTTAAAGTGCACTTATTACAGGGAAAATCCCCACGGAGCAACCTGGAATCAAGTGCCTTGCTCAAGGACACAATGGTGGTGGCTGTGGGGATCAAACCAGCAACCTTCTGATTACCAGTTTAGTACTTTAGCCCACTACACCACTGGGTGGCCAGTGAACGTGCATACTCTCTCTTTGCCTAACATTAAAACGTTCTCAGTTTGCAAGTAAGTCAGGTTCTCGTGTTGTGAGTTTTCTCTGAAAGTGCTATTTGCTCAGGTGGTTGCTGGGGCTTTTTCTTCAACCAGCTTGCACAGTGAGGTCTGCTTTGTCCATGACACACAGATGTGTTTCTTAATCGAGGTAAGCCATAGCCAAATCAGGCACAGGCATATATCGCTATCTTAGGTCATTCGTTTAAATAAATCCACACATAGCTGGTCTGAGTCACTAGTTAAAAAGGCTCTGGGCTTTTCAGGTCCATGTACATATTAAGAGTCAGGTTACTTTAGGCAGTTTAAGTCATTCTGCCGAGTAGCCCCAATCACGCATACAGCTTTAGTTCATTAGCTTTATGCCAATCGACCAAGCAGGCCAAGGTATACCTAGCAACTCTAGTGTACATTTGGTGCACATGGCTCTTCGGCGCAGCAGCAGTGCACAAGTCTTGGTGATAGATCTGCATGTTTGGGGTGTTATTTTTTTGTTCAGTGTTAAGCATTTGTAGAGCTCAAATATAGTATGTTTGTGTATGTTCAGGCAGTAGCAAGTATCTGTACATGCAGCAACAGCAGCAGCAGCAGCGTAGCAGATCTACTCTGCCAAGACCAATATTTGTCATACCCACATACACATGCTAAATAGTCATGACAGGAGTTGTCATGACTGAAATGTCATAATTCGAACACCAGAAAGCGCTTTGGTCTTCTTTATGCTGTCGGCCCCTCAGGAAGACCACTCTGGTTTTGAAGTCATTGTGCGGGTGGCATAATCATAGGTGAAATTGGGACATTTTCCGCCAACTCAGAGGTTGTTTTAAGTAAACACAAATGCCAGAGCATCAATTTATGCCCCGTTTTTGTAAACCCACCCTAGGGACAATCCATGAATCAAAACTTGGGTGAATCACAAGTTAAATAAGGACAAGAGTGGTTTAATTACATTTTTAAAAATGGCAGTTTTTTTGTGGTATTAGCTGAGGCAAGTTATTATTGCTTTAATTTAGGGGTTAGAGAGCAAAGTATTACATTTCAATCCATTAAAGTCCAATGCTATTTGTGCTATGGACATGAATGATACCTCAAATCATGTTGCTTTAGTTTTTTTTCCCAATGTACTCTAAGTCCTCCTGATGGCATAGTGACTCACCTAAATCCAAGTGGCGGAGGACGAATCTGTAATGACACGCCAACACGGGAGCTGTGATGAACCCAGATGCGGGAGTTTATTTCACAAAACACAGGTAAGGAGAAACAGGTAACTAGCGAGAGCAGGGTAGGTAGGTAAGGTATAAAGTCTAACAACACATTCGTTAGTTAAACATAGAACATAGAACAATGGCAGAGGGCACAGATCCATAAATCGTTAATTCCTACGTGGCACTTGCCAAAACAGGAAACTTAAGCTTCAGACAGGCCTTAAGGTGATTTCCTTCCATAAACTGGGGAGCACGTCTGTGTATAAAGACATGAATTACATACAGTGTTCTTAAAGTCACATTTCCCACACATACAGAGCAGGGTGATAGATGTAGCCGGTCCTACTCGCCCCGCTCCGAACGGGACTCGAACCGACGTCTCCGGCATGGGAGGCGGGTGCGCTAACGAGGAGGCTAAAGGCTACAGCCTCTAGCGTCAGTCGCTAGTGCACCTCTTGAGGTCAGGAGAGTGAGGTTTATACACTGCACAGCTATCTACCAGCTGGCTCCCGTTACATTCACCCCCCTAAACCTCACTCCCATCCGGGTCACGGCACCAATGTAGCCGGTCCTACTCGCCCCGCTCCGAACGGGACTCAAACCGACGTCTCTGGCGTGGGAGGCGGGTGCGCTAACGAGGAGGCTAAAGGCTACATCCTCTAATGTCAGTCGCTAGTGCACCTCTTGAGGTCAGGGGAGTGAGGTTTACACACTGCACAGCTATCTACCAGCTGGCTCCCGTTACATAGATAACAGGTAAATTTCACTCAGGTAAGGATATATACATAGTTAACTCATGCTCCACATTGATCACTAATCTTGCACATCCAGAGCAGTTCATCAATAAACAGGTGAGGTTAATACAGGTGAGTCGGCATGCCATACAATCGGAATATTCAAAGTCACCAATCTTGCAAATCCTGACCAGTTCGTTGATAAACTGGTTGGTGATACACAGAGGAGCAGTTTGCCACTGTGTCAGAGTAAAAGGTGAATCCAAGGTACCTACAACAAGGCTAGACGACGACTGAGAGGGATGTTTAAGTGCCTGTCCATACGAGGTGATGAGCTGCAGGTGTGCTCTCAATGGGGCGTGTGGTGAGTTGTGTGTGGATCGTGGAGAGTAGCATGAGTCTCCGCATGCTGTGAGTCTCCGCGGTGTCATGCACAACGAGTCACGTGATAAGATGTGCGGATTGACGGACTCAGAATCGGAGGCAACTGAGTCTTGTCCTCCGCCACCCGGATTGAGGCGAGTAACCGCACCACCATGAGGACCTACTAAGGAGTGGGAATTGGGCATTCCAAATTGGGAGACAAAGGGATAAAAAATATGTGTTGTTCATGACACTTTTAGATCCCATCCATTCATACTGCGTTATTTAGAAAGAACAATTTCTGGAGAGCTGCCACCAGTGGCTTAACCCGATGGCTCCCCAAGGAAGTATGAGTATGGAGAACATCTAGCACCGGTACAGCGGCTTCCAACTTCCTGCGGTAAGCCGTGGAAGAACATATTCTGTGCCACAGAAATCATGAAGTCATCAGCTAAAGTCAGGAAAAAGTCAGAAAACCAAGAGTATTTTTTTTTCTTTTACAATGATACACCTTATCGTAACAGCACAATGCAACAAATTCCTATCAAAAAGTAATTTGTCTGTCACGCTGAAAGTAAAAATGCTGTGCAAAGCGACAAATTCACAGCGAAACAGAACATATATGATGTGTAATTTATAGTTATGAGAAGCATCATTTTGGACCAATTAGATTCATTGTGGTCGGAGATATCCAGCATGACACAAAACCGAAACCACTGAAAAGGTTTTTTTAATCTGTAAATGTGGGCAGTCAGTTTGATTTCTAAACAAACCGTTTTGAACCATTTCGCTTACCGTAGTTTTATGCAGTAAATGGTCTTGGTGGAATGAACAGAAATATTTAAGCTGTGAATCTTACAGTACGCTGACAAAGTACATTCAACTCTTTTAGTTCAATAGAACAAGATAAATCCTGTTTTCCATTTTTAAGAAATCTATACGTGCATCATGGATATGTGTTTTGGATTCAAAGAAGTCCTGCAGAAGGTTTATAATAAAAACACTGTGAACGTCTGCCAAATGCTCTTTGAGAAACTGTTGAATATTAAACACAGCAGAGCTGCCTGATCTCATATCCACCTGCGACGCATTGGCCTTTTGCTGCTTTATTATTGCATTAAAAATGCACGCTTTTTAAATATGCACGACCCTTTCTTTCCAAAATGCACATAAACATGAGTATCGCTGCCGTGCTTTTGCTGTGGCGTGAAACTATTGTTTTAATGTGGCAGATGATGCAATAGTTCAATGCAAGAAGTACCATGACAAATGTTCATATTGTCATTCCTCAAATTCGGCAGGGATGAATGATTCAAGGGTGTTCAAAAAATGCATTGATCCTGTTTAAGTAAAAACCAGTTTAATTGCTGGATATTTTAGCGACATTTTAACTGTAAACAAACTCTGGCAGAGGGATGTAATGAGACTTCCTCAACTGCCCACAAACACACATACACAGATATCAGGATCCATTAATTCTCTCCACGAGAGCAAATCCTCATATTTTATATTCTTAAACAGAGCTGGATTAAAATGATTGCGATATGGTGCGGACAAACTGTCTGATGCTTTTGAGATCAAGTGCAAGGATATGCTTTTATATGCAGTAATTAGTGGTGTTTGCTAAAGCCAAAGTCACTTTTATCATTCACTCACACAAGAGCCCATAACCTGAAGTCTTAAACTTTAGCATGAAAATCGTCCCGCTCTGTTTGTGCTTGATACCACAAATCATGCAGCTTGTTCAGGAGAACTTTTCTTCATAAAATATTAAATTCAGTCATGCATTTCTTTGTTTAGTAGCAAGTGTTTTTGAGGATAAAGTGCAGATGTTTTAAAATATGAAACTTCTTTAAGTATTACTGTCTGTTTCTATATTTGAAGGTGTGTGAAGTCAGTAGGAAAATCATGCATGGCTCCGGAATGCCAGTCTTGGAGGATAACACATATTCCCAGATGCAGGTGGACTGGGGCCAGTACATCGACCATGATATCTCCTTCACCCAGCAGAGCTCCAGTAAGGTTGCCTTCTCCAACAGTCTGGACTGGCTGCGCAGCTGTTTCAGTGCCAACCCCTGCTTATTCAGGTAACACCAACTGTAAACTAGACAGGTAAAGTTTGTGCAGACACATTTTGATGTTGGCCTTATCTAAAGTTAAATTGGTTAACTTGCATGCTAAATAGCGAGAGAGAGAGAGAGAGAGAGAGAGAGAGAGAGAGACAGAGAGAGAGAGAGAGAGAGAGAGTAACTTAGAGCACATTAAACCCTTTGTGTGGGTTTGTTTACATTTAAATTTTTGACTGATGGGGTTTAAATTAAAAAGCATTAAAAACTATTTGAACATATCTTCAATGTAAATCTCTCTAAATGTTTCTCATGATCTTAAAAATCTTTTGATCTGAAGGCGTATGCTTAAATGTTTGAAATTAGTTTTGTATACGAAAATATAATTGTGCCACCATCAGGGCTGGACTGGTAATCTGGCATACATTTTCCCGGTGGGCCGATGCACTTTGGGGCCGATCAAGGGCGGAAGGACCATCGGGAAAACCTAGTGGGCCAGTGGGTCGGCCGCGAAACGGCACAAATGAGCAGCGGTAAGCTAAAATGAGCCGCCGCGTTATGCAGAACTGATCCCCCGCTCAAATTTTGGGTCAGTTGCTGTGTAAAATCCTGGGCCGATTTCGCTTCCCATTCCAGCCCTGGCCACCATATTAATTTATTTCATTATAAAACTAAAATGTGATAATAACAAAAAGTTTTTGAAATGAATGAGATTGTATTATCTCAATGGGACCTTCCTGGATAAATAAAGGAGATATATATATATATATAAAAAAAAGCATCCCAGAGTTTCATGTGTGAAAATACTAGACAAAGGTGGCTCAGCGGTTAAGGCTGTTTACTGACCGAAAGGTCGGGGCTTCAAGCCCCAACACCGCCAAGACGCCACTGATGGGCCCTTGAGCAAGGCCCTTGATCCTACCATATGTGCTCTGACCCATATGTGAAAAAAAAAAATAATTTCACTGTATATATGCAGAAATGTATGTATAATGTGAGACAATTGATCAGTTATTATATACACTAAGATTGTAACTAATCTGAGTCTCGCAAAAGAACTAAAATGAACACTACACCAAAATGTACGATTCTCCCATTCATGTTTGGCCTGACACGTCCTTATATTGTCTCTGGTGTTGTGTATTATTAATCACAAGCAACGTATATTTTCATATCAGGGTCTCTCCTACAGTTAGTTTTCTTGTATTCACTTGATAAGACATTTTCATCCATCCATCCATCGTCAACCGCTTATCCTGTACAGGGTCGCGGGGGGCTGGAGCCTATCCCAGCTAACATTGGGCGAAAGGCAGGGTACACCCTGGACAGGTCGCCAGTCCATCGCAGATAAGACATTTTCATTACAATAATCTCTCACTTTGGCATTCCAAGTCAAGCAGCAGCGACTCTTTACTTTCAGACTCGACTGACAGAAGTCATTGTTTAAACAGATAAAATGCCACGTGTTTTCTCCAAGGTAAAGTTATTGTCTAGCACTCTCTTTGTCTGATGTTGTTGGTCTCCCGTGAGTCAGCGGTGGGAATATATTTGACTCGGAGGGCAGTTCAGGCCTGTTGCTTCGGAACGTCGGAGATGAACCCAGGAATGGGGCTGAGGAATATAATTAAACCGAATATATATCTTGATTACTTCTTTATCTACAGGAAACCACAAATTCCATTTAAAATGGAGGCCACGGGAGCGCTGTTTTGGTTATAGTTGGATCCTTTAGGGGAGAAACTGCTCATAGAAATGTTGGGAATATGGATTGTAACTAATCTGAGTTTCACCAGACAGACTTGGTGTATGATGTATGCAACAGCATTTTATTCATGTCCACCCTAAGCCCCTGCACACACTGTGTACTGCATACTAATACAGAGAGCATCAACCTGAAAATGACAAACAGAAATTAAGCAAAAAGTATTTGTGATTCATTCTCAATGTCTCAAAGCTCTCAAAGCTCAGGAGACTTGAAGGAAAATTCTGGGTTTAAAACCAGGAGAGCATTTGATTATCACAAACAAATACATTTTCACTCATCCCTCCATTTCTTAAAAAAAAAAAGCAAAAATGTGGGTTACAGTGAGACACTTACAAAGGAAGTCAATGGAGCCAATCCGTAAATGTTCGAATACGCTGTTTCAAAAGTATAGCCACAAGACATAATCAATGTGTGATTTTTGGGCAAGACAGTGTTGGCGGTTCGATTCCCGGCCCACATGACTCCACATGCCGAAGTGTCCATTGGGCAAGACAATGAACCCCAAGTTGCTCCCAATGGCAGGTTGGCACCTTGCATGGCAGCTCTGCCGCCATTGGTGTGTGTGTGTGTGTGTGTGTGTGTGTGTGAATGGGTGATTGGGACACAGTGTAAAGCACTTTGGTAATCTTGCCATGACGACACAATGCCTAACCCTGTAATCCCTCAAAAATGACAATTTACAGCTTGAATAATGCACACGTTTTAACAGAAGAATTAATGCAAGTGTGTTTATATAATTATAATCTTCAAATTTCTGCATTTAAACCCTGCAAATATTGGCCCCATTGACTTCCAGTGTGAGTGCGTCACTGTAAAGAAAAGGAGAGACAAGTCAAAAACATACATTTTATTTGCGAAATGTGACGTTCTTCTGAATGAAACTGAATATTCAATGAAAAACTTTGTAAGTTGGGTTGCTCATTTATTCGGAGTGTTTTTTAATGTGTAACTAAGCAGTGTTGAAAGTGTTGCTAGGTGGGTGGTTACTGGTTTATGACAAAAGAGTCCACCCCCAAATCTCTAGATATGACTCAGTTCTTTCCTTCAATGTTTCACTTTTTATTTTCTTTGCATAAACCCAGCCTGATCTCAGGAAAGTGACGGGACTGTGGCGATGTTTTCGCAAAATTATATTCTGGTAGTTATGACGTGAAATGTCCACTGTGTGGCGCTAAAAGCGAGTTAAATGTGCTCCCAAACAGATCGTGCTTTAAATTAACAAATCAACCTTCCTACCCAAACCTTAAACCTTAACCTAACCGACTGTGTCAGAAAAAGCAAATGTGAGATATAAAACTCAAGCACGTCATTTTGTGGCGCTTCTCTGACACGTCCGCCTCGCGTCTTGACTCGTCTGCTCTTCAGGACTCATATCCCGCTCCTTTACATCACAAGTGCAACTCTCAATCAATCGAGCTAAAGTGCATGTTGATCACACTCGAACAAGCTTGTACATGTAGTTGATTACGTAATGCAAATGTTAAAATGAGTCATGCGCTATAGTAAATGCGTTCAGATGTCGTAAGATAGCGTTGTGCGAGGAACAGGCCGAAAAGTACGTTTTTGTTAACTATGTGAAAGGGAATGAAAGTCATTGTTGTTGTAGCACCTCTAGTGTTCATTGCACGAGAACTCTGCAGTGATAAGTGATTACTGACTGGGCCAATGGGGCCAGTGCCCAAGGGCCCTTGACTACCAGGGGGTCCTTGACTGCCCGGGAGTGCCCTTTGGTGACGCCCAACCCCCCCCCACCCCGCTTGAAACCCTTTTGGCCATGAATAACAACCCCCACACCCCCACTCAACAACTTTTGGGCATGAACAACAAACAGGGACGGAGGGGAGCCCTTGGAGATAATTGGCCCCAGGGACATTGCGAGTCATAATCTGTCCCTGGGTACAACAAGCCACGTAAAAATCCTTCAGCAAAAATCTACATTTAGTATTGAGTATTGTATAAACACTAAACTGTGATGCATGTCTCAGAAAGCACGACTAGTTAAAGAGTCTCTTTCAGTGTCTATTAAAAATACAGGATGATTTTGAGGAGATAAAGTGGATTTTATCATGGGGTTTTATCACTCAGAACATCACCTCTGCGAGCGGCCCCTGAGCACAAGAGCTGTTTAAAGACAGAATATCCTGTGTTCCAGTGCACTACATCAAAGTAACAAAATACAGAGCAATTGAACACATAGCAGCTGACCTGTAATTTCACACTGAGAGGGATTCTGTATTTCGGAGGCGCTGCCCTGAGCCTCAGTGCCCGCAGCACACTTTAATTGTGAGTGAGTGTGTGTGAACTCTTATTCCCTGAAATCACTGCTCAAATGCAGAAACAACAGTGAGGGGATGGAGGGAGAACACTTTTAAATGTTAAAGACGACAAGAGAAGCTTTTGCAAGGGGGTTGATGAACTGACAACTTGATTTACGCCATGCATCACCCTGCACTTAGCAAAAGATCCAGGATGGATGTTGTGTGCGTGTGCACTTTGTAGGGGCCAAATTAACGACGCATCCAAGCTCTGAAATCAAGCATTTAGTGGCAGTGAGGCATGTTAGCTGGAAATTAAATTACATAAACTCATCAAGTCACAGTCTACAAATCTGTGGTTTAGTTTCATCTTAATATTGATTTGTAAACATTACACGCTAATGCATATTTAGAAGCATACTCCATTGATTTGGTTTTCTTTGATATTTGCAGATTAATTGATAATCTTAGTCTTTTGCTTTTTGCTTATTATAGAGTGCTTGGGATCTTATATTTATTTCAGATGTTTATGAGTCTTGCTAACATGGGAGAAACTGCTGTAAAAAATATGATTTATATGTAAATGCTCTTCCTAATATTAACTTATACATGGTGCAAAGCCACGCGCTTTTTCGTCCCCTTTTTTGTTGCCAACTTTCAAGCCTAATGACTTTCAAGTGGCCGTTTCAAATGTCACTGGTGTTATGCTTTTAATCAAATTAGCATCGCATTTCATCAACGTTTTATTTGATGTGCTTGATAGTTATCTGAAATGGAGGTTTGCTCAAGTTCAAATGAAATTTGGTTTGCATCATATACGCCTTCATCTTGAAAATCAGCCTAATCGGGAAATAAATGAGTTTACCTGTAATTAGGTGTGACACCACTGACAAAAGAACATGTTAAAAAAATATTAAAAAATGAAAGTTCATCAAGACAAACTTTGATGGTGAAAGAAAAATGTGTATACAGGCCAGACAGACAGTTTCTACACATAAGGTTCATTTTCTTTATGTTTGGGTGAAATGGACATGTTTTCGTAAGGTTTGCCTCTAAACTGTATTAGCAATTCCAATGAATAATGCATGTACACTATCTCTCTCTCTCTCTCTCTCTCTCTCTCTCTCTGTCACAGATTTCCCAGGATGATAAACTGTCTGTTGGTAAAGAATGGTCTTCCATTCCTGCACAGACAGTCAGACACGCACACTCTGCAGGGCGACTCACATCAGCAACTTCCTTCATTGATGCTTCCACCATCTACAGCCAATCAGCACAGCTTTAGAAAACCCTGCGAAAACTCTCGAGCACTGACGGTCTGCTGGCTGTCAACAGTATATACAGTGATAACAGCCACTCGTACCAGCTGTTTGTCCCCACTTGCCAGTCTGTGTGCTTCCAGGAGCCCGGTTCAGGCTCGGGTGAGCGGGTCATATGTTTCACGGTGGGTGACGGCAGGGTCAATGAGATTCTCGCCCCGTCTGCCCTCCACACACTCTGGGTGAGAGAACACAACCGTGCGGCCACACACCTGAGAAGACTCAACCATCACTAGGGATCAGAGGTCACCTACCAGGAGACACGCAAACACATTGGTGCACTGCATCAGGTATTACACACCACTAAACTACTAGATACAATAGTAATACCATGTTTTTTGGCCATATCAAGTCAAGTCAAGTGATTTTTATTGTCGTTTCAACCATATACAGTTAGTATAGTACACAGCAAAGCGAGACAACGTTCCTCCAGGACCATGTGCTACATAAAACAACATAGGACAAACACAGAACCACATGAGACCACACAGACTAAATAACATACCTACATAAAGTGCACGTGCAAACGTGTGCAAAAGTACGGGACAGTACAATAAATTACTGACAATGAACAGGACAATAGACACAGTGAGAGACAGTGAGAGACAGTGAGAGACAGTGCAGCGCCGAACAGTGTGGGTGTCAGTCCAGTCTCTGAGTATTGAGGAGTCTGATGGCTTGGGGGAAGAAGCTGTTACACAGTCTGGCCGTGAGGGCCCGAATGTTTCGGTACCTCTTACCAGACGGCAGGATGGTGAAGAGTTTGTGTGAGGGGTGTGCGGGGTCGTCCACAATGCTGGTTGCTTAGTGGATGCAGTGTTTTTTGTAAATGTCTTTAATGGAGGGAAGAGAGACCCCGATGATCTTCTCAGCTGTCCTCACTATCCTCTGCAGGGCTTTGCAGTCCGAAACGGTGCAAGTCCCAAACCAGGCAGTGATGCAGCTGCTCAGGATGCTCTCAATAGTCCCTCTATAGAATGTAGTGAGGATGGGGGGTGGGAGATGTGCTTTCCTCAGCCTTTGAAGAAAGTAGAGACGCTGCTGGGCTTTCTTGGTAATAGAGCTGGTGTTGAGGGACCAGGTGAGGTTCTCCACCGGGTGAACACCAAGGAATTTGGTGCTCTTGACAATCTCCACAGAGGAGCCGTCGATGTTCAGCAGAGAGCATCCATATACCATGCCATGTTTTTTGGTAATTTACAATAGTAATACTGTGTTTTTGGTCATTTACTGTGTTAATAGTAATACTATGATGTTGCCCATATACCATGGTGATGCAATGTTTTTTTATCAATTTAAAATGGTAATACCATGTTGTTGTTGTCTATTTTTATTTGTATATTATGTTTTACATATACTATGGTAATACCATGTTTTTTGGCCATATTCAATGATAATACCATGTTTTTTGTCAATAGATAATGGCAATACTAGGGTTTTTTTGGACAAATACCATGATGATGCAGTGTTTTTTGGCCACATTCAATAATAATACCATGTTTTTTGGCCATATATAATGGTAATACCATGTTTTTTGGCCATATTCAATGATAATACCATGTTTTTTGTCAATAGATAATGGCAATACTAGGGTTTTTTTGGACAAATACCATGATGATGCAGTGTTTTTTGGCCACATTCAATAATAATACCATGTTTTTTGGCCATATACAATAGTAATACCATGTTTTTTGGCCATATACAATGGTAATACCATGTTTTTTGGCCACATTCAATGATAATACCATGTTTTTTGGCCATATACTATGGTAATACCATGTTTTGACCATATACAATAGTAATACCATGTTTTTGGCTATATACTATGGTAATACCATGTTTTGACCATATACAATAGTAATACCATGTTTTTGGCCATATACTATGGTAATACCATGTTTTGACCATATACAATAGTAATACCATGTTTTTGGCTATATACTATGGTAATACCATGTTTTGACCATATACAATAGTAATACCATGTTTTTGGCCATATACTATGGTAATACCATGTTTTGACCATATACAATAGTAATACCATGTTTTTGGCCATATACTATGGTAATACCATGTTTTGACCATATACAATAGTAATACCATGTTTTTGGCCATATACTATGGTAATACCATGTTTTGACCATATACAATAGTAATACCATGTTTTTGGCTATATACTATGGTAATACCATGTTTTTGGCCATATACTATGGTAATACCATGTTTTGACCATATACAATAGTAATACCATATTTTTGGCCATATACTATGGTAATACCATGTTTTTGGCCATATACTATGGTAATACCATGTTTTGACCATATACAATAGTAATACCATGTTTTTGGCCATATACTATGGTAATACCATGTTTTGACCATATACAATAGTAATACCATGTTTTTGGCTATATACTATGGTAATACCATGTTTTTTGGCCATATATTAGGGTAATACCATGATTTTTGGCCATATACAATGGTAATGCCATGTTTTGACCATATACAATAGTAATACCATGTTTTTGGCCATATACAATAGTAATACCATGTTTTGACCATATACAATAGTAATACCATGTTTTGACCATATACAATAGTAATACCATGTTTTGACCATATACAATAGTAATACCATGTTTTGACCATATACAATAGTAATACCATGTTTTTGGCCATATACAATAGTAATACCATGTTTTTGGCCATATACAATAGTAATACCATGTTTTGGCCATATACAATAGTAATACCATGTTTTGACCATATACAATAGTAATACCATGTTTTGACCATATACAATAGTAATACCATGTTTTTGGCTATATACAATAGTAATGCCATGTTTTTGGCCATATACAATAGTAATACCATGTTTTTGGCCATATACAATAGTAATACCATGTTTTGGCCATATACAATAGTAATACCATGTTTTTGGCCATATACAATAGTAATACCATGTTTTTGACCATATACAATAGTAATACCATGTTTTGACCATATACAATAGTAATACCATGTTTTTGGCCATATACAATAGTAATACCATGTTTTTGGCCATATACAATAGTAATACCATGTTTTGGCCATATACAATAGTAATACCATGTTTTGACCATATACAATAGTAATACCATGTTTTGACCATATACAATAGTAATACCATGTTTTTGGCTATATACAATAGTAATGCCATGTTTTTGGCCATATACAATAGTAATACCATGTTTTTGGCCATATACAATAGTAATACCATGTTTTGGCCATATACAATAGTAATACCATGTTTTGGCCATATACAATAGTAATACCATGTTTTTGGCCATATACAATAGTAATACCATGTTTTTGGCCATATACAATAGTAATACCATGTTTTGGCCATATACAATAGTAATACCATGTTTTGACCATATACAATAGTAATACCATGTTTTGACCATATACAATAGTAATACCATGTTTTTGGCTATATACAATAGTAATGCCATGTTTTTGGCCATATACAATAGTAATACCATGTTTTTGGCCATATACAATAGTAATACCATGTTTTGGCCATATACAATAGTAATACCATGTTTTGACCATATACAATAGTAATACCATGTTTTGACCATATACAATAGTAATACCATGTTTTTGGCTATATACAATAGTAATACCATGTTTTTGGCCATATACAATAGTAATGCCATGTTTTGACCATATACAATAGTAATACCATGTTTTGACCATATACAATAGTAATACCATGTTTTTGGCTATATACTATGGTAATACCATGTTTTTTGACCATATACAATAGTAATACCATGTTTTTGGCCATATACTATGGTAATACCATGTTTTGACCATATACAATAGTAATACCATGTTTTTGGCCATATACTATGGTAATACCATGTTTTGACCATATACAATAGTAATACCATGTTTTTGGCTATATAATATGGTAATGCCATGTTTTTTGGCCATATACAATGGTAATGCCATGTTTTTAGGATCTAAACAGTATAATGTTATACCATGTTTTTTTTAAATATACCATGGTAAAAGCATGTTTTTTGGACATATACTATTGTAATAGCATTTTTTTTGGACATATACAATGGTGATACAATATTGTTTGTCAGTATTCCATAGTGATGCCATGTTTTTTGGACATATACCATGGTAAATTCAATTTTTTTGGGCGTATAATACAGTATAACCATGTTTTTTTTGACATACCATGTTAATACCATGTTTTTGGGCATATACAATGGTTATGCCATGCTTACTTTTGGATGTATACTATGGTAATACTAATGTTTTAGGAATATATCATGGTAACACCATTTAATTTAACATATACCTTATATCTTTAAATTGCCTTCGATTGACAGGTTAATAGAATGTATATGGTAAACACAGTGCCATGGAATACATCCAAATACCAAGGTACTGCCATCTGATGCCATCACTATACCACATTAATCTATGTTTTATAAGATAATGGCTTCATTTATTCTCAGATTCACAATCAAAGCATAAAGTAATATTTTCCCTACCTTTATTTTCTCAGATGTTTTAACTTTTGAGCCTCTCATTAAGATGAAACTTCCTGTTTAGAAGAGAAATGCCCTGGTGCAGTATTTGATCAAAACATCATCTCTTCAGAGTGAAAAAAAGTCATACTTCATGAGAAAATGTATGCAAAGTACTTTCCATAAATTACTGCAGCCTCACAAACTTGACCTCCGATGGGCAGCACTGATTATAAAAGCCTGTAATTTTGGGCTTCACACTCATCACCACTGGCCAAAAATCACAGCTCACAGACTGACAGTTCTGAATGAGAGGAGTTGTTGTACACAGCTCGATTGTAGGATTGAACTAAAATCTATATTAACATTGTTTATAGCCAAATAGAAATAAAAAGAAGCATGCTACATTCTAACTCTCATGAGAATTTGTATGTTTTCTAATGTAAAGTTTGGTTTAAGCACACGTACATTCTCTTACATTAGCATAAACACTGAAACGTACAATTTTTACATATTTACAGCATCTAAACCTCATCGTTTTGCTTATTAACACCTATAGAAACTTACAAATTTGCACAAGTTTGAATTGATTAATATTGAATAATTCATAGAAATAATCAGTTAGTTACATGATTAATTATATACAACATTTTAAAGGATTATATCACATTAACCAAGATTAAACTTTAACCCTTGTGTGACCTTCATTTGTGGGATAAGCAGCTGTAATATATATATATATAATACCATGATGATGCAATGTTTTTGGCCATATACAATGGTAATACCATGTTTTTTGGCCACATTCAATGATAATACCATGTTTTTTGGCCATATACAATGGTAATACCATGTTTTTTGGCCATATTCAATGATAATACCATGTTTTTTGGCCATATACAATGGTAATACCATGTTTTTTTGGCCATATTCAATGGTAATACCATGTTTTTTGCCCATATACAATGATAATACCATGTTTTTTGGCCATATTCAATGATAATACCATGTTTTTTGTTGTCAATAGATAATGGCAATACTAGGGTTTTTTTGGACAAATACCATGATGATGCAGTGTTTTTTGGCCACATTCCATGATAATACCATGTTTTTTGGCCATATTCAATGATAATACCATGTTTTTTGGCTATATACAATGATAATACCATGTTTTTTGGCCATATTCAATGATAATACCATGTTTTTTGTCAATAGACAATGGCAATACTAGTGTTTTTTGGACAAATACCATGATGATGCAATGTTTTTTGGCCATATACAATAGTAATACCATGTTTTTTGGCCATATACAATGGTAATACCATGTTTTTTTTTTACCATATACATTGTTAATACCATGTTTTTTGGCCACATTCAATGATAATACCATGTTTTTTGGCCATATACAATGATCATGCCATGTTTTTTGGCCATATTCAATGATAATACCATGTTTTTTGGCAATATACAATGGTAATACCAAGTTTTTTGACCATATACCATGGTGATGCAATGTTTTTTGGCAGTATACAATGGTAATACCATGTTTTTGGCCATATTCAATGATAATACCATGTTTTTTTACCATATACCATGATGATGCAGTGTTTTTTGGCCACATTCAATGATAATACCATGTTTTTTTTTTACCATATACATTGGTAATACCATGTTTTTTGGCCACATTCAATGATAATACCATGTTTTTTGGCCATATACAATGGTAATACCATGTTTTTTGGCCACATTCAATGATAATACCATGTTTTTTTACCATATACCATGATGATGCAGTGTTTTTTGGCCACATTCAATGATAATACCATGTTTTTTTTTTACCATATACATTGGTAATACCATGTTTTTTGGCCACATTCAATGATAATACCATGTTTTTTGGCCATATACAATGGTAATACCATGTTTTTTGGCCACATTCAATGATAATACCATGTTTTTTGGCCATATACAATGGTAATACCATGTTTTTTGGCCACATTCAATGATAATACCATGTTTTTTGGCCATATACAATGATCATACCATGTTTTTTGGCCATATTCAATGATAATACCATGTTTTTTGGCAATATACAATGGTAATACCATGTTTTTGGCCATATTCAATGATAATACCATGTTTTTTTACCATATACCATGATGATGCAGTGTTTTTTGGCCACATTCAATGATAATACCATGTTTTTTTTTACCATATACATTGGTAATACCATGTTTTTTGGCCACATTCAATGATAATACCATGTTTTTTGGCCATATACAATGATCATACCATGTTTTTTGGCCATATTCAATGATAATACCATGTTTTTTGGCAATATACAATGGTAATACCAAGTTTTTTGACCATATACCATGGTGATGCAATGTTTTTTGGCAGTATACAATGGTAATACCATGTTTTTGGCCATATTCAATGATAATACCATGTTTTTTTTACCATATACCATGATGATGCAGTGTTTTTTGGCCACATTCAATGATAATACCATGTTTTTTTTTACCATATACATTGGTAATACCATGTTTTTGGCCATATTCAATGATAATACCATGTTTTTTGGCCATATTCAATGATAATACCATGTTTTTTGGCCATATACAATGATAATACCATGTTTTTTGGCCATTTTCAATGATAATACCATGTTTTTTGGCTATATACAATGATAATACCATGTTTTTTGGCCATATTCAATGATAATACCATGTTTTTTGTCAATAGACAATGGCAATGCTAGTGTTTTTTGGACAAATACCATGATGATGCAATGTTTTTTGGCCATATTCAATGATAATACCATGTTTTTTGGCCATATACAATGGTAATACCATGTTTTTTGGCCACATTCAATGATAATACCATGTTTTTTGGCCATATACAATGATAATACCATGTTTTTTGGCCATATTCAATGATAATACCATGTTTTTTGGCAATATACAATGGTAATACAAAGTTTTTTTACCATATACCATGGTGATGCAATGTTTTTTGGCAGTATACAATGGTAATACCATGTTTTTGGCCATATTCAATGATAATACCATGTTTTTTACCATATACCATGATGATGCAGTGTTTTTTGGCCACATTCAATGATAATACCATGTTTTTTGGCCATATACAATGGTAATACCATGTTTTTTGGCCATATTCAATGATAATACCATGTTTTTTTGGCCATATACAATGATATTACCATGTTTTTTGGCCATATTCAATGATAATACCATGTTTTTTGGCCATATACAATGATAATACCATGTTTTTTGTCAATAGATAATGGCAATACTAGGGTTTTTTTGGACAAATACCATGATGATGCAGTGTTTTTTGGCCACATTCCATGATAATACCATGTTTTTTGGCCATATTCAATGATAATACCATGTTTTTTGGCTATATACAATGGTAATACCATGTTTTTTGGCCAGATAAGCGGCTGTAATATATATATATATATACATATATAAATGAATATACTGTATAAAAAAATGGTCAGAGATTCATGGCTTAAAGGCCTTGAGCCGTTGATTTAAAAGCCTCTCCTCTTCGAGCACTCCTCGCCAAATCAAAGAGACATTTGATCGAGCTCACAAGCTCTAAGGTTGAATGCTGCTCAGGCCCCATAACATAAAGTGGCAGAGAAAGTGAACCTGAAGTAGTGCAGAAGCAAAGGAAACAGCACACATTAAACGGAGCGCTCTGTTTTAACAAAGTCCCAATGGGGCTGACTTCACACAACCAGCAAAAACTGTTCCCAGTCTCTGGCGAGGCAGTGATATTTCGTGTTATGGGCAGTCGGTTATGTATACGGCCCTTCGGAGGTGCCTGAGCCGTCAGTCAGACATGCCTTTACTATAGCATCTCTGTGCTGGGCGCCTCATTTCTTGGGGTGAACTGCTGGACTATTATCATAAGCAGCGATAAGGGTAAATGGATTTTTGAGGCATGTCACAGGGAATTGAGCCATACAATCTCATGTTATCTCTCCTGGCACAGGGATGTCCCAAACGACCATCACAGACTAAACTAACAAAATGTATGTACAATAGCACACATAGCTGTCTCATTCACATTAGAGCAAATATTGAGCGAGCTTCTATATTTCACCATCTACTGTATAGATTTCAGAATGTGAGTCAGAATATAATTGAGCAAATCTTTGGACTGAGCACTCTGAGGCGTAATCATTGTGTTGGCTTAACAAAGTCAGCATGCGGTTATGCTGCTGACATGTTTCCTTTACCGATACTGAAATTTTGGACTAACTTCTAGAGCTTTCACGCTACTTCCACTAAACTTGGCACAGACCTTCAGACAGTTCTGATTCAGGTTGCTTTGACTTTTCTAGCTGAACAGAATTACGGTGTTCACACTGCGGGCGATCAAACATCCCCCAAATCACATAGATTTATATTAGAACAATTTGTCCATCACAGTTAGTGACATTTAGGGGCTGGATCAATTCAAAAATGAAAAGACTTGCAATTTTAATCATTTTCTTGCCCATTTTGAATACAAATCGCAACAAACAGCCCCTGAACAGTCTGTAGGTTATGCAGATACAAGATGATAAGAAAGAAACAGAAAAGGATTTTGAGGTAAATGCAGTTCATTGTCGAGTTGAATTATGCAGATATGTCCAGGCAAGGGAGAGAAATGTTTATTTTAAATCATTTGAAATGATTACTGCTCATCCACGTCAGGTCGCCCCTAGTACTGGCAGATTTTCTCTCGTTTGGTGAGGAACTGAGGGATTTATTGTCAGATGTTCAAATGCATCTAGGGGTCATTTTACATACATCCTGATTTATAGGACTTTGCAAAAAAATAAAAAAATAAACTTCCTGATTGAAGTGGCAATGAATGAAACTCAAAGAAAGATAAATGTGTTTTTTATATGGTATGAGCCACCAAATTTATTTTCCTTGAAATTTTGTGAGAAATCTAACTTGAAGTTTTCTGTTAATGCACCAGTTTTCGGGAAACTATTTTAGTTAGCTACTGTGTTACTATTTTTTAGTACTACAAGCAGGACTGGACAGAGAAATCGGCCTGGGATTTTCACATGCAATTGGCCCAAATGTTGTCGAGGGGGGAGGGGGGTTCACTGTCCTTTTCTGCATATCGCGGCGCCGTTTTGTGGTCAAAAATGACATTTTTGCTTATCGTGGCCCATTCGGCCCGTTTTGCGGCTGACCCACCAACCAACACGGTTCTCCCGATTGCCAGTCCGCCCCTGATCAGCCCCAGAGTGCCCTGGCCCACTGGGAAAATGCCAGATTACCAGTCCAGTCCTTACTACTAAGCCACTAACTACATTGACGCTATTTAAGGGAACAATATACTTTTGACTACATAGTGTTTAGGCAAGATAAGTTGGATTTAAGTTACTCCATAACACTTTGAGATTCACATATGAGCATAACATTTCAACTGTGATTCGCAACCTTGTTTTGTGTTCTACGGGGGGGGTTAGATCCAGTTCTGCGTGGTCTTCTGGGCCGGCCAGCTGCTCTTCAGAACCAGGATCATCTAATGACTGAGAAACTGACTCGTGGCTTTGAACATCGCCAAATCTTTGGATCTGGCAGCTCTAAACCTGCAACGAGGACGAGATCATGGTCTGCCTGGTTAGTACATATCTACATGGTGGCCTGGTTTGACTTAGATCAAAAAGAAATAACCCAGCAACCACCCACAACACCCTAGCAGCCACCTGGCAATGCCCTGGCATCCACCAACAATGTTGCATTGGCAAGCACTACTTCAGATATTATAATTGCAATCGAATATAATATCACTATAATGCGGTCTGAAACTTACCTGAAACTACTTCATGCATTTGACAATTTAAATTTAGAAAATTAAAATCACTGTATGGAAACATGTCCTTCAGCGCTGACATGGTATCTCCAATGTCATATTTTTTAATAATACTAAACCTTATTCCTCATTAAACCTCATTTGGAGAAAATAGATGTATACGCACACAAAACCCTTCATCTGGTGATTATATATGAGATAAAAAGCTTTATTTGGTAAATATTACATAGAGAGCATTGCAACAGAGCCAAGTCTCTGTAATTTCAAAATAAGAGTCCTAGGTGTGTTTCACGCTTGTTTACAGTTAGAAGTCCCACGTTACAGTATGCACCAAATTTTGTGGTTTTCATTAGGATTTTGGTTGCATCTGGGAATTTATTCATTTTGGACACTTGTAGCATCTCTGCCCATCTTAGTAAGAAAGAACAGACGATTAATGGGTTGCCGGCCTTTCCGACCATCTTAGTTATCGTTATCTGCAAAATCCACTATCTGTCGACTTCTACAATGTAGATACTTATACAGAAATTAAAATATCCCTAAGCCGAGACCAATGTTTTTACACCAACACCTCCTAAAGCTTTCATACTACATCCACCAAACTCGGCACAGACCTTCAGACTGTTCTGGAATAATGTCCTTTGTCTTTTCTATTAAATCGGACTTATAGTTTTTGCAAATTGGACAATCAAAAATCTGAAACATTCCGTGCACTTACATTAAAAGAATGTTCAAATGTGTCAGCGGAATGCTCGTTAATTCAAACACAAACTATTAAAAAAAAAATTCAAATGTAAACAAACCCACCAAAGGCCTTTAATCTGCTGTAAGTTTATCTATCTCGAACTACGGTTTATCAGACGATGTGACAGGCTGTCTGAATATTTTCCTGGCTGGCTGCTTGTCTTACTGTATTGTCTGTATATCCATATGTTTGATAAACTTTACCTATCTCCAAGGGCATAGGTTTGCGTTGAAAGTCTAATTTTCTTATCCTCTGCCCCACCATATAAAATATTGCCCTGTTTATTCACAAGCACAATTTAGATTATGTCGGTCTCATTTTATTTCCTATCTACCCAGATGTTCTTCTCCAATGTGCAAAATTAAACATGCTTTGGCTAAATATATGTTATACATTGTGTGAAGAAAATATTAAATGTTAGTTAAAAACACAAACATAGTTGCTTGACACATTTTTATTTTATATATACATTAGATATTTATTTACATTATTGCACTATGAGTCCTGAGGCAGTTTAATTGCCTCTGTCATCATAGAAACACACACATACTAGACACGTGTCTAATATTTTATGCTCCCTGAATCTTTATAAAGTTTAAGAATGACTGCGTTGAAAACCTAAATGTTGGTCAGGACATTTTCTATTTTCTAAAAGTTTATAGGGACATGTCCCTATCCTCCCTACCTAAATCTACACCTATGCATATTTCATTACAATTAAAGTTTTGCAAGGCAGCTGTGACAGGGCGGAGGGCGTGGCCAGGTCATGATGCTACACACCCGGCCCCTAATCAGGCTAATCAAGCCTCAGAGAGGGATAAAGACCGACTGGAGACTGCAGTGGGACAGAGAGAGAGAGAGATTTACGGACAGCTGTCTGACAACTGTGTGTGTGTTTGTCTTTTTGTTTAGTTCTTCATTAAACTATTATTTATATCGTAAAGCCGGTTCTTGCCTTTAAACTGGTGCCAAAACCCAGGAAGGAGGAGGGATGTGCCGTAGTAGAGTCCTCGCCACTATCATTCACTCCAACAGAGGAGCCCGGCCACCTGGAAGCGGAGGAACGGCCGCCGTGAGGGGAGGAGGTGAGAACAAGCTTGACGATATAGATAATAGGGGGGGGGGGGGGGTTCATTATGGCAGAGGCAGGCTAAATACATACAAATTGTGCCATTGTGATTTAATGTGCTGAAAAACGTAATTTTTCCCACCGTGACTGATATTAAAATTAGTGTGACATGGGCATAGTCGATATTTCTTTGAGATATGAAATTAAATTCTTCCGTCCAGCTGTTGTTACATTTAAATGTATATTTAGTTTTTTCACCGGCGCACCAGCTGAGTATTCTCCTCCCATCTACCAGTGACACTTGATTCAACTTCCCGCATCTACTACCTGCGCAGATATCAACAGTGCAACTGGGATGTGGGTTGCCAGATTGAGGTCACAAATGGGTTGAAATGTGTATGATGTGTCGATTGTGTGAGTTGGATGCGTTTCATACAAGATCTGGCAACTGGACAACCTTGGAATAATATATTGATCAGATTAGTCATATAATGAGGTTTAGGCCATACAAATTACGGGAGAAATAACAAAACGGGAGGGGGGCGGGAGATGGGTGGGAAATACGGGAGACTGTTGACAAGTATGGGCCCCGCCCCCTGCCCTGTCACAGCAGCACTGTAGTGATATTAGATTAGATATGATTAATAGAAACAAGATACATTTAATTGAGAACAAAATAGCATAATATATCAAATATTGTTTAGTATATATATATATATATATATATATATATATATATATATATATGCATTTAAATGGAATAAAATGTTTGCCAATGGTGTAAGAAAAATAAACTTAATTTAAAAGGAAAACAAGGTTATTGTTTATTATTATGATTACCCAATTTGCAAATTGTTTGCTCACTTTAAGCATAAACCAAAGTCAATTTTGTTTGATTTCTCTAAAAACAAGATTTAATATCTAATGCCATTTTGGTTCACAAGCAAATGTACTGTATCTTATTTTAAGGATGTTTAAATATGTATACTGGAAAACAGGACAAAAATACAGAGTAAGAAAATTCTAGATATATTTTATGCAATGTTTGCGAGACTGAACTGTAATTAGTCTTCATTCTTGCATTTATTTGCATACTGAACTGTGATTGCACTCTGAGTGTTGAGCTCTGGTATTTCCTTCAGGAAATGTAAATCTCGTTCCTCACTTGATAGACACATGATCTTAAAATGCCAGTGAAGCCACTATTTATTGTCTAGTCTCTCTGGGCGTCACAGGTTACAACGACTGGAGTGATTTCTGTGGATATGACAAGATCTTTGTGGAGGTGTCAGCAATGCAGCTTTGGTGGTTAAAGTAATGTATGTGTGTGAACATCCAAACAACATTGATGTGTGGCTCG
Organism: Moxostoma hubbsi; assembly: GCA_032164185.1. NCBI lineage: Eukaryota > Metazoa > Chordata > Actinopteri > Cypriniformes > Catostomidae > Moxostoma > Moxostoma hubbsi. The sequence continues at coordinate 1,357,874 of JAVLUX010000023.1, forward strand.
GTGGACTGTTAGAGCGCCCACTGCCAGGCGCTCGGACTGGGCGCATGCTTGATTGGAAGACAGATGAAGATGCTGAGGGAAGGTGACAGGTACACTTGACTTTGACTGGTTTCAACAGTGACAGGTCTCGTAAAGCAAAAACGCTGCTCAGTTAACCTGCACTGTTTTATCAGAGTCATGCGATTCTTCTCTGACCGGTAAAAGATTAACAGGAAAAGAATGAAGGTTAAATAGTTCACCTTAAAAGGAGTCACTATCATGTCATTCCAAACCATGTGACTTTCTATCGGGGATATTTTTAAGTGAATCTGTTCTGTTCTTTCCCATACAACACAAGCATACAGTAACCAGAAGCTTTCAAGCTCAAAAAAGACCTTAAGAGCCTCATAAAACTAGTCCATAAGGTTTGTGACCTGCATTTCAATTTGTCTGAAGCCATATGATAACGTTGTGTGAGGAATTCAATGTGAAATTCTTGACATTATTCACTGACAATCTTCCCCACTGACACATCTCTCAGATCTCATTTGCAAATGCATCACACCACAAGTCTCATAGAATGAAAATGACTTTCAGCAAACTGAATTTTACGTGCCAAATTCTACATTTCATTGGCATTTCCAGGTAAAGCTAACTCTAGAGGCGCTACAACATCTGTGCGTTTTATTCACTTTCACACAAATCACAACTTCAACAGATGAGTTTATTTATTTATTTATTTATTATTATTTTCGGGATTTTCTCCCCTTTTTCTCCCAGTTTGGAACGCCCAATTCCGATGTGCTTTTTAAGTCCTCATGGTCACGTAGTGATTCGCCTCAATCCAGGTGGTGAAGGACGAATCCCAGTTGCCTCCGCGTCTGAGAGCATCAACCCGTACATTTTATCATGTGCATTGTTGAGACATGAAGAGCGCGTGCACGTGTGGAGGCTTCACGCCATCCGTGCTCAACTCACCAAACGCCCCACCGATAATGAACCACATATATTACAATCACGAGGAGGTGACTCTACCCACCCTAGCAACTGGGCCAATTTGGTTGCTTAGGAGACCTGGAGTCACTCAGCACGCCCTGGGATTCAAACTAGCGATCTCCAGGGGTGGTAGCCAACGCCTTTTACTGCTGAGCTACTTGACTTTCTTTCTTCAGCAGAACACATTTGAAGTAAATTAGTCAAATATCTCAGCTTAGCAGGTCCTTAAAATGCAAGTGAATGAAGATTTCTCTTATGAAGCTCCAAAAATCACAGACAGTCAGCATAAACGTCATTCATACGATTCCAGTGGTTAAAGTGACATGAGCACTTTTGGTTAAAAATAGATCAATATTTAAGTACTTTTTATCTCTTTAAACATGCACGTGTGTCGTATTCACGTTGGCACATGAGACATGTCAGAACTGTCACTTTATAAGACATTATAAGACACGTGTCACTTTATAAGACATTATAAGACACAAGTCACTTTATAAGACATTTATAAGACACGAGTCACTTTATAAGACATTTATAAGACACGAGTCACTTTATAAGACATTTATAAGACACGTGTCACTTTATAAGACATTTATAAGACACGTGTCACTTATAAGACATTTATAAGACACGAGTCACTTTATAAGACATTTATAAGACACGAGTCACTTTATAAGACATTTATAAGACAAGTGTCACTTAGAAGACATTTATAAGACACGAGTCACTTTATAAGACATTTGTAAGACACGAGTCACTTTATAAGACATTTATAAGATACGTGTCACTTTATAAGACATTTATAAGACAAGTGTCACTTAGAAGACATTTATAAGACACGAGTCACTTTATAAGACATTTGTAAGACACGAGTCACTTTATAAGACATTTATAAGATACGTGTCACTTATAAGACATTTATAAGACACGTGTCACTTATAAGACATTTATAAGACACGTGTCACTTTATAAGACATTTATAAGACACGTGTCACTTTATAAGACATTTATAAGACACGAGTCACTTTATAAGACACGTGTCACTTATAAGACATTTATAAGACACGAGTCACTTTATAAGACATTTATAAGACACGTGTCACTTAAAAGACATTTATAAGACACGAGTCACTTTATAAGACATTTGTAAGACACAAGTCACTTATAAGACATTTATAAGACATGAGTCACTTTATAAGACAGTTATAAGACACGAGTCACTTTATAAGACACTTATAAGATACGAGTCACTTTATAAGACACTTATAAGATACGAGTCACTTTATAAGACATTTGTAAGACACGAGTCACTTTATAAGACACTTATAAGATATGAGTCATTTTATAAGACATTTCTAAGACACGAGTCACTTTATAAGACTTTGTAAGACACGAGTCACTTTATAAGACATTTATAAGACACGAGTCACTTATAAGACATTTATAAGACACGAGTCACTTTATATGACACTTATAAGACACGAGTCACTTTATAAGACACTTATAAGATACGAGTCACTTTATAAGACACTTATAAGACACGAGTCACTTATAAGACATTTCTAAGACACGAGTCACTTTATAAGACTTTGTAAGACACGAGTCACTTTATAAGACATTTATAAGACACGAGTCACTTATAAGACATTTATAAGACATGAGTCACTTTATAAGACATTTGTAAGACACGAGTCACTTTATAAGACATTTATAAGACACGAGTCACTTATAAGACATTTATAAGACATGAGTCACTTTATAAGACATTTGTAAGACACGAGTCACTTTATAAGACATTTATATGATACGTGTCACTTATAAGACATTTATAAGACAAGTGTCACTTAGAAGACATTTCTAAGACATGAGTCACTTTATAAGACATTTATAAGACACGTGTCACCTAGAAGACATTTATAAGACACGAGTCACTTTATAAGACATTTCTAAGACACGAGTCACTTTATAAGACATTTCTAAGACACGAGTCACTTTATAAGACACTTATAAGATACGAGTCACTTTATAAGACACTTATAAGACACGAGTCACTTATAAGACATTTGTAAGACATGAGTCACTTTATAAGACATTTGTAAGACACGAGTCACTTTATAAGACATTTATAAGACACGAGTCACTTTATAAGACATTTATAAGACACGTGTCACTTATAAGACATTTATAAGACACGAGTCACTTTATAAGACATTTATAAGACACGAGTCACTTATAAGACATTTATAAGACACGAGTCACTTTATAAGACATTTATAAGACACGTGTCACTTATAAGACATTTATAAGACACGTGTCACTTATAAGACATTTATAAGACACAAGTCACTTTATAAGAAATTAATTTAACTGCTGGAGTCGTGTGGAGGACGTTTATACTGACTGTCAGTAATTTTTGGAGCTTCATAAGATAAATCTTCATCCACTTGCATTTTAAGGACCAACTGAGCTGAGATATTTTGCTATTTTCTTCAAATGTCTTCAAAGGCTCTTATTTGAGGAATTGCACAGAAAAAAATTAATGCAAACTCACTCACACACAGTTAAATCACGTCAGTTTAAATTGCAGTGCTCGAACCCCATGCAGTTCCAGGTGAGAGGTAGAGTGGTAATTTTGTTCGCAGACTGGTAAATTGATGGTGTAAAATGTTCTTTTTCTATAGTTCTAGCGAAAGACAAGGCTTTAGCCCATTGTTAGGATCATTCCCGAATTAAATTACAGCCAAACTCACAATCACGTCACTGTTACAAACTGAATTAGAAACAGATGAAACCAAAGAGAAAATGAAATGAGTTTTATACAGTAAGTGCCATGTTTCCAGCTCCGATCATTTAAATAATAACACGTATAAAAACCAACTAGGGTACTTTGATCATATGTAATCATATAATTGAGGCCACCAATTCACTGTAAAACTATGTTAAGCAAAGTTTTTAATTTGTGAAAAACAACATATTTCAACTTTCTTTAAAGATGACATTTTTATTTTGACCATATAGTTGTGGATCGTTAGGATAGCAAAATGAAAAGGCTTCTGTGCTTTTAAAAGAGAGGTCAAAACACTTTAATAATTGATTAGCGTCCAATCAAACTGCACAAATTAATCTGTCACTTGGGACAATCAAATTAGACAGATGCCAGCATTGACTGGTTGTGTAACATGCCATTATCGTTTATTTATGATTACTTTTATTATTATAAACAATATATATATATATAATTGTGTTGTGTTGCCCAGTGTAAAATCTGTGTTGAGTTCACTGTAAAACATCAGTCAGCTCCTGTTCAGTAATTCTGGTCGACGCTGGCATGTTCACGCGGGCATTATTGCTCAACAGGCTGCTGGACTGAATTCACTCATGCAGTGTATTAACAAGCATCCTGAATGCATTACTCACTCCCTGAGCACTCCTCAGAGTCGGTAATTCTCACAGCGCAGACGCTTGTAATCTCAACGCTGGAATTCTGCCCAATAACAAATATTATGCATGACGCGCTTGCAACTCTGCCAAAACAATTAGCCTTAGTAATCATACCTGTTACACGCGGAGAAATGAATCTTTCTAATGAATATTATTAAATCCCATGGCATCCATGTGTAGAAGCATTGCAATCGAGAGTCCAAAAGAACTTGCTTAGCATTTCAATTACCACACTCAAAAAATAAAAACATTCAATGCACTTTATTTATGCGCTAATTGTGGGGAAAACTGGCCCTGAATTTAATTGAGCCTCCACGAAATATATATATATATACTTTTGGTGGAACAGATGTCTTCTAGTAGACAATTAGCTATGCATGCATACTACATACAACAAAATAACAATGACTGGATCAGTCGACATGCACGGCCTGTACTTCTCTGATAAAGTCACTCTAATTCACAGTAATAATAAACACATTCAAAATATGAATATAAGCAAAAATATGATATAATTATAATATTAATGAGACAATTATAATATTACTACAATTAGTAAAATGAATACAAAATATTCACATATTTTAAAATAATATTTTTTATTATTATATAATAATAATAATAAATTATAATAATATAATAATAACACATAAAATGTTATTGCTGTCAATTTTACAAGTTAAATGAATATTCCGAGTTCAATACAAGTTAAGCTATTTAGACTCATCACTCAAATCACTCAAGCACAAATCCCAGGGCGTGCTGAGTGACTCCAGTCAGGTCTCCCTAGCAACCAATTGGCCCGGTTGCTAGGGAGGGTAGAGTCACATGGGGTAACCTCCTCATGGTCACTATAATGTGGTTCTTGCTCTCAGTGGGGTGTGTGGTGAGTTGTGCATGGATGCCGCGGAGAATAGCGTGAAGCCTCCACACGCACTACGTCTCCATGGTAACGCACTCAACAAGCCACGTGATAAGATGCGCAGATTGACGGTCTCAGACGCGGAGGCAACTGAGATTCGTCCTCCGTATAAAATAAATTTTTGTAGTAATCAACATTATGCCACAAATGCTGTCGATCGAGCTTAACGTGTACTGAATATTCCTTTAATATAGTGAATATAGTTTCTTCGTTTGAAGGAAAGCCGCGACCGCAATGTTGCCATGGTCATGTTCTTGCAGCGAGAGCATGAACCATCCACAAACGCTGCCTCGGTGTGATCGCAGCCCAGACACACGAGACAGCACCTGTGGCCGTCAGGAGCGGAGAGCACTCGACCGCATCCAGGAACTACACAGGGACCCCTAGTGTCGCTTCTTCGACACAACGTCGCAGTGAGCGACAGATGGGGAACTCACCGATTCATTCACTGATTCATTCACTGATTCACCAACAGATTCATTCATTTCATGATGTCAGACTTGAACATTTGTGCTGTTTTGTGACTTAAATTAGAGTCATAACTGATGGTTGTTTATCAGGCAATGTGTAAATAAAAACAGACATTTTGAGTTTTGCTGTATTTAGTGGTATTTTATAAAAATAAATCATTAAAATATCTAATAAATGTGTAAAAAAATATATATATATGCAAGAATCTGTTCTGTTAAAATATGAAATTATCTCATCATGATGGCAGTGAATAAATACATTAAGAAATGCATTTCTTATTTCCAAATATGTATTCCTCAATAATACTAAAAGAGCCAATAAAGCTCTTTCAAATGAACAATTCCCATCCTTAAACCAGTATTTTAACATAAAACAATGACACACTTTAGCTTTAAAGGACATTATTTTTCAGGTGAGTTTCACAAATTTGTCATTGTCACTAAATGCTTCAAAGTTCTGAACGTGTCGTCCTGATATAATTGCTGTATTTCTGTTTGAGTAATTAATGACTCCTCTCATTTCTGCCGAGTTGATGGACGCTGACAGCACAGGAAGGCGAGTATGACGCATTTAATCTGAAACCTCAATGACATTGGCACATTTACAACATCACAACTGTGGCCACTTTATAGTTACACAGGTTTCAAGAATAAAGACCTTCTGTTGAACAAAACCTTTTTCAAATGTGAACATAACTGCAGGAGGCCCTTTCATGCCCGACCAATTATGACCGGGGCATTGTGATGAAATATAGAATATGTTGAGCAACTCGCCTGTATAGTGACGGATGAACAGTCTTAACACAGGACTCCCTCTTAATGTCAGCATATTGTTTTCAAAGAAACTAATTATGAATGTACATATGCACAATTCTGAACCATACGTCATATTATTAACTAATTGTGCATGACTTAAACACAAATAACATTTTTATAAATGTCCATTTTCACAGTTTGTGTATTAGTATTTATTTATTTATTGCTTCTTATAAAATTTTGCATATAATCCTTAAATATGTATTACTTGCATGCTTCAGTATTATATTTAGATATCATATTATACTTAATAGAAATGTTAGTTATTGCTGTTTTTATTATGAATAAAAAAACAACTAGATAGGTAAAGCCTTGTCTGAAAGTTTACACTAATTTAAAAAAATAAATGTTTGAAAGTTACAGACAAACAGATGGACAAAAAGAATGAAAACAAAGCAAGAAAGAGAGAGAGAGAGAAAGAGAGAGTCAGGGAGAGAGATAGAGAAAGAGAGAGAGAGAGAGAGAGAGATAGAGAGAAAGAGGTGGAGAGAGATAGAGAGAGACAGGGAGAGAGAGAGAGAAAGAGAGAGAAGGGGGGGGGGGGGTAGATAGAGAGATTAAAGTCTTTGTTTACATTTTACATTTTGAATATTTTGATAGTTGACATTTTAATAGTCTCCGTTAATGTAAATCTATGGGATTTTGGAGATATTTTCCTAATATATTACGAAAATTGAAATTCGGATCAGTTAGAAAAGTCAGAGCAACCCGAGTCAGAACAGTCTGAAGGTCTGTGCCAAGTTTTGTGGATGTAGCTTGAAAGCTCTAGGATGAGAAACAGTCACAAATTTTGGTCTTGGTTTAGGGATTTGTTTTTAAACTCTAAACCAGGTCTGTAGAACGACACAATGTTGACTTTGTCAAGCCAACATAGTAAAAACTAAAACATTGATTTCCTGCAGGAAAAAAAATAAAATAAATCAACTTAAACCAGCCTAAAGTAGGTGGCCCATCTGGATTTTGGACACTTGTCAGCTGGCCAGGCTAGGAGACCATCTAAACCAGCTTAAACCAGCTAAGACCAGCAAGCTTGTCAACACGACTTCCTGTTTACAAATTCGAAGGCTATTTAAAACTTTACTGGAGATTTGCAAAAAAGTCCCCATAGTCACATCATTTTCATGAGATCATTTACAAAAGCATTCATTTACGACCTACTAGAAAAGTGTTGCATTAAAAATGATGTTGCAATTAAAGGGGAAGTTCACCAAAAATGACAATTCTAATGAGATGATGAGAATTTTCATTTGTGGGTGAACTATTCCTTTAGGTTGCAATCAAATTAATTAAACTACTAAATTAATTAGCAGTCAGTTAAATGTGAAGCGACCCAGTTGAGCACAGGTTAGAAGGAGTGCAGACGGACGGAAAATAATGCAGGACAGTTTGCTCCCTCGTCCTATCTTTGGTAATACATGAATACACATGTATTTAAATAGATGTAGGCTGCATTTGCATTTTTAAACCTTAAAACGAATGTCTCTGGTGAGGAGGGACATTCAGGGATATCTTGTCCTGGTTTTGTTTCAGATCATTGAATACAAAAGCAATGAGTTGAGGAAAACGAGACAGCCTCTTCTCATCTTATTAATTATAATAAAATTGTGCCTTTAAGGCAATCTATTGCAATTTCTCCTGTGTTGACCAATTACAGCTCTCTCCTGTTCGACTGGTAATTCAAAGCAGCGTTTCTAACGCCTCTGGCGTGGAGCGGTTTAAGAGCAATCTCGCCGTTTTCACACTGTTAATTAGAGTGGATCTATTATTCAGAGAGAATATGTCTGTTCTGTTTGTGCACACTTATCCCTGTAGATGCATATTAAAAACAGCATACTAGTCGTGCACTAGATGTGCATTTGTTACCTTAAATATTTTGACCTGATCCGACCCTTAAAGTCAACATAACGACCAGTGACGGATTATGAATGGCAAAGTCCTTGTGTGGGGGTGGGGGTGTGGGTGGGGGGTTCGTTGTTCATTGAAAAAAAGTTGTTTAACTGGGGGGGCCTTGTGCCCAAAATGGTTTTCAAGTGGAGGGGATCACCAAACTAGATTGCGCAGTGACCTGGGGGCCAGTCAAAGGCCCCCTGGTAGTCAAGGGCCCCTGGGAACAAGCACCATGGGCCAGGTCGATAATCCGTCCCTGGAGTTCACAACTCATTTTACTTCCATAAAGTGACGCATTTAGTTGTTTCTTCAACTTTGGGAACTTGCAAACTGATTTGTCTGCTGGCAAACTTTTCTGTATATAATTTACAGTGTTGTTAAAACATTTTACTCACTTTATTTTTAATTGTCTACTAACAATGTCCAACTGTGTCTGTACAGGCATCACGGGTCATTTCCAGCACATCTCAAATTCTTTATTGTACTGAATAGAATTCTGTGCTGAAATGACGCTGATGTAAATGACATGGAAATGCTTGCAGAGGCTAATTTCATTGCTAAAATCGGATGTATCTTAAATACACACAATTAAATCGTCGTTTTCACACTTTTTGCATCGTTTGACAAAATTACAGCTTGATCGGAAATGTTGGCCAATCACAATCTTCTTTAAACAAGTGATATTTCCTCTGAATTTGTCTTTGTTTATTCTCACATTTCATCTCAAGCATCTTAAAGTTTTCTTTGTATATTAAGGTGGGATAGGAGAACATATTTTAACAAAAAGTTAGATCTATCAGGCAGACTTGAGTGAAATTTAAGATGACATTTATTTGATGAATATAAAACAGAAATGTGATGTCTCTCTTTGGCGTAAGCCCCGTCTGGTGGTCCAAAGTTGTAGTACTCGGAACTGTCATATCCTGCCGGAGATAGGAGGCAGGGGCGAGGAGCCAACCCCCATGCAGGACGGGACTCAACAGGTGGTGGTGGGGTGGAGGAGGTTGCCGTGTTAGCACACTGAAACAGCAATGTGATATTGTGAGCAGACTTATAAAGCAATGGCTTACATGTGATTGGCTAGGGGTTACCCAGCTAATGGTGCGATGATGTACAGCTGCTAGTCTTCCCGCTAGAACTACGCTGCGCTTACATTTACTTCAGCTTTAATGACACCTTTATAACAAAAAACATAAAATCTGTTTGTTTTAATAAAATCAACCTGGGGACATGAAAGTGCCTTAAGTTGAAGAAACACCCATTTCCAAGTTTGATAATGTTAATCAATTGGCACGCAGGTATTTTTTGGCATTTGTCTTAATTTTGGCAAATAATGGCCATTTTTCTTGATACAAACAATTCCTGAGAGATGCAATCATAACTCATAAACGTGTGACATTACAGATGTAAAATGAGTTGCAAATGGCACTTTACATGTACATTTACCTCATGCGACCCCGCGTCCACACATGTGGACGGTGCATTTTGGCTTCACAACACGCAACGCATAATTAAGTTAATTAAAACTGACTGAATACGGTTCACAAGACTCTACACTGTCATTTAAGTGTAAAACTTCTTCCACAACGAGTCATGTGACACAAAGCACTTCCATGAAGCACTTCCACGGGCGCAGCGCCAACAGAAGAGCATCTGGTAAGAAATCTCTTTAAGTTTTTTCATTAAAACCTGTTTGGTTGTAAAGAGTAGCATCTCTAGTTTCATCTGATATGCCGCATTAAATAATCAGTTCATTTTTCATGCATCAGAATGCTTCATTTTAATATACATTTTGTTATATTTTGTTATCACTGCACAATACGGTTCTATTCATTAACATTAATAAATACATTCCTATATATTTACTATCACATTGAGAATAAAATTTTTCATGCAAAAGCTGAAAATGTGTCTTTCAGAGGCTTTATATGGAGTTAGGATGAAAATAAGTTGCATTTCAAACTGTTCTGAGACCAGTGCAGACAGACAGCACACTGGAGGTTAAGTCATGCACTAAATAGGGAGCAAGGGAGCATCCTATAGCTCTCCTATAACTGTTCTGAGACCAGTGCAGACAGACAGCACACTGGAGGTTAAGTCATGCACTAAATAGGGAGCAAGGGAGCATCCTATAGCTCTCCTATAACTGTTCTGAGACCAGTGCAGACAGACAGCACACTGGAGGTTAAGTCATGCACTAAATAGGGAGCAAGGGAGCATCCTATAGCTCTCCTATAACTGTTCTGAGACCAGTGCAGACAGACAGCACACTGGAGGTTAAGTCATGCACTAAATAGGGAGCAAGGGAGCATCCTATAGCTCTCTATGCAGTTAAGTGTGTTCACTCCTAAAATCGGATCAAAAGTTCAGTTTCAGGCTGCAGATGATGTTTGGATCACTCAACATGTTTGACACACATGGGACAATGATCATCAGTACATAGATTCACATTTTATAATGTTTAATTTTATTGTAACATGGTCGGCAGAGATTGGATGATGCTGGACATTACTTTGAATAATAAATATTTATTCAGCTTTACATTAAAAAACATGAACAATCAACACTCCCAGACACATAAAAAACTGTATTTATTATTTGTAGACTTTCTTTAGCTTGGAATTACTAAAAAGTTCACAACTTTGTCCCGCTGTCCACATATGTGGACATACATTTTTAAGAAAACTATTTGCTCTATAATTATATATATTATTATTATTATTATTGTTTGTTTATTAGCTGCTACTAGTTCCAAAGCAAATGGAAATGGAAAATGCATACAGCAGTCACGCTCGGGTCTCAGGAGGTTAAACAAGACCATATCCCACAGATTTTACAGTATCATCATGTCTTTGGAGTGTTAGTGCTGACAGTATGTTATTTTGATGCTCAAACCATTTACAGCACAGAGTTAGGCAGCGTTTGAAATACAGAACAGGGCACATTTCATCAAATGAAGAGGGAGAAAAATGGCCCCGGTGCCCGTGTTTGATCAACCTGGGCCTGTTTAAGATTCTCCCTGAGTGTAACTGATATTCATGTGTGTAAAAATGCGAATACTGAATTCATCTTTATTCCTGCCAGGTCTGCTCTATAGTTTATGCTCATTGTTCCGTACAGCATATTGCTGACATGCAAACAGTCGTGCACACTGCAGTGTCTCTAGTTTCAGATGTCTCCTCCCATCTGCTGTTACATGAGGATTTTTTAAAGTGATCGTCTCACGTATGATTTATTAATTAGGCTGAACATTGTTAATTCGGTGTGATTGAGAGCGGTGTAATAAGGTGGTACAAAAGGTTTTCTGTTGCTTAAACGGAGCATGTTCATGTTCATGTTCAGGAGTGGTGGTGGTGTAGCGGTCTAAAGCACATAACTGGTAATCAGAAGGTTGCTGGTTCGAGCCCCACAGCCACCACCATTGTGTCCTTGAGTAAGGCACTTAACTCCAGGTTGCTCCGGGGGGATTGTCCCTGTAATAAGTGCACTGTAAGTCACTTTGGTGGTGGCGTAGTGGTCTAAAGCGCATAACTGGTAATCAGAAGGTTGCTGGTTTGATCCCCACAGTCACCACCATTGTGTCCTTGAGTAAGACACTTAACTCCAGGTTGCTGCGGGGGGATTGTCCCTGTAATAAGGGCACTGTAAGTCACTTTGGTGGTGGCGTAGTGGTCTAAAGCGCATAACTGGTAATCAGAAGGTTGCTGGTTTGATCCCCACAGTCACCACCATTGTGTCCTTGAGTAAGACACTTAACTCCAGGTTGCTCCGGGGGGATTGTCCCTGTAATAAGTGCACTGTAAGTCACTTTGGTGGTGGCGTAGTGGTCTAAAGCGCATAACTGGTAATCAGAAGGTTGCTGGTTTGATCCCCACAGTCACCACCATTGTGTCCTTGAGTAAGACACTTAACTCCAGGTTGCTCCGGGGGGATTGTCCCTGTAATAAGTGCACTGTAAGTCACTTTGGTGGTGGCGTAGTGGTCTAAAGCGCATAACTGGTAATCAGAAGGTTGCTGGTTTGATCCCCACAGTCACCAGCATTGTGTCCTTGAGTAAGACACTTAACTCCAGGTTGCTCCGGGGGGATTGTCCCTGTAATAAGTGCACTGTAAGTCACTTTGGATAAAAGCATCTGCCAAATGCAAAAATGTGAAATATGTTCTCTAAATTTTGTGATACAGAAATCAGCATTATGCATTCAATAGATTTAAAGAAACATCTAAAGACAGCTAATATTGTGAGCACATCAAATCTGACAACCTAAAATTTAGCAAAATGATTTTAATGTGGCTCGTTGTATGTGTTGCTTTAGTTTTGAAGACGGATTTTGTTCACTGTAACATAAATCACGAGTAAAACGGCAGATTATCTGTTTATAAACACTTACTTTTCATCCTGTTCCTGATGCAATGCAATATTACGACATCTGAACGCTTTTACTATAGTGCACGACTCATTTTAACATTTGCATTACATGATCAACTACATTTACAAGCTTGTTTGTGTGTGATCAAATTGCACGGTGGCACCGCAAAATGACATGCTTGTGTTTTTCATCTCACATCTCGCGAATTTAGGCATGGTCGACATGGGAAGTCCATTTTTCCACAGAGGTAATTGTGTACACACTTTGAGCCCCAAGAGTAAGGGTGTGTGCAAAGCAGCCTATTTTAATGAGGTTAAGGTTTTGTACTGCCACATTCATGTTGGATGCATTATCCATTGTGAAGCTGCATCTCCTTATCCCAAATTCATCTAATGGCACTTTTCCACTGCACGTTATGGTTCGACTCGACTCGACTCGCTTTACTTGTCCACTGCTGTTTAGTGCAGCCTCAGCGTGGGTGGGATTATAGGCTGATCATCAAAACAATAACACGACTGCTAGCTGTTAGCTAAATGGTCTGCACTTATCTAGCATCTTTTTAACCGTAGCATTATTCAAATCACTTTCACCCATTCATACGCCAATGACGGCAGAGATGCCATGCTAGGTGCTAGCCTGTCATTGGGAGCAACTTGGGGTTCAGTGTCTTGCCCAAGGACACTTTGACATGTGGAGTCGTGTGGGCCAGGAATCGAACCACCAATCCTGCAATTAGCAGCCTGAGCCACAGCCGCCCCTTAAGCTACTAGCTCATTGCGCTGCATAAAGCAGTGGTTGTATGGTGATTTTACACAAGTGTAACAGTTAAATTGTCCTGGTTGTTTTAGCAGTGTCCAGTAGCTGGTCATTTAAATAAAGTGAAGCTTTCAAGCGGAGTATCGAGTTAACATAGAGTTAAAGTAACAAAACGTACCATCCTCCATCGTGGATCAACGCCAGTCCAGGGCGCTCTCCCTCCCATTGCTCGCCGGTTTAGATAGCGTCCATTTGGTCGAACCACTTCCACTTTTCCTTGATGGTTCTGTCGTCACTTTTAAGTTTTTTTCCTTTCCCCTACACTGTTGGTAGGTCCGGTGGTAGCCGTGTGCAGCCAATTGCTGATACACTTCCTGAGAGAATTTTTCGTGTTGTTTCGTTTGTCGCTAACGAGAGGAACGTCTGCACCTCGTTTATAGACCACGGTGTGGTTTTGTGCACAGCCAGTTATTTTAACAATTCAAAAGTCGCATGATACTGCTATCGCTGTTGCTAACTTTAAAACTAGCGGGTTGATGTCCCGTGTTGCAAATCCAGAGACGCTGGCAGTGACGATTCTCTCTGACCAATCAGTGATCGGCAGGATTTTGGCATCACATTTAGTATCGGCTCGGCTCGCTTTGAACCTCAACCGAGGTGATACTAATAAAAGTACCAGGTACCAGGTACTATCCAGAGCGGATAACCCCCAAAAAGCGAGCAGAGTTGAGTTGAGTTGTACCATGCAGTGGAAAAGCCCATTAAAATGTCCCCAATTTATTTTTCTTCTGTTTTAAGGACTTTCTGATTCATCTTTCCCTCAGTGATATATATATATATAATGTACTGTTACTGTTATGTAATGGTCCTGGCAAATGCTTGTCCAGCAATCACTGGTAACTGCTATTTTGCTGACCTTTGCCAGATCTGATTTTATTTTTTTATTTTTCTACGTTGTACCCGGCTGGCATCAAGTGATTGGACAGACTATCCCTGGAGGCTGGGTTGCATTTGGGATGCAGGGCCTTGCTCATCTCCCTGCAGAGAACATGTACACTTATAATGCTACACCTACCGAATCATAGTTTACTGTGGAATATAATGTTCTGTTAGCTAGCTCTGATTCTGATGTGCTATGAGACACAGGAGAATATCAAACGAGGCTAAAGTCCTTTGATATTTCTGTGAAAAACTGAGAACCTAATCAAGCGTGCGTTTTGCATACCTAAATGAAGGCGACTCAACCGTAGCAAAAGGATGTGACGCCTTCACCACAAATCTTGCCGCCGCCCGGTGACATTCATCCACTTTCTCCTTGCTCATGTTCCCCTTCATCATGGCTAAAGTGAAAGGAATTTATGGCTCTCATGGGAATGTCCGCTCATCTGTGTTTTGTACCTGAGCGTGAGATGCTGCTGATATTAGTGATCTGATGCGGCAAACACGGTACATTCCTTCAGATTCACGCGACGTGTTGAAGTAAATGCTTCATGGTGTTGACGGTGCTACCTGCCTTGCACGAAATCCTTTTACTGCAGGTGTTGCATTTTGCGCCGTTGTTATCCATTTTAGCATAGCTTAACCAAACTTTGGAGCGTTTGCAGCGGTCAGACTCAGCCATACTAACTCAAGGAGCTTACTCAGCCGAAATCAGGTGCTTGTAGCAGGTCCTGGCAGATCAATATGACTGTAAAATGCTCACTGCCGTTCACCTCGTGAGCATGATTAAGAAAGCCAGGAACCGAAATGAGGAATCGAAATGCACGTCTTGTCGAATCCACGGTTCTCGGAAATTTGGAAGTGATACCCAACCCAACTCATGCCATCCCAGATGTGTATGACTCTCTATGAAGATTTTTAGAAGAATCTTTCAGCTCTGTAGGTTCGTACAATGCAAGTGAATGGGTGCCAGATTTTGACAGACTTTTGACTAAAGTGGCATTAAAGTAATCCATAAATCTCTAGTGGTTAAATCCATGTCTTCTGAAGTGATTTGATAGGTGTGGTTGAGTCCATTTTTTCTAGAAAATCTTCTCACTGCCCAGTAGGGGGTGTATACATGAAGAATTCACTATAAAACAAAAGAAGAAGTATATGAAAGCAAAAGTGGACATTTACAGAGAAAAAAGACTTGATCTGTTTCTTACCCATACTTATCATATTGCTTCAGAAGACATGGATTAAACCACTGGAGTCGTATGGATTACTTTTATGCTGCCTTTATGTGCTTTTTGGAGTGTCAAAATTTGGCACCCATTCACTTGCATTGTACAGATCTACAGAGCTGAGATATTCTTCTAAAAATCTTAATTTGTGTTCTGCTGAAGAAAGAAAGTCACACACATCTGGGACGGCATGAGGGTGAGTTAATAATGAGAGAATTTAGATTTTTGGCTGAACTGTCACTTTAACTTGTATTGAACCCAGAACATTCCTTTAAGACAGGATACATTTAGTTTGAAGTAAACCAGCATAAGATACTACAACTTGTTGCTGAGACAAATGTTTGTCCTTAATTAGGTTTAAATTATGTTGATGTTTCGTTCCCATTGGCATATCTTTTTAAGCATAAACCAAAGTTTACATTTTGAGTAATTTATGCTAAAAAGAAGAAAAACATTTTACAATGCAAATAATCATAATCCAACCAAATAATCTTGTCTGGTTTTCAGTATCAAAAAACTTTTAAAACTTTTAAAGATTTTTAACACATATAAATACATTCATGCATGTTTTCTAGAGACTATTTGGATAAAATAACTGTATTTTGTGTTTTCCACTTTTTTTCCAACAAGTTATTTCTTAAAGCATAATAACCGAAAACATCTGTCAAGTTAAATTCAAGATGTATTCTCTGTAAACAAGCCAATCGCAGTTTAGTCAGCAAATAGTTTTTCTCATTTTAATCATAAATCTCTTGAAATGGGTGTTTATTTGTTCTTTTTAATGGTTTATTCTAATGTCAGTGCACAAGATATATATTTATTGATATTAGATATTTATTGAACAACTCTGACAATCTTGCACATTTTTGCTTGCAAAATTTCTTCCAATTGTTTTTCTGGATGTCTAGATATTTTACTGGAATAAAAGCAATTTTTATCACCTCCAGAATAAGTTCAATTATCCTTGAAAATATATGCTGTCTTTTATCTTCTTTAAAGTCAGCATAAAGGCCATTTTATTATACGCTTTTGCATTTTACAGTCCTCTTCTATCATTTTACCGGTCACATCTGCAAATCGCTTCCCTCTCGAAATTGTTGTTATGTTCCCAGCGTATCATTTTTGACCCGCTCTTATTATGGCTTTGTCAAAAGTGTGCCAATCTATCAAAGAAAAGGTTAAATGATGGACTTGCCGAAGTGATAATTGCACTTGCCAAGAAAGTGGCATAATATATATCAGCCTGTTTGCGTGTGTTAAAATGTTAGATCGTAATCACAAGCCAAGTGGAATAATGATGAAGTTCTTGTGTCTTTAAAGGAAATTTCTCCTCGTGAGTGGAGTGCCGGCTGTATTTTTAGTCCAGCTCCACTTCAGTTTGGCAGCTGCCCACACACTACCCTGACACGAGAGTGCCGCACACTTTTATGCACAGTATGTGAATGGTCTGTATGCATAGAATACCCCAGTGGCATTTCTCAAAGGTGCATACTTTGTGGAATACTGTATCCCAATGCAAAGATCCCAACTTTCATCAGTGTGATGAATGAACAGGAAGTGATTATCAACCACCATTTCTCATGATGGACACATTATTTGATAAGACTGCCAAAAGTTAAATTTGTTTACATTATAGTATTATTTGCAGTATGATTAGTACAAATGACTATGGAGTTATATTTGTGTCACGATTCTGCATGAACAAAATTAGATTTTGAGCGCACAAAATTTTTTCTGCATGTGCAAGATGATATTTTGAGCATGCAAAAAGATATTTTGTACACAGAGTAGGTAGGAGGAGAATGCAAAATTTCAGAATTATGAGCATGTTAAAATAAACTTTATTCGAGCACAAAATGTACTTTAATTTGCTCAAAATGAATTTATCTAAAAGATGCATTGCTTTACAAAACTGCGTTCAAGTGCATGCAAAATAACTTTTTGTGCACTCAAAATATCATCTTGTGCATGCAGAAAATGTTTTGTGCGGACACATTATCATCTTGTGCATGCAAAATAACTTTGCGTGCAGTCAAAATATCATATTGTGCATGCAGAAAATTTTTTGTGTGGTCAAAATATCATCTTCTGCATGCAAAATAACTTTTTGTGCACTCTAAATATAATCTTGTGCATGCAAAATAACTTTTTGTGCATTCTAAATATAATCTTGTGCATGCAAAATAACTTTTTGTGTGCTCAAAATATCCTCTTGTGCATTCAGAAAAATGTCTGTGTGGTCAAAATATCATATTGTGTATGCAAAATAACTTTTTGCGCTCAAAATATCATATTGTGCATGCAAAATAACTTTTTGTGTGCTCAAAATATCATATTGTGCATGCAAAATAACTTTTTGTGTGCTCAAAATATATCGTGCATGCAGAATTTTTTTTGTGCGATCAAAATATCATCTTGTGTATGCAAAATCATTTTTTGTAACAAAACAGACATCCTTACCCTAAACCAACACCTAACCCTAAAACAATGTGTCCAGAAACAAAGCAGAAAACGAAAAGCACATTTTCTGAAGCAGCCTCATGATTTGGTGTGGTTTCAACGACACTGTCGTCTCATGTGCCAGCTCATGTGTTTGGCTGGGCTCAAACCGTGGCCTTCCGAGTCCAAAGTCCGACACTCTTTCAGGTGAGCTACCGTGAAACGTCTTGAAGGAATAAGTGTGTAAATGTAGGTGGATCTGTAATGTAAGTGTTATATTACATATATAACTCATTTAGATTTTTCCTATTTTAAGCATGAATCTAACAATGAAATAATGAATCAGTATTCCAACTGGGTTAGCGTTAGGGTTAGTCTCATGCTAAGTGATTGCTCGCACGGCACGCCGCTGCTTTTCTCATATTTTATTAAGGCCTGTGATTATATTTCAGGCTTATGAAATATTCCCCACAGTCAGAGGGATACTTAACCTCACGCGCAGCTCGACATGCACAGTGAATTTAACATATTTAACCTGCTTGTTGAATATTCTAAAGATAATTATCTGTAGAAATGAACCTCAATCATATTGTCAAGTCAAGTAAAAAAAAATCATCCTGTTGCATCAGCATACAAGAGCAGGGAGCGAGAACATCCTCGTCTTCTTTATTATTTATAATTTGTTAGTATTACAGCATGGCCGAAAGCTATGAGTGTTCAATACTGTATTATGAGACAATAACATAGCTGAATGTGTAACATAAAACAGTGTTTGTGTGCAACACCTGGGCGCAGACAGAGTTATTACGCAAGACTTGCTCTTTCCCCATGACAGCACTCAATTAGAGTGCACGAGCAAGAGGCGCTGACAGACAAAACAGAACTTCCCACAATGCAAGCTCGACACTTTCATTCACAGTGTACACAATGTTAAAACACAACACAAACTCAGCGTCTCTCTGACATGCTAATCATTGTGAAACTGGCAAAAAGTAGATTCATTTGACATTTTCGTTGTGACCATCATTAACAGTACCGCCGCTTCCTATAAGCAGACTACGCAGTCTGCGTAGGGCACCAACTCCCTCGGGGGGCACCATCTTACCCTAGGATGGCACCAGAAAGTCCACTGGCTGCCCTTACTCGCACGTTACACATTATTCAAAATACACACGAAACCCCCCCCCCCCCCCCGGAACTCTGTGTAGGGCTTCAATTTGGCCAGCGTCGGCCCTGGTCATTAAGATGTTTTAACCAAACTATGGCTTTTCCAGTACGAGCTACTTAACAGCGAGTAGCGGTGTACTAGCATCACAGAAAGCTTCATTGCTGACTTACTTGGTACTTCCGAAGCAATTAAGCAAATCGTTTTGATCGGACGGCACATGTAAACGAACCAGTTGAAACAAACGATTCACTGATTCACTTATATGTAGCGTCGGAATGCAGAATGGACCACAAAATGGCGCTGCGATATGCAGAAAAGGACAGTGAACACCCCCACCCCACCTCCCCCCTCACTCAACATCTTCTGACTCAACACCCCCCTCTCACATCAAATTTTTCCCGCTCAACAACTTTTGGGCCAGTTGCCATGTAAAATCCCAGGCCGATTTCTCTTCCCAGTCCAGCCCTGGCTCTATCGTCTAAAACTTGTAATTTTTGTTCTATTGAAATTTTTGGGTGAACTATCCTTTTAAAGCACTATATCTAGGGTTGCCACCTGTCCCAAAAAATATTGGATCATTCTGTTTTTTAAAGATGTAAAGTCATGTCCCGTATCGAATCAACACGGGACGTGATTTGTTCGATATTTTAAGCTGGTCATTTTTGTTCTACTGAAGTTTTTGGGTGAACTATCCCTTTAAAGCACTATATCTAGGGTTGCCACCTGTCCCAAAAAAGTCTGAATCATTCAGTTTTTTAAAGATGTAAAGTCACGTCCCATATCGAATCACTACAGGACGTGATTTGTCCCATATTTTAAGCTGGTCATATGGCATCACAGCAAAATCATTCAAGATTGTTAATTTATCCTTAATATTCTCTGAAGCGGCTGGGATGAGGATTAGCACCTCTAAATCTGAGGCCATGGTTCTCAGCAGGAAACCGATGGAGTGCGTACTCCGGGTAGGGAAGGAGGTATTTGCCCAAGTGAAGGAGTTCAAGTACCTCGGGGTCTTGTTCACGAGTGAGGGGACAATGGAGTGGGAGGTTGGCCGGAGAATCGGGGCAGCGGGGGCGGTATTGCACTCGCTCTATCGCACCGTTTTCACGAAAAGAGAGCTGAGCCGGAAGGCAAAGCTCTCGATCTACCGGTCAATTTTCGTTCCTACCCTCACCTATGGTCATGAAGGCTGGGTCATGACCGAAAGAACTAGGTCACGAGTACAAGCGGCCGAAATGGGCTTCCTCAGAAGGGTGGCGGGCTTCTCCCTTAGAGATAGGGTGAGGAGCTCAGTCATCCGTAAGGAGTTCGGAGTAGAGCCGCTGCTTCTTTGCGTCGAAAGGAGCCAGTTGAGGTGGTTTGGGCATCTGGTAAGGATGCCCCCTGGGCGCCTCCCTAGGGAGGTGTTTCAGGCACGTCCAGCTGGGAGGAGGCCTCGGGGAAAACCCAGGACTAGGTGGAGAGATTACATCTCTACACTGGCCTGGGAACGCCTCGGGGTCCCCCAGTCAGAGCTGGTTAATGTGGCTCGAGATAGGGAAGTTTGGGGCCCCCTGCTGGAGCTGCTGCCCCCGCGACCCGACTTCGGAGAAGCGGTTGAAGATGGATGGATGGATGGATGGATGGATTCTCTGTAAATAGAACTGTTGCTAACATTTGCAGGTAAGGGACCGTCTAAAAAGTCCACACATTGTGCTAAAACGTCCTATCACTGTTGCGGGTGTGATAAGGCACCATCTGAAAGCGACAATTGCCCTCACCAACATACCACCCCAACCCACCCATGCCAACAACTTTAGAGAGTCCTTTATTCTACAACTCCAAACGTGGCAACCCTAACTATAGCAGGTATCCATTCAGTCTTATGCATTATGACAGTTGAAAGCATCTGTGCAAAACAGATATCATAACACCGCATGCTTTGCTTTTTCACTCAATTAACTCACTGTCTGCTTCAACGATTGTACGACTAATTCACAAACATATGCGGCAGTATCTATTACAGCATGTTGACTGCTCGTGCATGTAAACAACATGTGTTTCTTGTGACACCAGAAGCATCCAACACTAATTGAAAGCGCTAACAAAAACAAAGAGGGAGAAACTTGGATGATCTACGGAAAGTTGCTTAACGGAGAGCGCAACAGATCTCTTAAATATGGTTTAAGGAAGAGAAATTCCAATGGCTACATATTTTACACTTTTGTTGAGCCTTGTTTATTGTTTTTTGTGATAAGAGACTATTTTATTCTGTTGCCCGGATCACTTGGATGTGTGTCCGTGATGAGAGATCTGGAGAGATCATATTTTTCACAGCAAGTGATGCTTTTGACTTTTAATTTCCTGCAACAGCGTTGATCATTTAATTCACAACGTGAAATACAGAGAGGATAAGCAGGTTGTGATTTTAAATAAATATTATAAGAGTAAAGACAAACAAGTCAAGAAAGTGTTGCACACAGTAATATTACAGGAGAGACAATATATTTGCCTCATTCCAGAATTTTAAAAAATAGGCAAAATCATGTTTACTGTACTTTAATATACTCTCAATGGAAGCACATGGGGATACACTGGATTTTATAGTTAAACGACACACATTTTAACAATCAATAAAAATATATTTCAGCTGTTAAGCCTGTCCCTTTGCTTGTTTAAGTTAAAGGAGACCTATTATGCCCCTTTGTACAGGATGTAATATAAGTCTCTGGTGTCCCCAGAATGTGTGTGTGAAGTTTCAACTCAAAATACCCCACGGATCATTTATTATACCATGTTATAAATGCCTCCTTTTGGGTTGAATCAAAAACACGTTGATTTCGTGTGTGTCTCTTTAAATGCAAATGAGCTGCTGCTCCCCGCCCCCTTTCCAGAAGAGGGCTGTGCCTTTACAGCTCGTGTGGTTCGCCGGTTACTATAACAACAACAAATCAGAACCGATATGACTGACAGTGTAAATATCGGAGTTCAGGCAGGGCTGGACTGGGAAGAGAAATCGGCCCGGGATTTTACATAGCAACTGGCTCAAAAGTTGAGCGGGGGGTGTTCACTGTCCTTTTCTGCATATCGCAGCGCCGTTTTGTGTTCCGTTCTGCATAATGCGGTGGCTCATTTTAGCTTATTTCGGCCCGTTTCGCGACCTACCCACCGGCCCGCTCGGTTCTCCTGATGGCCAGTCCACTCCTGATCGGCCCCAAATTTCGTCAGCCCACCGGGAAAATGCCCGGTATACCAGATTACCAATCTAGCTTGTCCACTGCGTCTTCAGTGGCTCTGATGCCGGGAGTACGTGAAGACTCTTATGTTCACTTTTACAGCAACATCAGAACACTTATGACACATTATTCTTCTCTCTGTATCTGCTCCAGCGCGGAAACACACACTGCTGACTCACATTTATGTACAAACGCCATGTAAAAGTGAATTTTGCATAGGTCCCCTTTAACTTGAGCTTAAGTTCTGAGTACTGAACATTTGTACATGAACATTTTGCAATTAAACCAACACAATGACAATAAATAAATTGTGCATGGCCTTATTTATAAAAAAACAAAACAAAAAAAAAATTCCAAAACAGTGCTGTTTTTATAAAAATATTATAAGACTCAGATCCACTGAAATAGTGGGTCTTAATGTTATAAAACTGTCCACATATACAGTATTCATAAATCTAGCAACATTCATATAAAGTAAATAAATATAGAACAGGGGCAGCTGGGGTGCAAGCCCTTTTTCATTCACAAATCTAACGGTGCCCTTCTGGTCCTCCAGAAAAAGGGGAAAAATTTTAATAATTTTTATTGGGTAGAGCTCAGCGAGTAAAGATGTTGACTATTACACCTGGAGTCGTGAGTTTGAATCCAGGGTGTGCTGAGTGACTCCAGTCAGGTCTCCTTAGCAACCAAATTGGCCCAGTTGCTAGGGAGGGTAGAGTCACATGGGGTAACCTCCTCGTGGTCACTATAATGTGGTTCTCGCTCTCGGTGGGGCGTGTGGTGAGTTGTGCGTGGATGCCGCGGAGAATAGCGTGAAGCCTCCACATGCACTAGGTATCCATGGTAACGCGCTCAACAAGTCACGTGATAAAATGCGCGGATTGACGGTCTCAGACGCGGAGGCAACTGAGATTCATCCTCCACCACCCGGAATGAGACGAGCGCATTTTACAATTTAAAGTAAAATGTTACTTTCAAAAAGAGTACAGTTACATTCAAAAAGTATTTGGATTACTGAAGAGATTACTTTGCTTTTTATTGTCATTTGTTTCATTTCATATTTAGTCCTTTAAGATGAAAAATGTATCCATATAAATGATGAGATCCAAAGTGCATTTGAACAGCGGTGAAACACTTTCTGATGATGTGTTACATTCATATGAGCAGACAGAGAAGTACGTTTGAAATAAGTTTGGAGCAGAAGAAATATAAATAAACCTTGTGTAAATTGTCAATTTTACGCTAAGCTAAAATGCTAATTCTAGCCATTTTACATGCACATGCTACCAGACACTATCATATTTATTATCAAGAAAATTCACGTTGGATCATAATTAATTTTTTTCTAGTAAGATCTTTGATATTAGGGCAAATGTCGTATTCTTGATGATAATTTTTGTATTGTTTTACTGTAAAAATATCTACAAATCCTTAAAACAAGATCAGTTCTTGAGATCATCTTGTTTTAGAAACAACACTGCAGAAGATATTTGGATTTTCAGAGAATGTATTTTTAACATGTGTATTTTGAGTTTTTATAGTCAAAACAAGTGAAAAAATCCACCAGTGCTGAAGAAGTAATCCAAAGTATTTAGAACACACTACTGACCTTGAGAATTCCAACGGAATGTTACAAATGACATTTTGCACAATGTATTCTGTCATCTGTAGTGGAACAGATTTCCAAAGTAAATCTCCCAACCCTGGGGTAACATGGGGTAATCACAGACCGTGTCTTAAAATAAATGAATAAACAAGTGTAACACCATGGTGCTTTATGTGAGAAATATAACAGAATAGGCTATTGTTTGTGATAAAAGAACAATTGAAAAAACTATGTGCACTTTATATATATCTATACAAGAAAATGGTTAAATACTAAAAAAAAATTAACTAATTAAGAAATTAGTTAAGTATTTATATTTACTAATCATTACAAAAAGAATATAAATAAATAAATCAGTGCCCTTTTTTCCCCATCCGCTTCTGTCCCTGCTGCAGAGTGTTTGTGTGTTTGTGTGTGTATTCTCAACGACCTCACATGAACTGGGCATTTGATTGGTCAGCACTCTCCTCTGATGTCATCAAGTTCTGTGTCTCTTTGGCTTGTAATGACAGTGAAAAGCAGCTCTAGTCTCCAGAGGCATTTCACAAATCCTACAGTATTTATTGAATCACACTTCACCATGAGACGTATGCTGAGGAACGTTTTCATAAAACACAAGGGAAATGCAGGAAGTAAACAGCAAAGTCAAGTGACCTTTGAGTGAAAAAGTAAGGGTTTTGAAATAAGTCACGTACAGGGTACAAAATGTACTTTTTGCACACTGGCCAACCACAGATGAATTGAGAAAATGTACCAGCTATGAAACTATTCTACGGAGCACTTTAGAAAACGGGAGTAGTGGTGTAGTGGGCTAAAGCACATATCTGGTAATCAGAAGGTTGCTGGTTCGATGCCCACAGCCACCACCATTGTGTCCTTGAGTAAGACACTTAACTCCAAGTTGCTCCGGGGCGATTGTCCCTGTAATAAGTGCTCAGTAAGTCACTTTGGATAAAAGCGTCTGTCAAATGCATACATTTAAATGTAAATGTATAAAACAACATGAGGAACAATGTGGGGAACAACATGATGTCTTGTGGGGTGTTGGGGGAGGTTACGTGCAGACTGATGCACCTACTGTTACGCACGCATCAGCTTGCTTGCACCTGCATCGTCAGTTCACGTAACACGGTTCAGTTGTGGCATTTTTCTATAGGGACCCCTAGTGTCACTACATCGACACAACGTCGAGTTAGTGACAGAAGGGGAACGTCACCTCCATTCCCATATGGAGGGAACGAGACATTGTGTCCCTCTTGCCACAATGCTGTACGAGCCGCTGAAACGGCCAGGACCTTGTCTCAGCTCCTCAGAACAAATCCTGAAATAGAGCGGGCATTCCAGCTCCTCTTATACCCGTATGTCCGGGGCAGTGGCATGCAAATTCCACCCGGCATCTCTCATTGGCCTTTTCTCAAAGATCTGAGGTGTTTTGGGGCTCTCAAGATTGACCACTGGTGTCTCATTCCCTCCATCAGGGAAAGGAACGTTAGGAAAACGTAAACTACGAGACGAGTAATACAGGTCACTATGAACTTTCACTGGAAAAGAGTTTTTCTAAATGTTGGTTTAGAATGATATATAAACAATGACAGAATTTTCATTTTCGTGAAATGTATCCCTATAAAAATGTTGTATTCAATGAATTCTTTACACAGTTGTTGCAGTATGATAGAAATCGACATCACCAATGATTGCGAGCTTCCTGACAGCTTAAATAAACAGAGAACCCATGAAAAACCGTTCGACTCTCTCAGACTGTCTGTTTGTTCAGTAGTCTGTGAGTGTGTGCAGAATGGTGCAATCATTCAGATAGACTGAACTTCTATAAAGAGAGAGATGAAAGAATCATGGGAAAGGGAAGGTGCTGTAATATTGATTTGTGATAGTAAAGCCCTACTTGCATTGTGATTGTGCATGGCACAATCCAAGAGGTAAATAAAAAAAGCATAATAAAATACACTGTAAGCCATGATGATATCCACATGACAATTTCATGCATCATTAAATGGGCTGCTCATTCTAATTTCAGTTCATTTTCATGTGGCATTATCATGTACAGTGGCCCCAAATATATTGGACACTTAAAATGTCTGCAGGTCATTGCATTTCATAACAAAATATTGTATGGAAATGTCATCTGCGCTGAAACGCTGATATGGTTTTTCTTAAAACTGTAGCAAAAAGTTATTTTTAGGGAAAGCGTTTTGTTATCGAATTCAATTACATTGACATTTTACATGTGGCTTAATGGATGAAAAAGTTTGCAGCCACTGTATGTCTAAATGCATTATATTAAATATTAAACTCACAATTGTTATCTTTTTTTGTTATTATTGGTAATAAATTCTGTATCTTCAATATCACTTATTATACATATCTCTTAAAATATTATAAAATATTATAAATAAATTTGTATATTAATTTAATTATAATAAAATGTCATTTTTTTGTGGTATTCGTTGGTTTATCTCACTCTAAAACATTCCATCACATTTGATCAAATTATCAAAATTTGTATGATAATATAATACGAAAAATTAAAAACTAATTTTGTAATATGTTAAATTTTTCATGTAATGTTCGCCTTTTTTGTGTGTGAACGGCTTGTGATGCAACTTGAAAATTGAGCCGTTCCCGGACTTCCAATGTTGCCGATTAAAGCCTGTAGACTGATATTCATGCAAAGGAAGTGGGTCACTTTTGCCGTCAAAATCCAAAGGATGTGACGTTTATGCGCTCCCGAGAGCCTTGCCTCAGTAATCGCTTCTCTTCCGCTATTCAACAGCGACAACAAACTGCAACACTAGGTAACGTTATCTAAGAGATGGAATCCAGCAAACGTCCGGCTCCCAGCAGGGCTGGACTGATAATCTGGCATACTGGGCATTTTCCCTGTGGGTCGATGCACTTTTGGGGCCAATCAGGGGCAGACTGGGCATCGGGAGAACCGAACGGGATGGTGGGTCAGCCGCGAAATGGGCTGAATGAGCCATGATAAGCTAAAATGATCTGCCGCATTATGCAGAACAGGCCACAAAACGGCGCCACGAAATGCTGAAAAGGACAACAAACAACCCCCCCAACAACTTTTGGGCCATTTGCTATGTAAAATCCCGGGCCGATTTCTCTTCCCAGTCCAGCCCTGTCTCCTAGCACAACACCGACTCCAAAAAACAAATGTATCTACTGAATCCCGTCTGGCCAAGCGAGAATGTGATCGCGGTCAAGTGAAAACTAGAGTGAACATCGCCAGGGCATTTGATTCCTTGAGGGACCTTCGTTCGGTTTTGGGATCAAAACTGACCCTGAATTGGCATTCTTCTTCTTGGACAGGTAAGTTTACATAACTGCAAATCATGTTGATCTGTGTCATTTTAGCTAACTTGATCTTGTCTGCTAAAACTGACGAATTGCAAGCTACCTTGATTCGTTACTTTCAAATAATTTAAACGATCTTCTCTTTATAGTAAAGTCAGGTATACAGGATACATTTAAGCAAATACGCTGGTTTCTTGATCGTAGTACAACATAAAACATCCATATCAGAGCATCAATAAACTGTCCGGTATATTTCAGTAGTATGTAACTGTATGTGTGTATCACTATGCTATCACTATGTTAGCTGATAAGTAGTTTTAAATTAGTCTCAAAGTTTGTAGTAAAAAAATCATAACTGTGTAATTTTAATTATGCATCTGTCAGCATGATGTCTGTGAACCGCGTTCAGTCTCTTTGAACATTACGTCATTGTTTTGGTCGATGCTCGCTCGTGTCTCTATGGAGTGTGTGCACGAGCAACAGGAAGCTGCTGCAGTTCACTTAACGGCCACAGGTGTCAGTAATAACAAGGGTTTCTTGCATTCTGCACCTTTAACTTGAAGTTGACACACTCATGTTGCTGTCCATCCCACACTGAGCATTGACTAACGTTATCTCTGTATTTCCATCCTGTTTGTTTTCTTGCAAGTGTGTAAATGTACAATTGTGACAAGAGCATATTTCTGAAAGTCTGGTATAACCTTGAATAGAAATACTTTAATTAAAAGTGTAAAAGTTCAAAAGGTACTGCATAACAGGAATGGCCAAAACATTCAAATAGAAAGCTTGAAATACCAGAGGGGTGCCTGGGTCAAGTTAATCCTCTGATTACCACCTCTTGAATTTGCATCCCAGTGCATGCTGAGCGACTCCAGCCAGGTCTCCTAAGTCCCCAAATTGGTTGCTAGGGAGGGTTGAGTCACATGGGGTAACCTCCTCGTGGTCGCTATAATGTGGTTCTCGCTCTCGGTGGGGCGTGCACTAGATCTCCGCGGTAACGCGCTCAACAAGTCACGTGATAAGATGCGCGGATTGATGGTCTCAGGTGCGGAGGCAACTTAGATTCGTCCTCTGCCACCCGGATTGAGGAGAGTCACTACGCCACCACGAGGTCTTAGAGCGCATTGGGAATTGGGCGTTCCATATTGGGGAGAAAAAGGGGAGGAAAAAAATGAATAAATTAATAAAAAGTTTGAAATACCTCCTGATTGTGTTCGTCAGGTCTCTCAAGTTGTTCACGCTGAGCTGTCCGGTGTTGTGCTGTCTGCTTGGCCTGATGCAGTGCAAGCTGTCAATCAACACCCTTGTTTATTTACATAATTAGAAAGTAATCTTTGGGGGGGGGGGGGGGGGGGGTTGCTGTTGAGTTCTCGAACTCTTCTGAAGAGACACAAAAATTAAAAAGATTCCAGTTGAAGTTGCTTGATAATTGCAGCATCCTTTGCAAAGCACACAGGAAAGCAAGTACAAAGCAATGGCGCTCTCAGAAGCTTTAAGAAAACTGCAGTTAAGCAGTCATTACCTTTCTCTCTCAACTTTGTTCTTTATACTTTTGTCTTGACTGATTGCTTTGCTGTTCTCCATTGAAGTCTTCGCTTGATCGGCTCACATCTCTTCACTCTGTCTGTAAAAGAAAGAATTCTATAAATTCTGTTTTTATGACTAGCATTGGTTTGGTCTATAATGTTTGATTAAAGTAGGGCTGACAAAAGCAAGGTTATACTGTCATTTCAAAAATGTTAAGCATTGTTGTAATGATTCAAAGTCCTTTTATGACCCCTTGTGTTCTAGTTCAAACAAGAAAGCAATTAAATATCTCTTTTATAGAAATGATTAACTCACTGGAAAGAAATCTGTTCAAGTGTGTGTTATTTAGAGGTTTTTATTTATTAATGCACATTTGTTTTCGTGATTAATTTTTTTTTAAATAAAAATATTGTTTTATATTGTAACTAATCATGTGACTTATTTTTACTTATTTATTCACTTTTTTTTTCTTTTTTTTTTTTTACAGTATATTGTATTAGACTGGCTCTTTGCTGTACATCCCCTGTACTGTTAATTCATTAAAAATACAAAAAAATTAAATTAAAAAGATTTACATTAAAATATGAATTTTCAATATCAACTTCAAGTTTGGGTTGTTTCTCACCAAAAATGTGTATGCCACTGTAATACTGAGAATATTATTTTTATATATAATATATAATTATTATTAATATTCGCTGAACTATATTTAAATTATTGTTCATTAAAATGATATCATAGCTATTCACTCTCATGTCATTCTAACACTCATTTTGTGTTCCACATCATAAAGAAATTGATATGGGTTTGGAACGACACGAGGGTGCGTCATTTATGATAGTTTTTTCTTTTTTGGGGGGTGAACTATCCCTTTAAGTCAAAAGGCCTTTCAAGATAAGACGACTTTTCTAGGAATGACATTGTTTGATTCGGGTTGTTGTCCTGAGCCAGCAATGAAAATGGCAACGGGCTCAGCATTGAGCCTTGTGGGACGCCATGGAAGCTTTCATCTACTCTCAGTCAAAGTCAAATTGAAAACTTCAGTCAGGCGACAGAGAGTTGATGTGTTTGCAGCTCTTTTGCCATTAGCATGAGCTTTCTGAGATCTTCACACTGTTGAGTCACATGCTGCTCTCTCAGATTCTGGTCTTCTGTCATTGTGGCATTTGATCATTTCGGTCCACTCCGACGTGTGAGCGGCAAACACGGGACAAATGGTGATTTTGCACTCAAAATATGATTTAAGTGCTTTTGTGTCACAATGTTCTGCTGGTCGTGGTTTACGATTACTACAAAGGTCAGAGTTTGCGGTTCTTCAACGGTTCATGTCAAGCGATGTATAAATTAGGGTCATTGCGTGTCAACTGAACAAGAGGTCCCCTGTTTAAAAATGTTTGTTTTTGATCACTTTTTTCTGGTGAAAGATAAACATAAATTATTATAAAAGCCGAAACAATAAATTCCATGGATCGATATTTTGTGAGTTATCCATTACTGTGTAGAGAGGGGTTGAAATGGCAATTTTCGCCTATGATTTTTGGAGCAAAACTACAGGTCAAAAAGGTAACCTTAGAAAGATGTCAGCATCATGATTTTATTTTTACACAGAGACTGGTAGGTCTATTACTAAAATCAGTTGACTTCAGCACCTCTTGTTGCATTATATGCCAACAGTGTGAGTCCAAAAATGGGGAAAAAGCTCTTTCTGGTGGTGTTTTTCCAAAGTTTGAGTGCCTATAACTCCAGAAGTATTCAAGATATCTTAATATTCTTTTAGATTCTGGTTAAAAACAAACTTTCCTTTTTGTATGTTCATATTTAAGGCCTTATATGATTAAATTCCAGAGACGTGGGGCTCTCAATATGGCTCCATCTAAAAAAACATTTAAAAAAAATCAAATTTTTAATGATCAGAAATGATGGGCGACAATTGTCATTTTGATTGGTACTTTTAAAAATGCATACGTCAGTCTACATGACATCAAAACTGACTTTATTTACATTTTTATTTAAGCATGTTTTTATGGGGGTCTGGGTAGCTCAGCAAGTAAAGACGCTGACTACCACACCTGGAGTCACAAGTTGGAATCCAGTGACTCCAGTCAGGCTTCCTAAGCAACCAATTGGCCTGGTTTCTAGGGTGGGTAGTCACGTTAGGTTAATCTCCTCATGGTAGCTATATTGTGGTTCCTGCTCTCGGTGGGGCGCATGGTGAGTTGTGCGTTTTTCTCAAATTGCCTCTCCAGAGCTCGTTTCTCTTTATCACATTGAGCAACAATTCTGCCCACCTGAGCACAGTGGGAGCTCTGCAGAGGTGTTTGTGTCTGAAATAAAAAGCAGCATTATGTTATCATCTGTCTTTGTATCCATGCTTTCAGAGTTTCTGCCCTGAAGGCTTCAGTCTCACTGACACTTGAACATTGAGACACAGCAGACACAAACATGCTCATAATCAAGTCAATGAAGTCAGAGACTCGCGGTCACCTTTGAGTGCTTCCTCTTCAAAGCGTTCGCATCTTTCTGTTGCCTGTTTGTACATGAACAAACAGTTTGAATCTGAAATGAAGACGTGTGGTGCAACCACAGATAGAGCAAACACTCCCGCCCAATTGAACTTTGCACTGGAGAGAAACTGCACTTAGAATTAGCGCTCTTAAGAAAACTGGATAAGATGTTGCATGCGGTAGTAGCATGGTCATGAAAACAGAGCCCCGTATTTTCACACTTTTTGCATAATTTTGCAAAAATACAGCTTGATTGTAAATAATGCCCAATAAAAATCTTCTGTTCATGAGTGATATTTCCCTTGATTTTTCTGATGGAGGGACCAAGATGTTGTGTCGATGTAGGGGTCACTCTTAAGAGCCCCAAAACACCTCAGATCGTGTCAGTCCCGAGGGCAGCTCCCGTCAGGGAATACCAAAGCGGGCAGTGGGAGGATTCCCGGGAAGCAAACAGGTCTTCAAATCAGCTGGACCACCTGGGGTGGAGTCTCCGCTGAGCATCGCCTGCCACATCGTTGAGATAGTTGAGTATGTAGATGCCCACTTCCCTTAACGAGGGAACAGCTGCCTCTGCAACCTTCGTGAAGACGCGAGGGGACAGGTAGAGGCCAAAGGAGAGGACGTTGTACTGATACGCCTGGCCGCCGAAAGCAAACCGTATGAAGGGTCTGCGATACGGTAAAACTGAGACGTGAAAGTACGCATCCTTCAGGTCTACTGCCACAAACCAATCTTGATGCTGGACACACGCCAAAATGTGTTTCTGCATCAGTATCTTGAACAGGAGTCTGTGTAAGGTCTGGTTCATAGCTCGCAGGTCCAAGATTGGCCGCAACCCACCACCTTTCCAGTTGTAGAACTCTTTCCTCATCTCGGCCGGTGGGACAGGCTCTATCACACCCTTGAGCAGAAAGGTCACGATCTCGGCCCGCAGGATGGCGGCGTTCTTGCCCTTCACCACAGTGAATTGGAAACTGCTGAACCGGGCGGGGCGCCTGGTGAACTGAATCCATTGAATCTGAGTCGGATGGTTCTGGCCGGCCACCGCGATGGGTTGGAAAGCGCTAGCCATGCATTCAAGCTCCGGGCGAGGGGCACTAAGGGGACGATTGTGTCTGATGTACATGGGGGTGGAGGGGAGCAGGCAACGCCACGTTGAGGAGCTTTGTCCTGAGGCAGCTGTGCTAAGGGGAACCTCGAAGCACTTACCTTTCTGTGTGTACCCAGCATAGGGTGTGTTAGCGACTGAGGAGGAGGGCATCTTGCCAACTGGCTGGCCATGGTTGTAAGTGTGGCACGGCCGGAGACTCGAAGGCGGGGGGGGGCGCATTTGTGGGGCCCTGGTTGCTAGTGCTCGGTGTCAAGTCACCATAACAACAGCAGTCGTATACTTTGATTATATGACCCAAGGAGTGAGGAAACCACTCTTTTTTGATAATGTGGGTAACGCAGCCCGTTCGGAGTGTGGCGAACACAAAACAAAAGGAAACAAAGGATTTACTTTCCGGCCCTTCACCGGAGGATGGAGTGGTCTGGGTACCAGCTCTGTAGCAGACATCTCTCTCCCTAGGTCATCCGTCTCAGGGGCACTTAGGAGCCTTCTGTGTCCTCGTGCCAGTCCATGATACGGGGTTGACAAATGTGGACAATGCCTGTCCGAGTGCTCGTGCTGTGACCATTGTCATCCTGAGGGCAAGGTCAGTCGCCAAGCACAGCCCCTGCAGCACATTGGCATCAGGGGAAGTCGAACCCGACACTCGCGGCGTCCCAGGCAATCATGACGGTCAGCTTTCGTTGGCCTCAGACTGAGCGGTAGACCCCAAGGTGGCAGCCCAGTTGAGTCCTTGGTGTCCGACATTGCCAGTGCACTCTCTGATGCAGCAATAAAGAACTCATCCTGCTCGCAAGCCATGAAAGAGATGTTAAGCTGGCCTTGAGGCGAGATGGTCTCATTTCGGAACTCAACGGGGGCAAACGGGCATGCTGGGGAATGGGAGGTCCATGGGGAATTACCCGGTGAGACCGTGCCCATTGAACTCCCCAAATCGCCTCCAGCACCAGTCGGGCCGGCATCATGCCCGTAGGTAGAAGGCGCAGCACGGGGGGCAGTTGGAGTGGCTTTCCCCCTGAAGAAGGAAAGCCGTGACTGCATCATTGCCATGGTCAAGTTCTCTCAGTGAGAACACGAACCATCCACAAATGCTCGTGAGGCAGCGCTCTCATGATATATCAGGTGTGTATGACTTTATTTCTTCTGCAGAACACATTTGAAGAAAAATAGTAAAATATCTCAACTCAGCAGGTCCTTAACACACAAGTGGAGATCCGACATTTGAAGCTCCAAAAATCATATAGATAGTCAGCATAAATCTCATCCATATGACTCCAGTGGTTAAATGAATGCCTTCTAAAGTGGCACGATCGCTTTTGGTGTGGAAAAAAATCTATATTTAAGTAGCACTTTTTAACTATAAACCAACGCTTCCGGTAAGCTTCACGAGAGGGTGGAGATCATACGGCATCTCGTGTGACTTATTTACGTTGGCATGTTTTGGATGTTATTACACATTCTCCTCTTGGTTGAGACATCCAGGATAAACACACAAACGCACCATTGTGAGTAAAGAAACATATAATAACAGATCAAAACCAAAACAAATGAAGCTTCTGTACAAGTTCCTCCTTCTCACTTGTAAACAGCGCTGCTCTACCGGCTGTCGCATAAGCGTCAGTTCTCACGTGAACATGCCAACACAATACTGAATACTTTTTCCCACCAAAAGTGATTGTATTGCATTAGAAGACATCAATTAAATTCTAGAGTCATGTGGATGATGTTATGCTGACTGTCCTTCAAAAGTCTGATCATCATCCACTTGCATTTTAAGGACCTACTGAGCTGAGATATTTTAAAAATGTTCTTCAAATGCATTCTGGTGAAGAAAGAAAGTCATACACACCTGAGACATCATGAGGGTGAGTAAATAATGAGAGAATTTTCATTTTTGGGAGAACTATCCCTTTAACTGCCCACACCTTGTAACAGTACACCACAGCACCCCACGAGGACACACCTGAACACTGCAGGTATCAGTAATCACTCCAGGCAAAGGTGTCGAACATCTGGCATGAAATCTGGCTTCAGTAGATACCAAGTGAAATAACAAATCCAAATGAAAACCAAACAGTCAACGGGACGCTGGTGGATTTCCAGTACCCTTCATTATAAGAGCTGTTATTAGCTGCCCCCTTAAAGCAATGAGCCATTTAATCAGGTCCCTCACGTC
Organism: Moxostoma hubbsi; assembly: GCA_032164185.1. NCBI lineage: Eukaryota > Metazoa > Chordata > Actinopteri > Cypriniformes > Catostomidae > Moxostoma > Moxostoma hubbsi. Next base: position 1,392,740 of record JAVLUX010000023.1, read on the forward strand.
CCATATTCAATTTACAGCGCTAAACACAATGCTAATGGATATTGCACGGCTTTTCCATGATTAAAGTGTTGATTAATATGTTTGGAGTTTTCACTGTGGTGGCGTGACTCAGTGTGGATCACACATCAGTACTTGATGAGAGCAAATTAACACTGACAAATGCAACAGCGTTAATTAAGATATACGTAATATTGCTGCATGATCAGATGTCTCCCAAAAAAAGTAAAAATATATATATGTGTGTGTGTGTTTATATTTCCTAATGCAATAACATTTATATATATATATATGTACTGTATATAAGTATTGTTTGAGTCTATTGGATTTTGCATGTATTTGCAAATAAATACTGAGCATAACCAATTATGTTCATGCTATTTAAAGTTTCTCACTTGTTTTATTTGGTAATGAAAACACACACTTTTGTTGGTTTTACTGAGTTATTGGTGTCATGAAATTAAAGTTGATAATATTTGTATTAACGTAACCACATGATCCATCGTATTCAAACTTTCCCTGGTTGAGTTGCATTGCCAAATCTATACATGGCACAACAAATCGACTTTTTAACAATGTATACAGATTCATAACACAAACATGACATAAAATGTTTTTAAAAAGAGTATATTGTTTTAGAAAGGTCTTGTATCACCATCTGATACCATCACTGTACGTTGGTACCAAAACAGTTAGTGCTTTTGAGCAACGATTCTTCAATATTGCACTCATACAGTTTCAGTTTGTGTTTTCCCAGGGAATCTATGACTTACAGACGTCATTTCATTCTCTTTTGCCAGGATTCTCTTTCCAGATTTGCCCTTTTTTAAAGCAGAATATTGTCAGTGTCTGACATCATAACTGACACATCAGATCATCTCCAGCAGACAACAACAGAACAAACCAAAGACTGATCGCTGTGTAAACGTGTGTGTGAGTTTCAGCTGCACACACACACTCTCAGAGTTTCTCCACATCACACAAAGACCTTCAAAGGTTCCTGTTCAACGTTTGAGTTGTATGAAAACACCCAGGTCTTATAAATCACAATGTCAGAGTGATTCAGATCAGTTTCAGTAGAGCAACCTTTACAAAACCTGTCAAGAACATGTCAGTCATATTTTACCCCAAAGTCAAAAGAAAGAAATTATAAATATATTTAGTTTAAAACAAAGAAATATAGCCACAAGAGGTAATGATTGGGACCAATGAAGTTTGTAAAGAATATTTGATCAAACAGATCCTGCTGATGCTGTGGATCCAGCTGTATTGGCTCTAAATGTCAACACAGACCATAAAAGTTTTACGTTTGTGTTTCTTTATATTGCTCCCAGCTTCGGACGTTGACAACATTTGGTTTAACAGGCCACGTGGTCTAGATAATGCACAATACATTTCATGCAAATCTGATCAATTATTTTTAGAATGAGTTTATTATAGTGCCACCCAGGGTTAAATTGGGACATCATTTCAGGCCGGGAGTCTCACACTCATCCAGGTCACCCAATAAATCCACAACAAATTTTAAAAACTGATATTGGGGATAATTATCACGCTAAGGTTGAATACGTTAATGCATGAACATGTAACATTGCAAATTCGATTTCAAGACATAACAAAAATACTTTTCAATGCATTTGTTCATCTTTGTTAATGATAATTAGGGGTCAACCACTGAAGGGGTGAAAGACCCCTATTGTTTTCGTTAGTGTACCTATTATTATTATTATTATTATTATTACACTCTTGAGTCTATGGCAGCTCATAGATCCACTTGCGGGAAAGTTACGAAATTTGGCAGACAGATAGAGGACAGTCTGATCTGTTACCACAGCAAATTTGGCGTCTCTACCTCAAACCCTCTAGCACCACCAACTGCCCAAATTTGCACTCACGCTTATGTTAATAACTTGAACCGTGAGTCCTAGAAACAAACGTATATTTTTCCTCCTATTCCTTGCTCAAGACGATTCGATTGCACTACATGATGTCATTTTCCATCATTTAGAATTTTCTGAAAAACCTACTTTTTCGAACTCGTCCTTGGCCGTTTGTCCGATTGCCCAAAAGTTTTTTGGGATAAACCATTCCGTTATCGAATGGCGCTTCAACAAATTCGAAGAAGAACGTACAAAATTGAACTTGAGGCTGTATCTCTGCAATTCTCTGAGGGATTGGGATCAAATTTGGTATGTGTCATCACAATTGAGGTTACCTGCAGGGTTTTGACACACCGCCCCCTACTGGTCACGAGATATGAAAAAGGTACATTTTTGCTTATAACTTCTGAACAGTTTGTCATAAAATCATCGAATTGGTCTCATTAGATTCAGCCGGGTAAAGTGAGACCAACGATATGAAAACGTCCTATGTCGGCCATTTTGGACGTCGGCCATTTTGAATTTAGTCATAAAATGCTGTATTTTACCAACGACTTGGCATATCATTACGCAACTTGGTATGTGTCTTTGGCAGCATGCTCTGAAGGGACTCAAAACGTTTCGGGACAGCGCCACCTATTAGTACAAAATTATAATGCTATTTCTAAAAATGTTAATAACTATTGACCCATTTTGCCTACTGTCATGAGACTGGTCTTGATAGATTCCGTGGTTCATGCCGAGAACAATGATACCAATTATGTCATGATCGAGCAAACTTTCTGTCCGCCATTTTTAAATGTTTTGATAACCTACTTTTTTGAACTCCTCCTAGACTGTTTATCTTATTTGCACGAAAATTGGCCTGCATCATCTAGAGGCACTCACGACCAAACATTATTTGTAGAATTTTGATAAACCACACCGTTTTTGAATTGCTCTTGCAAGAAATTTGGCGAAGAATGTGCAAAATTGAACGCTTTGAGGGACTGGGATGAAAATTGTTACGTGTCGCCACCATTAGGCCCTGAGGATACCTGCAGCATTTTGGATGCACAAACTTATTTCAATGTATTACTGATACATTTAATTAAAAGCAATCAAACAATGCCCTAGATGTAAATAAAATCATGCACTTTTTCAACAACTCTTGAACTAACTTTTGATCGCTGAATAGTAAATACCTGTCCTCTTTGTTCTCTTTCTCTGTGTCTGTTTGTCTTGTCTGGGGCTGCTGTGGCTCAGGTGGTAGAGCGGGTCGGCCACTAATCACAGGGTTGGTGGTTTGATTCCTGGCCCACATGACTCCACATGCCAAAGTGTCCTTGGGCAAGACCCTTAACCCCAAGATGCTCCCAATGGCAGGCTGGCACCTTGCAGATGGCAGCTCTGCGGTTATGTGTGTGTGTGTGTGTGTGTGTGTCTGTGAGAATGGGACACAGTGTAAAGTGCTTTGAAAACTGCTAAGGTTAAAAAAGTGCTATATAAGTGCAGACCATTTACCCTCTTTGTTGGTGATTGAAATTTGAGTACAAAAGGAAGGATTTATTAATTTGTTGTTAATATCACCCCGAACACAACTTGCACATGTGTCCGATTGACGCTGTCTCATTTCAGCTAATTGTGTGGTTATTTTTCCAAACAGCATGCTTTATTCATCCGGATTAATATCAATAAATGAATGAGGGAAAACTTTATCATTCAACTGAACGCTGCACAAGCATTTAGACACTAATGTGCGCTCTGCTTTGTCCATGCACTAAATAAATGAGCTTCCTTGAACGAGCGCGGTCTTGCACACGTTTACTTGAACCGCAAATGGTAAGACCCATTTTAAGGGTGACCCAGATTAGTCAAGACTAACGGATTTGTGATTTATTATTGATTTATTATCCAAAGCCCAATCTAGAAATCACTTGGGTGGTAATACTATACAATAATAATGTAAACAAGCAGGGCAGTGGGCCAAATCAGTCGACAGGCCACCGGGAATTACGATGCATCCTCAAAATGTTCTGTTGTCACAGTATTCCAAGATTCATTAAGTTTGGACTTTGCATTCAAAAGATAGAGGTTGAAAAATGAATTTAGGCCACGCCCAAGAAATAATTGGCTATCTTTGAAATCATCTGACAAATCAAAATGAATTGAACAAATTTTGGTCAGGAGAGTCCTTAGTTGATATATGCCAAATGTTGCGCGAATTGGACAAACAGCCAAGAATTAGCTCAAATAAGTAGATTTTTCAGAAATTAAAAAATGGTGGAAAATATTGATATAGAGATATACATTTTGATTGTCTTGACTCAAGGAATTAACCCCTGATTTTAGAATTGCAAAACAACTCATTTTACATGCGTGTAAAGTCTGGATGCAGCACAGTGATGTACTGTAGTTAAATGGATAATTATCATGACAATAATGTTGCAATGGAGAAACTCTTCATTTAAGCTCTATTTTCTATATGCAATATATAAAATAATACTTTTTGTAGACTTTTTTCAGACTTGTTTTTGTGAGATTCACCTGGTAAAACGACTGTATTATGGTAAAAATGTAATGCAGAGTGCAGTTATTTCGTCTGCAATTGGCAAAATTGGATAACTTGAAGTGAATGAGATGAACCCTCGTGGAGGCGCAGATGGACACCAGAGATGCTGCAGCATACGGTCACTGTGTGTGTGTGTGTGTGTGTGTGTGTGTGTGTGTGTGTGTGTGTGTGTGTGTGTGTGTGTGTGTGTGTGTGTGTGTTCTGCATTACCTGGGGTCTGAAAGTTCAGAGATACCATCTGGCAGCCGGCGTTCCAGAAAATCTGTGGCATATAATTACTGGAGTCCACTCGACCTCCTTTGGGGTAGATGTGACTCATCTGTCGTTTGTTGTAGCAGCGCATCTCATTCAAGAAACAAAACTGGAAGGGTTCCAGGGGTTCCTGAGGATTTGGGCTCTAATTTTTAGTTCTCCAAACTCTAAAGTTGCACTTTGGGATGAGAACAGATATGATGTGAGTCACGTGTGGATTTGTTGTTTCACATACAGCACAAACTTTATTGTCATGATTTTCTGATCACAACTTAAAGGCTATATATTATATATTATTTGGCAGGATTGTCTAAAATAAAAAGACATCATTCAAAACTCATTCTTTATTATCGCTATTATTATTCTACATTTTACAATAATAGTAAGATACTATCCTTTATAAGAGTCTTTTATTGAATTACCTTGAAAAAAAACTGAATATTACAAAGAACGTTCACCTCAAACTAAACGTGATCATCTCAGGGATTATCATGAGCTAAAAATATGTAAATGTACAATATATTTTAATTAGTAAATATTAGATCAGTTATACTTAAAATCGATTATTGCACACAATGATCTTATGGATCAGGAAACTTTTGCAATGCACATTGACAAACAGGTGTTTAGAAAAGTACCGCGGTAGTTTTTGATGCTAATTAGTGTTTTGGGAGAAATAAAATGAGGCTTTAGTCTTATTGTACCCTGTTTGTCAAGTACATGATACAAATAATTAGATTAGTGAATTATAATAATTCAAAAATTATCATTTCAAGTCTTCTGATTTATCTATAAATTATATTGTATGTTTGTTGAAAAAATGTATAGGTGCATGATATTAAAGACATATTGTGGTTGCCAAACTGTGAACAATGACCCTAAACATCTGATTGTTTGCCCTCTCACGCCCTCTGTGAACACTACAGTGAACTGCAACTCCAAAAGCAACAAACTGTTTGAAAAAGCAAATTAATCCGTTTTTACTGAAGTTAAAGGTGCACCAAGTCATTTTACACCCATAGAAATGAACAGAGCTTTCAACATGCCTGTTTAAGATGTCACATTTATATTTATGCATTTGGCAGATGCTTTTATCCAAAGTGACTTACAGTGCACTTATTACAGGGACAATCCCCCCGGAGCAACCTGGAGTTAAGTGTCTTACTCAAGGACACAATGGTGGTGGCTGTGGGGATCAAACCAGCAACCTTCTGATTAGCAGCCCTGTGCTCTAGCCACTACGCCACCACCACCCCTACATATTGTCTTATGTACAGATGAGCAGACACCGTAAAAAATGCGTCTTCCAGATGTAAACACACGTATCAAATGGACATCTGGGTGATGTATGTGTGCTATCAGGGATGCGGTCCCATTGTGCATTCTTAGGGCCGAAACATACACTACGCAAATACGTGAACAATGTTGCAATCCAAAATGTGTTAGACCGCACTTCATAACACAGCACAAGTTCTCGTTGCATTTTCAGCTTTGCCAGACGGGGCGCTACAGCGAGATTAGCGTGAACAGTCCGCTTCTATGGTGAGTTTTCTCTTTCAAGTCATTACTGCCATGGCGGAGCAAGTGAGGTACATTTTATGTATTTATTTCAACTGAATAATAACACATAAAGTTTCATGGCATAGACGTTTGAAGGTAACTCTATTGTTCCCACATGTTAAGCATGTTCAACCGGACTGAATGTGGGCAATGGGTTGGTCAAGCACTCGCATTTGCGTACGCATCCATAAGCGAAGTAAGTTTCTGTGGCGGTAATAAAACTCAGTGCTCAGTAAGGGGGCGATAGAGTTATCATTAAACCAGATGTGTTATACAACTTGCTACAAGTGCGACGCTCCTGTTCTACCTGCACCGTACGGGAGACAGGTGCGCTAACAAGGAGGCTAAAGGCTACAGTCTCTAGCGTCATTCGCTAGTACACCTCTTGGGGTCAGGAGAGTGAGGTTTATACACATGGCACAGCTATCTATCAGCTAGCTCCTGTTACACTCACCCCCCTAAACATCACTCCCATCTGGGTCATGGCACCACTTTAACACTCCTCTTCTACCCGTTCCATACGGGACTCGAACCGGCATCTCCAGCATGGAAGGAGGCTAGCTAGGAGGCTAAACGCTACAGCCTCTAGCGTTAGTCGCTAGTGCACCTCTTATACACATTGCACAGCTATCTATCAGCTAGCCCCCATTACACTCACCGCCCTAAACCTCACTCCCATCCGGGTCACGGCACCATTGTGACGCACCTGTTCTGCCCACTCCATACAGGACTCGAACCGGCATCTCCGGCATGGGAGGCAACAAAGAGGCTAAAGGCTACAGCCATTAGCGTCGAACGCTAGTGCACCGCCTGAGAATAGTTGACGATATTGAACAGATACGGATGGATATTAGTGGTGGCTGCCATGTGTATGATTGAGTCATGAGAAATTAAATGAGAAATATTAGAAATTTCGGGAAGGGACTTTTATTTGATATAAAATAGTTTTGCGTTCCCTCACAATAAATGAACCATGGTTTTACTATAGTAGCATTGCATTGACCATGTCTTTAGACAATATTTTTGGGTGGAAATCAATGGTTTGTATACAATTAACTATGGTTTTACTACAGTATTACTGTGGTATCCATATAGAAATATTGGTTAACACTATATTAATATTGTAGTAACCATGGTTCATTTTTAAGTTTTCATGGTTTTAAATACCACAGTTAAACCATGGTTAATTTCTTGTGAGGGAACCCAAAATAATTGCAATGGAATGCAAAAATTAGTGAGGGAATATAACTATTTCAGAAAATACATTTCATCCCTGTCCTCCAAGGAGCTCCGTAGAAAGTTAATTGTAATTTACTACCCAAAAAAATAATAATTACACTCATTCCAAAATGCATGTACAGTAATGCACTTACAACATAAATCAATGGGGCAAGCCATTAAACATGAATAAATGTTAAAAATGTTCACTTTATTTACATTGGCAAGAGGTTACAGGGTGTTAAAGGTACAGTAGCACATATGCAAAATTACAACTTTGTTTTATGCCTGTTTTATAACAGCGAATGGGTAAATCTGGCAGAAATATAAAATATAAAGCAATCTTCACTCCATTATCAAGATAACAGACTTCAGGATGAGTGTGTGTTGTTTTTGAAACTCTGTGACATTCATGCTCATGCATTCATGAAAAAAAAATAGCAAAAAGTGTTGATCATCTCAATTTACTGTTGTGCGTGACACTTTCTTTGAAGAAAAGAATATCAGAAGCATTAAAAGTAGCATTAAAAATGCAAGCTCAGTGGCGTCAGTCTAAAAAACGTTGATTTCAAATATAGAGTACTTTAAAAGTTTAAGTGTGTCACTACAGAAGAATGATGTAAGAGAACCTCTCTGGGTCTGAGCGACTCTTCCTCACCAATCAGACACACATGAATCTGCTCGGGATGAGCCTCATTTAACAGCTCTGCTACAGAGAAAACATTTACATTACATTACATTTAAGCATTTGGCAGACGCTTTTATCCAAAGTGACTTACAGTGCCCGTATTACAGGGACAATCCCCCCGGAGCAACCTGGAGTTAAGTGCCTTACTCAAGGACACAATGGTGGTGGCTGTGGGGATCAAACCAGCAACCTTCTGATTACCAGCTTTGTGCTTTAGCCCACTACGCCACAGCACACCAAAACATGTAATAATTGTGTCCAATTTTCTACAAAAAATAAATAAATAAATAATTGAATTTAAAAATGTCAAGTGGAGTAACTATCAAGTAAACGTTATTAAAACACTTTTCTTGCACGTCAAATACACATAATTTAATCATTCATTTAATATACTGTAAGCGTTCTAACAAATGTTTCTAGTTAAAGTTCTTTACAAAAATCACATGAATTTGAGTAACAAATATATACATATAGTTTGACAAACAAAAATGGCTACCTGCATGTTGGTTACGCCAACTGACTTTGATTTAGTTTTTCAAAATTGTATAAAATAAAACAAAATAATAATAATCTAGAATATTCCAAAATACTACTACATTTTTGTTTTCTTAAGAATTTCAGCTGATTAATTGTAAAGTTTAGGGGTTAGGTTAAGGGTTGGAGATTAGGTTTAGGGGTTAGGTTTAGATGGATGGAGAGAATAAAATATGGTTGGATGGCTGACTGGTCGGATGGATCAAGGATGGATGGATGGATGAAGAGAATGAAAGATGGATGGATGGATGATGGATGGATGGATGGATGGATGGATGAAGAGATGAAAGATGGATGATGGATGGATGGATGGATGGATGAAGAGAATAAAAGATGGATGGATGGATGGATGGATGGATGGATGGATGGATGGATGGATGGATGGATGAAGAGGATGGATGGATGGATGGATGGATGAAGAGAATGAAAGATGGATGGATGGATAGAATGAAATATGAATGGATGGATGGAATGAAATATGGATGGATGGATGGATCAAGGATGGATGATGGATGAAGAGAATGAAAGATGGATAGATGGATGGATGGATGGATGGATGGATGGATCAAGGATGGATGGATGGATGAAGAGAATGAAAGATGGATGGATGGATGAAGAGAATGAAAGATGGATGGATGGATGGATGGATGGATGGATGGATCAAGGATGGATGATGGATGAAGAGAATGAAAGATGGATAGATGGATGGATGGATGGATGGATGGATGGATGGATGGATGGATGGATGGATGAAGAGATGAAAGATGGATGGATGGATGGATGGATGGATGGATGGATGGATGGATGAAGAGAATGAAAGATGGATGGATGGATGGATGGATGGATTGATGGATGGATGGATGGATGGATGGATGGATGGATGGATGGATGAAGAGAATGAAAGATGGATGGATGGATAGAATGAAATATGGATGGATGGATGGATGGATTAAGGATGGATGATGGATGAAGAGAATGAAAGATGGATAGATGGATAGATGGATGGATGGATGGATGGATGGATGGATAGATGGATGGATGGATGAAGAGATGAAAGATAGATGATGGATGGATGGGTGGATGGATGTAGAGAATGAAAGATGGATGGATGGATGGATGATGGATGGGTGGATAGAATGAAAGATGGATGGATGGATAGAATGAAATATGGATGGATGGATGGATGGATGGATCAAGAGAATAAAAGATGGATGGATGGATGATGTTTAGAACAAAAGATGGATGTATGGATGGATCAAGAGAATGAAAGATGGATGGATGGATGGATGATGGATGGGTGGATTGATGTATGAAGAGAATGAAAGATGGATGGATGGATGGATGGATGGATGGATGGAGAGAATGAAAGATGGATGGATGGATAGAATGAAATATGAATGGATGGATAGAATGAAATATGGATGATGGATGGATGGATCAAGAGAATAAAAGATGGATGGATGGATGGATGGATGGATGATGTTTAGAACAAAAGATGGATGTATGGATGGATCAAGAGAATGAAAGATGGATGGATGATGGATGGATTGATGTATGAAGAGAATGAAAGATGGATGGATGGAGAATGAAAGATGGATGGATGGATGGATGGATGGATGGATGGATGGAGAGAATTAAAGATGGTTGGATGGATATTTGGACAGACGGATCGATGGACGAAGAGAACAAAAGATGGATGGATGGATGGATTGAGAGAACAAAATATGGATGGATGGCTGGATGGATGGATGATGGATGGATGATGGATGGAGAGAATGAAAGATGGATGGATGGATGGATTGATTGAGAGAACAAAAGATGGATGTATGGATGGAGAGAATGAAAGATGGATGGATGGCTGTATGGATGGATGGATGGATGGAGAGAATGAAAGATGGATGGATGGCTGTATGGATGGATGGATGGATGGATGGAGAGAATGAAAGATAGATGGATGGATGATGGATTGATGAAGAGAATAAAAGATAGATGGATGGATGATGGATTGATGAAGAGAATAAAAGATAGATGGATGGATGGATGGAGAGAATGAAAGATGGATGGATGGATGATGACAGACAGACAAACAGAAAATTAAGTGAGTTTATGCTTAAAACAAGAAAAAAAACTATTTGTCAACAGGGTGTGAAAAATAACAAACATGATTTCCATTTGAATCAAGATTTTCTTACCTCATCCGTAAATATTGTTGTCTTGTTATAAGCATATACTACATTTAGTCAGATTTCTCTAAAAACAAGACAAAATATCTTCTGTCATTGTGCTTCCCGTTAAATGTATCTTATTTTAAGAATGTTTTTAATGTATAACCAGATAACATCCGTAAGTGCAGTCGAGGGACAGAATCAAAGGATACTCAGATGTCCCGAATGCTGTTTCCTTAATACTCCGGATGACATCCTGTATATATCATTAATACATTTCTGTTTTTATACTTTTCCCATCTATTACAGTTTTTCAGTGAAAACATTTACTGTACTGTATTTACTAATAATCACAAGGTTAACAGGAAATGTAGAGCAGGACATTTGTCATGTCATCAGTGCACATGGCTTTACTGTGAGTGACAACTGACTTCTGATCTTCACCTTTTCCATCCCAGCAGTCCAACTCTACACACCTGACAATAATAAATGAAATCACTTCAAAACTGATTAGAGAAATTCAAAAAGATGCAGGAGCTTTGCATATTTAAGATGCAGCTTTAGTTTAGTTATGAGCCTGGTTTTCAAACATAAAATATTCTAGGTCAATATCACATATGTAGTCACACATGCAGAGTATAGTTTCTAAGTCATTACCTTTGTGCCACCTGGACTATTGTTCAATATTACGGTCGTCTGCATCCAAATCAAATCTCGCAAAATGACAAGTTGCACAAAACAGGCCTGCCAGACTTGTTCCGGGCTGCTCTATTAGAAATAGCACCAAAGAATTGCACTCCACCCTTTCATGGCTCACTATTGAGCAAAGGTTTTCCTTTTTCAGCTGCATCATTACTTCACAGATGCCAACATTGTTATTCGAACAAATAGTTTACTGCAAGCACACATAACCACAACGCCAGATTTGCTGGTAATGGTCACACTGTGGTACCCAGCCTAAAGACTAACTCTTCCAAAATTAAAAAACAATCTCCTGATAAACCTCCAACCAGTCCTGGTCAAAACCCAGCACAGATCAGATTATTCAATCATACAGTCCAATATGGATGTTGAGTTCTCTCTTTCTCTTTTACAAGGCAGATGAGAAAACAAGCAATATTTACTCTCCTTTAACACCAGGGGGCGCTCAAATATTACAAAAGTGTGTTTACATAACAGATGTTTTTTAAAGTGAAGTAGAGGGATCTTGTCTCATTCCAAAGGTGTTTATTTAGCAAAATGACAAGTGCATTATCCTGCTTATCCTTCAGCAACCTGTATTAAAACAATGGACATGAAATATTGATTTGACTACTAGCAATATGGTAACAAGAACTTTGAGTATTTGTGCAAAGTAAAAAGATATAGCACTTACTAATGAATACATGGCACTGTGATGTTATCGGATGATGCCACTTTGACATATCATCATACTGAATGATGAGCATGCATTTATATTTATGCATTTGGCAGATGCTTTTATCCAAAGTGACTTACAGTGCACTTATTACAGGGACAATCCCCCCCGGAGCAACCTGGAGTTAAGTGTCTTGCTCAAGGACACAATGGTGGTGGCTGTGGGGACCGAACCAGCAACCTTCTGATTACCAGTTATGTGCTTTAGCCCACTACGCCACCACCACCACTCCATTTATGACATGAGGTACAGTACTTCAAAAATGCCATTCTTAAGAACATGGTATTACCATGGATAATGAGGGCTTTCACGATCATGAAATTCAGAATTATTTGTCAAATAAATAATTTGAGTTGTGTTTAGTTTAATAATAGTGTTTATAGGAATGTTCCAGGTTGAAAACAAGCTCAATTGACAACGATTGTGGCATTATGTCGATTGCCACAACATGAATTTATATTCGTCCCTCCTAAAAATAATCGTGGTTACAGTGAGGCACTTACAATGGAAGTAAATGGGGCCAATCTGTAATCGTGAAAATACTCACTTTAGACACAAGTACTAGAGATCGACTGATATTCGCTTTAATGACGATACTGATTATTTACTGACACTTACTGTTTAAGTGTCTGATAACTGATATGCATAACCGTATGCAATATACACTTGTTCAAAGCCCCTCATTTAGCCTAATTAATATTTAAAATGTAAAGATTTTGTGTCCAACATTATTGGTAAATGGGATCTTAAAGGGACAGTTCGCCCAAATGGAAAATTCTCTCATCATTTACTCACCCTTAAGCCATCCCAGATATGTGTGACTTTCTTTATACTGCTGAACACAAATGAAGATTTTTAGAAGAATTTCTCAGCTGAGTAAGTCCTCACAGTGCAAGTGAATGGTGACGAAAACTTTAAAGCTCCAAAAGCACATAAAGGCAGCATAAAAGTAATCCATAAGACTCCAGTGGTTTAAATCCATGCCGTCTGAAGAAATATGAGAGGTGTGGGTGAGAAACAGAATATTAAGTCCTTTTTTTTTTTTTTTTACTATCAATCTACACTTTCACTTTCACATTATTCTTCTTTTGTTTTTGATGAGTTGTATTCTTCATGCATATCTCCACCTACTGGACAGGGAGGAGAACTTATTGTAAAACAGGACTAAAATATTGACATGTTTCTAATCTTATCACTTCTGAAGATATGATTTAATCATTGGATTGCGTTTATGCTGCATTTATGTGGTTTTTGGAGCTTCAAAGTTCTGGTCACCATTCACTTGCATTGTGAGGACCTACAGAGCTGAGAGATTCTTTTAGAAATCTTTGTTTGTGTTCTGCATTAGAAAGAAAGACACACACATCTGGGATGGCATGAGGGTGAGGAAATGATGAGAGAATTTTAATTTTTGTGTGAACTGCCCCTATAAAGAACCGATTAAGTGGAAAATTGTAAATATTGGTTAAAAATATCGGTCAACCGATTAGCAGTCTACCTCCACATAAGATGCAAACAATATACGTTAACACGATTAAGTTCAGTGAAAACCTTTTGTGACGAAACCCTAAAATGACTAAAAACAATGCAGAAAAATGTGTTAATAATAAATGTGCTTTCTAAAATTAGAAGCGTCACATTTCTGCTTTTAATCCCTCATTCACTTTCATTGTAAGCACCTCACTGTGACCTCGATTTTTGCTTTTTGTAATAAAAAGAGGAATGAAAATACATTTTTGTGGTAATTGTTCCACAAATGCTGTCAATTGAACTTAACTTGCATTGAACCTAGAAAATTCCTTTAGGAATAATCGGTGTACACATGTGCATGTAAACACACTCACAGGAACAAATAATGCAAAACTTTAAATTATTATGAATGGTGGGTCTGGGTAGCTCAGCGACTATTGACACTGACTATCAGCGAGTCTGGTTTAGGGTTTGGGTGGGGTTAGTCAGAGGGGATCTGGCCCCCACAGTGAGTCTGGTTTAGGGTTAGGGTGGGGTTAGACAGAGGGGATCTGGCCCCCACAGTGAGTCTGGTTTAGGGTTAGGGTGGGGTTAGACAGAGGGGATCTGGCCCCCACAGTGAGTCTGGTTTAGGGTTAGGGTGGGGTTAGTCAGAGGGGAACTGGCCCCCACAGTGAGTCTGGTTTAGGGTTAGGGTGGGGTTAGACAGAGGGGATCTGGCCCCCACAGTGAGTCTGGTTTAGGGTTAGGGTGGGGTTAGTCAGAGGGGAACTGACCCCCACAGTGAGTCTGGTTTAGGGTTAGGGTGGGGTTAGTCAGAGGGGAACTGACCCCCACAGTGAGTCTGGTTTAGGGTTAGGGTGGGGTTAGTCAGAGGGGAACTGACCCCCACAGTGAGTCTGGTTTAGGGTTAGGGTGGGGTTGGTCAGAGGGGAACTGACCCCCACAGTGAGTCTGGTTTAGGGTTAGGGTGGGGTTAGTCAGAGGGGATCTGGCCCCTACAGTGAGTCTGGTTTAGGGTTAGGGTGGGGTTAGTCAGAGGGGAACTGGCCCCCACAGTGAGTCTGGTTTAGGGTTAGGGTGGGGTTAGTCAGAGGGGAACTGACCCCCACAGTGAGTCTGGTTTAGGGTTAGGGTGGGGTTGGTCAGAGGGGAACTGACCCCCACAGTGAGTCTGGTTTAGGGTTAGGGTGGGGTTAGTCAGAGGGGATCTCGCCCCCACAGTGAGTCTGGTTTAGGGTTAGGGTGGGGTTAGTCAGAGGGGATCTGGCCCCCACAGTGAGTCTGGTTTAGGGTTAGGGTGGGGTTAGTCAGAGGGGATCTGGCCCCTACAGTGAGTCTGGTTTAGGGTTAGGGTGGGGTTAGTCAGAGGGGATCTGGCCCCCACAGTGAGTCTGGTTTAGGGTTAGGGTGGGGTTAGTCAGAGGGGATCTGGCCCCCACAGTGAGTCTGGTTTAGGGTTAGGGTGGGGTTAGTCAGAGGGGATCTGGCCCCCACAGTGAGTCTGGTTTAGGGTTAGGGTGGGGTTAGTCAGAGGGGATCTGGCCCCCACAGTGAGTCTGGTTTAGGGTTAGGGTGGGGTTGGTCAGAGGGGAACTGACCCCCACAGTGAGTCTGGTTTAGGGTTAGGGTGGGGTTAGTCAGAGGGGATCTGGCCCCACAGTGAATCTGGTCTCGCCTTCAGCTTGCTCACTGGGGTTATTAATACAATTATTATTTAATTAATTAATTTCTATACACATTTGACAATCATATTGAATCAAACTACACAATGAGGACTCTAAAGGTGCGTTCACATTCAACGCAAATAAAATTTTCACCTTGCATTGCTCGTGCGAGTTTGACCGCTGGATTATATATTTGCGTGTTCGCGCCAGTATGCAAACCAGAAAGTATTCCCCGTTCTCTTCCGGAAAGGGACATGAGGAGAGGCTTCTACGAGTTGGTTCATTGGAGAATGTTTACTCTGCTCTTTCACATACCATAAAATTATAAATTGACCAGAGGCTAAGCTCCAAAAAGCCTCATAAAAGAAGTCCATATGTTGTGTGCATTGTATTCAAAGTCTTCAGAAGCCATATAGCACCATTATATGACAAACTGATTGAAATTTAAGTTGTTATTCAGTGATAATCTTGACCTCCACCTTTTGTGTTCTTCGTTAGACAGAAAACCATATTGGATTGAAATGGCATTAGGTTGAGTACATAGTGACAAAATGGCATTTACTTACTTCAAAATGAAGCGGTGTAAAAGAAGCACAAACAATTATGATGAGATTAAGGTTAGATAACTGTACGGTAGATTTATACTGATGTTAGATGACCTGTAAACATAATGGCATCTTATACACATACTATTCTCTCTCTCAGCTCTCATTGTGTGCTATTTTTACTCAACATCCATGTCACTTCTAGTGCTCGAATGCCAGCTCTCCTAATGCAGGACAAACATTCTTCACCGGAAATATACTAATGAACCGAGCACGTTTCAGACAAAACATGGGCCTGAAACAGCAGCTGCTTGAGGTTCAACACAAGTGCACACTTCCCAGGGGTCACCGACGTTCCATCAGGAGGGCAAATAAAACCAAAAGCACTTGCGGACACAGCCGCGGTGACTTTACAGTGACAGCGGATGATGAGAGCTGGAATTAGACAGTGAGATTGATGATCTTCCTTGAGGGAAAGAATGTATTTACTTGACACATAAGACAAAGCATGTCCCGTAATTGTCCTGGCATTAGATTTGAAAATATCAGTAATTACACCCTAAATAAATTAGAGATGATCAGTATACTGAGAATGTAACATAATGTACGTGCCAATGTTTCTAGTACCTTTAACCTTCCTGAAATGTTCAGTCATTTTTGACCATAAACAATTAATGAACATGCACCTGTGGAACGGTCGTTAAGACACTAACAGCTTACAGACGGCAATTAAGGTCACTGTTATAAATACTTAGGACACTAAAGAGACCTTTCTACTGACTCAAAACCCCAAAAGAATGATGCCCAGATGTGTGAACGTGCATTAGGCATGCTGCATTGAGGCATGAGGACTGCAGATGTGGCCAGGGCAATAAATAGCAATGTTCATACTTTGAGGCAGTGCTACAGGGAGACCGGAAGAACAGCTGGTCATCCTCGCAGTGGCAGACCTCGTGTAGCAACACCTGCACAGGATCAGTACATCCGAATATCACACCTGCGGGACGGGTACAGGATGGCAACAACAACAGCCCAAGTTAGTGCTCAGACTGTCTGCAATAGGCTGAGAGAGGCTGGACTGAGGCCTGTTTTAATGCAGGTCCTTACCAGACATCACCGGCAACAATGTCGCCTATGGGCACCATCCCACCTTTGCTGGACCAGACAGGACTGACAAAAGGTGCTCTTCACTGACGAGTCACAGTTTTGTCTCTCCAGGGGTGATGGTCGGACTCGTGTTTATCGTCAAAGGAATGAGCGTTACACTGAGGCTGTACTCTGGAGCGGGGTCGATTTGGAGGTGGAGTGTCCGTCATGGTCTGGGGCGGTGTGTCACAGCATCTTCCGACTGAGCTTTGAGCTTGTTATCATTGCAGGCAATCTCAATGCTGTACGTTACAGGGTAGACATCCTCCTCCCTCATGTGGTACCCGTCCTGCAGACTCATCCTGACATGACCATCCAGCATGACAACCAGCCAAACTGCTCGTTCTGTGCGTGATTTACTGCAAAACAGGATGTCAGTGTTCTACCATGGCCGGATCTCAATCCCATTGAGCACGTCCGGGACATGTTGGATCAGAGGGTGAGGGCTAGGGCCATTCCCCCCAGAAATGTCCGGGAACTTGCAAGTGCCTTGGTGGAAGTGTGGGGGAACATCTCGCAGCAAGAACTGACAACTCTGGTGCAATCCATGAGGAGGAGATGCACTGCAGTACTTAATGCAGCTGGTGCCACTCCAGATACCGACTGTTACCCAATGTGTGTTAACTGAACTATATATTTTAGTCAAGACTTTAAGGAATCTGTGCATACATACATACATACAAAGAATTGATAAAACATGCAAATACAAAAAAATATGCAAGACATCTTTTATAGTGTTTAAAGTCCAAATTGCACAAGAGTTACAGTTTTATTAAAACCAAATGCACAGCACGAGCACAACTCACATTCAACAATATAAGTCTTCCAAAGATGTTATTTGAGATACAACAAAACTGTCCAAAACCAAATGTCATTAAATGCTATCGTGTCTGTGAACGGAAACCAAAGAATGTGGCATTCACTAGCATACACGTCAACAGTTCGACACGTCATATCTATCCTAACTCTGTATAAATATCGTAAAAGTGCGCTTACAGTTTATACAAAAAATGAGCTCTAGTCATCAACACTTTTTACATTCCACATCTAACAGAGATTGAACATTCAAAGGCACAGGACTTCACTTCAAAACCATCAAAAATCATCGGAGTCATGAAAGTAATTCAAGTAATCGTACATTGCAAAAAGATTTTGGTCAAAAGGAAACAACGCACAGAATCAATTGTGTAGTAAAAATTCCATACAAGACTTCTCCAAGTGAATATATACAGGATACAGGACTCATTTTAACTGTAAACTATTACATATGGGGAAATTCAGTCAATAAATAAATGATAAAGTCTAATATGTTTGGTAGTTGCAACTGTATCGTGCTGCTTTCTAATGTATTCAAAGAGACATAAAGCAAACGGTCAAACGAATAGTTCAGTCCGTAAATAGCCCAAACCAGCATATGCAAGCTTTCAACAGCTGTGTTTTACGATGCTTTTCTTGTATGGAAAAAAGTCTTTTGGCACTTTTTTCAGTGGTTCACACAGATCGCGTATCGCAACTGAGCAAAAATATCAAACCTTGCAAATATACAGAACATTAATGACAAAGTTCATATAATTACAAAACCTGAAATGTACAACTAACCAAATCAGAATGTATAGCTGTAAATCAGAAACAGGTCAAAATAATATCTAAGTGCTTAAAGAAACTATTAATTATACAATTATGTCATAATGTAAAAAATAATTCACAATCCATTTGAACTGCATAAAAATCACAAAATGACATATTAAAAATGAAATTTACATGCTTTTTGACTCTCTTTGACTGATGTAGAAAGATTGCATAATGATGAAAATACCTTGGGACATCCAAAGTGCATATTTATATATATATATTTAAAAAGATTTTGCCGTCAGTATCTGCATTACTGATTTTATTCAATGTGCATCTCACGAAATCGGTTAAAAACATGTCCAAGTCATATTTCACCCCAAAAAGAAAAATTGAATTGTATATTTCTTTAAATATTTTTAATACATTTAAATAAAATAAAATTATATTAAATAAATTAAAATTAAATATATGCACTAACTTTAAATAAAAAAATAATTATATAAAAAAATAAAAAAAAAAGTTTTTGGAAATATTCCCTCATAATTATTTTCACATATATTTATATATCGCAGTAGTATTTGTTGTACTGTTTTTACATTGTTTTTAATAAAAAATCTCATTGCATTTGACTAAAGTAAAAAGTCCGGATGCATTACGGTAATGAGAAATGTGCATTATTATCAGGAAAATAATGTCACAATGCAAAAAAAATAAAATAAATAAATAAATAATGGAAAACAAAAAGGCTTCAAATAATATATATGGAGTTAAATGTGACTAGGAAATATATTCATGAGATTCACACCCTATTTTTATGCTAATTTAAAAAAATCTGCCCTTATTATACACTGTACTTACAAATGAAACGATTTGATAATAAACCCTCCTAAACAGAAAATGTGAGGAATTAAAATATTCCCTTAATACAGCAAATAAAACACAGAAATATATGCAAATATAACTTTTTTTTAACTACCTACAAAAGGTGTTAATGTTTGTTATGGGTCCAAAAAAATCCATTATTTTTATAGCTGTAAATACACCACAAATTGATAATAGTTACTACATTACAACACACGCTATATCGCTGACATTTACAAATGTATAGAAGCACGAAGCGCTCGCTGACTGAAGCATGCATCCCTGAAAACTGAATTTCAGCAGCTACAGACCAAAATGTGTCTCATATACATCCATGCAGGTGTAATCTCACCTGTTAAGGGTTCCTTTAAAATGCACAGCAGAATTCAAGCTCTCAAAATCAAAAGAAACCAACAGAAGCAACTTTTGCAATCAGATGAATTAAATATCATCATCGTTTCAGTGCAAATAAACCAGGAACCTTCCAAACACTTTCACATCTGTACGGGTCAGTCTCACAGAAGCACATTTCACCTCAGAATCAAAAGAACAAAATAAGAAATGACATTTTGGGCAAAGTAAATGAGGCTTTTTTTTAACCTATAAGATGTTTTGCATTGTGAAATAATTTTCATGACAATTAAGTGCATTTTTACCGCCAACAATCTCATTACTGTAAAACATTGTATTACTGTAATGCAAAATAATAATAAAAAAAAATAGATATTATTCAAATTGTAACTGCATCTCTCATACTGCTTTTAATTTATGCAGATTTAAATAATAAATAATTTATTAAACAAAATAAATATTCTATTACTGTAAAGTAATATTGTATATTTGTACTTTACAGTAAGAAGATTTTTTGTTTAAGTGCTTAATTGTCTTAAATCATACAATACAAATCCTAAAATATAATAAGAAAGAAATCCTAATGGTCCTAAAAAAAAATATGCAAAATATAATTTCTTAGAACAAGTCCGGCATCATATTTCATCATAAAACTAAAAGAAAGAAATAATGAATTACATTTTGCATACAATAAATGAGAAGTTTTGCATTGTGGCATTAATATAATGACAATTTAGCTCAATTTCATCGCACAATCTCATTACTGTTATACAAAAAATCTAATTTTTATTACTTAAATGCAATTTATATATATACATATATATATATATATATATAGAGAGAGAGAGAGAGAGAGAGAGAGAGAGAGAGAGAGCATTTGTTGTACTGCCTTTAATTTATGCAGATTTAAATACAAAAATAAAAAATAAATAAATTATTAAACAAAATAACTAACATTGTATTACTGTATAGTAATATTGTATAAATGTTTTACTATACAGTAATGATAATTTGAGTCGGTGTGCTTAATTGTCATGAAACAAAAAATAAAAATCCTAAAATAAATACAAAATAAAAAAAAAAAATCCTAATGGTCCTAAAATAGACATATTGTATGTGAAATAACATTTCTTAGAACATGTCTGGGCCATATAAAAAATACATAAATAATAATAAAATTAAATAAATAAAAAAATATCAAAAAAATTATATATATATATGTATTTATTTTAATTTTTTTTGCTTAAAAATGTAACCTGTTTTCCAAACCATTAAGATTGTTTTGCATTGTGACATCATTTTTGTGACTATTAAGAACAGTTCCTCCCCCATTTCTCATTACAGTAATACAAAACATATATATATATATATATATATATATGTAAATACATAAATAAAAATTGTTACTACAATGCGATAAGATAATGAAATATTAATGCAATTGTAAAGTCATTATACACCATAGTAGCATTTGTTGCACTGGCTTTAACATATGCTGATTTAAATGTTCATTATATTACAGTATTTTTGGGGGGTTGCATAATTGTCATGAGAATATGCCCTCAATGCAAAAAAAACCTTACAGTCCTAAAATAAAGGTTTCATTTTCCTAGTGTAAAATATTATTTCTTATAATTTCGTCTTTTGTTTTTGGGGTGAACTGACCTAAATGTTTTTAAAAGAATAACTTGTAAATGGTGAAATAATTGCTACAACTGCAATCAGTGCTCGTGTCCCGAACCCTCTTTTAACAATAAAACACTTCTGTTTCCACTCATTATTATGAGAAGCACATCAACAGAACACTGGAAATAATTAACATTTAAAACCTTCATGTGTACTCAGTCAAGCAGGGCACAAAAACCGAAATAAATTCAAAACTTGAGCAAACTGAGCCATAGGTCACGTATCCAGTCCAATGCTCCGTGAATACTTTTATTGTCTGTTTTGGATATCTTCAAGAGCAAACACAAACCTCACGTCTTTGATAAAATGTGTAAGTGAATCGGGAAGCAATCCAGAAGGTTGTATGACATCACACGATCAGTCTTTCTTCTCTTCTTCCGTGTCGTCTTCAGATTGTGCGCCCTTCTGCATGAGTTTCTCCAGTGTGTCGGACGAGGGCAGAACTTCCTGATCACCATCCTCAGTCTTCCTCTTGGTGCTTTCCTGCACAAACTCCTGGATCTCCAGCGGAAGTCGCCGGAATTTGTCCTGGTACTCCTGGTCCAGATCATTCTGAAGCTGTGAGGAGAACATGGCGTATCAATAGCGCTATTACTGTTGCTCAGACTTAACACAAAGTATTAAACATCCAGTGAGCAGCCATTTGTGCTACAGACATGAACGATACCTCAAATCATGCGGCTTGTTGATGCGAAGTGTGCTGTTAAAACAACAGAACACCGTAGCATTTCTAAAAGAAATCTACTTTTAAACAATAACTTTAAAAGTGTCTATGATTGTGAATGTTTAATGGATTCGTCGGATTTCTCATGTCATAAATTGCACTTGTGATGTGGCACAGCGGGTGAATATTGTCTGCTGTGCGCCGATTGTATGAGCCGGGGCGTTCACGCTTGCCCATAATGTGATGAGAGACAGTATTGACAGATACGGGTCAATATTCACGAGTGCTGCAGTGGATACAGACCGTTCAGGCTTTTAACAGCATGAAGCAATACGTATTATATTTGCATAAATAAATCAAGAAAAGTCACCATGTTGCTTCGGAAAGCCCTCAATATTGCTCATATTAAGTCAAGTCAATTTTATTTGTATAGCGCCTTTCACAACACACATCGTTTCAAAGCAGCTTTACAGAAGTTCAGCATTAACAGACGATAAAAATGTAATGTCTATAAAGTCGATAAATCATCATCCTTGTGCAGGGCTCCAAACTGCGACTAAAAATGGTCGCATTTGTGACCAAATAAATTTATTTGTGAGTGTAATTTCTGTCAAGGTCGCCATTGGCGACAGTAAAAGTTTACTCCCTTTGATTTTAAAATTTGCATTACATTTCCCGAGATACATTACAAAAGTTTATATCAAAGGAATAGCGGGGAAAACGGAGTTCATTGCAGGAACTAACATTTCAAAAAAGAGACTGTGAGAAAACAGGTGACAGTAACAAGCATAAAAAATGCACGTGATCACATAATTGCGAAGAATGCTCCACAGACTACACTGTTAGCGAGCTGCGGGACGAAAAGGAATGGAAGGAGTTAAAAATGGGGGAAAAAAATAAAAAAATAAAAAAATAAAAAAAATAAAATAAATAAATAAATAAATTTGGCGCCTGTTTTTTTCCCCCTATAGGAGCCAATCGCTCCTTAATTGATTTTTATTTTTTTTGCATATAAAACATGTCTGAAATGGTGCGATATTGTTGAAAGATGATATATCAGAGATATGTCCATGATAACCGGTAAATACTTATAAAACCATCTTTGATAGGTTTGAAACAAACAACCTAGTCTCACAGAATGAACGTTAATATAATTACATTTTTGAAAATTGAGTTTTACGTGCCGTTTTCAACGTTTCACCGCAGTTTTCTGGTGAATTGAACACTAGAGGCGCTACAACAGCTGTGTGTTTTATCCACTTCCACACGAATCATTGATGATTTCAACGGCTGATTTTGACTTTATAAACAAATTTAAGATGACATTTATTTGATGGATATAAAACAGAAATGTAATGTCGCTCTTTGGCGTCTGGCAGTCCAAAGAAGTTGTACCCGGAGCCGTCATATCCTGTCGGAGATAGGAGGCAGGGGCGAGGAGGCTAACCCCGTTCAGGACGGGACTCAACAGGTGGTGGTGGGGTGGAGGAGGTTGCCGCATTAGCACACTGAAACAGCAATGTGATATTGTGAGCAGACTTAAAACGCAACGGCTTACATGTGATTGGCTGGGAATTACTCAGCTAATGGTGCGATGATGTACAGCTGCTAGTCTTCCCGCGAGAACTACGCTACGCTTACATTTATTTTCACCTGTTACTCTCATACACACTGCTATGTTATAGTATCGAAAAACACTTTTGCTACAACGCATCATTTAAAAAAATGACACATTTCAGAATACCGAAAATGTGCCTTTCATTTCGCATTTCACTATTGGTTAGGTTTGGGTTAAAGTTTTAGGTTGGGGAGATATGTTTTACCCATTAAAACCCCCCATCTAATATTCAGCTTAAACACCTTATCTGATTACGACACCATTTCACTCGCATTTGGCGCCCCCCGCTGGACACTTCACTGCAGCCAAACATGTTTTTGTTTGGCAAAAATGTTGCCATGGTCACATAATGTTCATGAGATCAGACTGGGAGAAAAGGTCATATGGATTTGGAACAACATGAGGGTCAGTAATAAATGACAGAATTTTCAGTTTTGTGTGAACTATCCCTTTAACAGACAAAAAGAACTGGTACAAAGTCAATTGAATGCTGTTGTTCAATAGAACAGGCATCATAAATCAATGATGATGGATGTGAAATATGTATTGATCTGCAGTGCAATGAATACAATATATACTGTAAATGTATTTAACATACTGTAACGAGTCTGTCAGATTCACTAGATAACAACAGACTATGCAATAGAACATCACTGACCTTCATTATTAGATTCAATTTACAGTAATAACACTACAAATAATATTTAGCATCCTAAAGGCCTTGTTAATTTGATATACATCTTCAAATGAGATTAGATGAGCGTTAAAGATCCAGGACCTGCATTAACTTAAAAAAAAAAAAAAAACACAACATTTTTTTGTAATGTTTAAAAGCATCATGACACTTTGATATATTCCACAGAACTGGCCAGGGT
Source organism: Moxostoma hubbsi (assembly GCA_032164185.1). NCBI lineage: Eukaryota > Metazoa > Chordata > Actinopteri > Cypriniformes > Catostomidae > Moxostoma > Moxostoma hubbsi. The sequence goes on from JAVLUX010000023.1 coordinate 1,417,457, forward strand.
CAGAATTTAATGGGGGTTTGATGGCAAAAATGGCACTGAACGTGACACAATGTCCCTAAAATGCTGACTTAAATATATAGATAACAACCTTACTGAATTACTTTGGAATATTTGTTAATCAAATTATTTAATTAAATAATATTTCACAAAAGGGCAACGGTGATTTAAAAAAATAAAAAATAAAATGATGCATCCAAGCCTCCGTTAGTAATTCAAAAATGTCACTTCAGAAATAGTATCACGGCTTGTGCTGATTTTTACAAGTTATTGGATAAACAAGGATGGATGTGTGTGTGTGTGTGTGTGTGTGTGAGAGAGAGAGAGAGAGATGGAGTTTGTGTATGTGTGTGTGTGTGTGTGTGTGTGTGTGTGAGAGAGAGGGGGGGGAGAGAGAGAGAGATGGAGTTTGTGTGTGTGTGTGTGTGTGTGTGTGTGTGTGTGTGTGTGTGTGTGGGCATGTTTATGTGGTTTACGAGGACAATCTTTTAGGTTACACACTGGTAATTACAAGGGTATTATGCTATAACTGTGATTTATGAGGACATTTCAAGTGTCCCCATAATTTAAATAGCTTAAAAAAAGCATTATGTCTATGGAAAGTCCTCATAATGATAGGTAGACCAACATGTGTGTGTGAGTGTGTGTGTGTGTGTGTGTGTGAGAGAGAGAGAGGGAGAGAGAGAGGGAGAAAGAGAGAGAGATGGAGTGTGTGTGTTAGACAGAGAGAGGGAAAGAGAGGGAGAGAGAGAGAGAAAGGGAGAGAGCGAGAGAGAGAGAGAGGGAGAAAGGGAGAGAGAGAGAGAGAGAGAGAGAGAGAGAGAGAGAGAGAGAGAGAGAGAGAGAGAGAGAGAGAGAGAGATGGAGTGTGTGTGATCACCTGTTGCCACTCCCAAGCAGAGATGCTGTCAGCTTTCTGAAGATCCGCTTTCTCAGTGTTAAAATAGCGTCCATGTGGGGGTATTTCTCCCTATTTCGTGGTAGCCGGTGCGCAAGAGTGGATCACTATAGAAACCGCAATGTCCTCTGCCATTTTAAACAGCTCCCATTGTGCAATCAATCAGTCTGTTTTTTTTATTAGCTGTGATGAGCTGTAATGCTGAAGTTGTTCATTTAAAGCCGTTTAAAGTTATTTCCCAACTTTAGTAGTGTAGGAGTAATACAAGCGATCACGAAGAGTTGTTGTTTGTAAACGGCTGATGCGGATTCCCTTCACATCACCTAACTGGTTCATATTACACACAAAAATTATATTTTGTCACCACCTGCTGGCTAACATATGTAATGTAAAATAAAAGGACAAACAGAAGCTCTTAACACATCTGCACTGCTCTTACACTTCAGTTTAGAACGGCAGGAACACAAGTGGAGTGACACACACAGTGAAGCATCTGAGTGATGATGGTGTCAGACTAACAGTGCTCATGGAACATCTCTCGTCCAATCAGATTTGAGGACCGGAACTAACTGTTGTATATACACTCACCTAAAGGATTATTAGGAACACCATACTAATACTGTGTTTGACCCCCTTTCGCCTTCAGAACTGCCTTAATTCTACGTGGCATAGATTCAACAAGGTGCTGAAAGCATTCTTTAGAAATGTTGGCCCATATTGATAGGATAGCATCTTGCAGTTGATGGAGATTTGTGGGATGCACATCCAGGGCACGAAGCTCCCGTTCCACCACATCCCAAAGATGCTCTATTGGGTTGAGATCTGGTGACTGTGGGGTCCATTTTAGTACAGTGAACTCATTGTCATGTTCAAGAAACCAATTTGAAATGATTCAAGCTTTGTGACATGGTGCATTATCCTGCTGGAAGTAGCCATCAGAGGATGGGTACATGGTGGCCATAAAGGGATGGACATGGTCAGAAACAATGCTCAGGTAGGCCGTGGCATTTAAACGATGCCCAATTGGCACTAAGGGGCCTAAAGTGTGCCAAGAAAACATCCCCCACACCATTACACCACCACCACCAGCCTGCACAGTGGTAACAAGGCATGATGGATCCATGTTCTCATTCTGTTTACGCCAAATTCTGACTCTACCATCTGAATGTCTCAACAGAAATCGAGACTCATCAGACCAGGCAACATTTTTCCAGTCTTCAACTGTCCAATTTTGGTGAGCTCTTGCAAATTGTAGCCTCTTTTTCCTATTTGTAGTGGAGATGAGTGGTACCCGGTGGAGTCTTCTGCTGTTGTAGCCCATCCGCCTCAAGGTTGTGCGTGTTGTGGCTTCACAAATGCTTTGCTGCATACCTCGGTTGTAACGAGTGGTTATTTCAGTCAAAGTTGCTCTTCTATCAGCTTGAATCAGTCGGCCCATTCTCCTCTGACCTCTAGCATCAACAAGGCATTTTCGCCCACAGGACTGCCGCATACTGGATGTTTTTCCCTTTTCACACCATTCTTTGTAAACCCTAGAAATGGTTGTGCGTGAAAATCCCAGTAATTGAGCAGATTGTGAAATACTCAGACCGGCCCGTCTGGCACCAACAACCATGCCACGCTCAAAATTGCTTAAATCACCTTTCTTTCCCATTCTGACATTCAGTTTGGATTTCAGGAGATTGTCTTGACCAGGACCACACCCCTAAATGCATATAAGCAACTGCCATGTGATTGGTTGATTAGATAATTGCATTAATGAGAAATTGAACAGGTGTTCCTAATAATCCTTTAGGTGAGTGTATATATATATCGAATTTATTAATATACAGTATATACAAAATTGCAAATAATGCCCCATAAAAAAAGTTAAATTCTGACTTGTATTAAATGATTACCATATTCATATACCATAGTATATACAGTACATTAAGTACTCAGAAACATACAAAAAAGTATCCATACCGTACCAAAAATACCATGGTACTACAGTGGTTCATGTCCAAAAACATGGCACAAATGATGGTGTCAGATAGTAATACTGTGTTAATTCCATGTATTCTATGGTCAACAAAGGCACTTGAAATAATTCCATGGCACTGCCATGGTACATGGTCCAAAAAACACGTTTTACCACATGATACCATGGTAAAACCAATGGCATTACCATGGTAACATGCCGTAAAAAACTCTTACCTTGGGCTTTTCATCTAGTATCTGTTGCAAAATACTCTTATGTGTTTCCACAAGCTTCTCGTGTCTTTTTGTCTGAGCGTCTTCCAACTGGTGACAGAAATGACAAAAGAATATTAATGGATAAAGTGTGAAGAATCTTGATATTTCTTGATTCACAGCAATGTAAAAACTGGTTTACCCTCTTAATGTGTTGCACCACCTCATGCACATACGACCTGTTGATCTCCAGTTTCTCTCTAAAATCAAACACAAATCACAGTCAACGCAAATGTCTCATGAGCTTAACAATTCATGATTTGTCTGCGACAATTAAAGATAGATGGATCTTTTTTCTTTTTGTTGTATAAAGGTCTCATTAAAACTGACTTGGAAACTCTTTACCATCCAATCAAGCTGTAATTTTGCCAAATTATGCACAAAAAAAAAAAAAATACAATTTGAATTGTGTGTATTTAGGATCCATAAAATGTTAGCTTTGAAATTAGCCTTAGCAAGACAAAAAAGACAAGTACATTTTATTTTAAAACTGTTAAAAATGTCACTTCCAGCACTAAATGACATAAATCTCCTGTGATGCATAAACACACACTGATGGACATTGTTAGTTGACAAATGTAAAAAATGAGTGTAACAAAAGGTTTTAATGAGGCATTTAATGATATATATTATTGCTATATATATATATATATATATATAAGACCGTATGAATTCTCACTCTTCGGTTAAATGTTTCTCTTTTGATTTGGCCTCACTGATCTTCTCCTGTCTCTTCTTGTCCATTTTCTTCTTCAGCTCTTTCTTTTCTCTGTACATACAGACCGGTCAGCAAGGTTAAAACTGCATGGTCTTATTAATTTTTAAAGAAGCTTGTGATGCGTCTAACAGACTCACTTTTCACACAGTTCCTTGAGTTTCTTCATTTGGTTGCTCTGGTTTTCCTCCGCGATGACTGTCAACTTCTCGATAACCTACAAATGTAGCATCACATTAATAAATAATCACATCAATAAATAAATAAACTATATAAACTTCAATGCATTTGTGATTATAGACAACGCTCAGGAGACTACAGATGTCTGATTGAGATGTTCCCAACAGGGTTCAATTACTGAATTACCACTGAGGGGTGGATTGTAAAGTATCTAATCAGAGCATTTAGGGGGAGTGTTCAACTCACCTAATGATGAAAATCGTAGGGAATTGTTTTTTATTCTGTAAAGTTAATTCTGTTGTTAATTGTCAACCCTCAGCTCACCTGTTTGATGTGTTCTTTCTTCAGATATTTCTCGCTGTAATATTGTTCCTGTCGCAGGTTCAGCAGCTGTTGTTGCTGCTGCTCTTTGAGTTCTGACAGTTTCTGTCCGCTCTCTTGATCCAAATTCGCCAGTTCCTGCTCGAAGAACGACGGGCCGTGCTCTGGACTGGATGACAAACACCTGATGACAAATATGAGTCTGTAAGTGATCAGCTGTTTATCATCACATAATGCAACATTTTGAAAAATGCTGCCTTCAATTCATATTGAAATGCTGAAAAGAAATAACTAACTATCTCGCAAGGGCCACAGAGATTTCCAAACGGGTCAGATGTGGCTTGCGGGCCACCAATTAAAAAGGTCTGTTTTGCAATTTATTCTGAAACATCACCTTACAATTTACAATTGTACAATTTAACTTATCGAAACATCAAAAGCCACAACATGTTTGATAGATCCAATACCAACTAAGCTCTTAAAAGAGGTATTCCCTGTAATCTCAGAAGCTCTTCTTAATATTAACTCCTCGCTATCCTTAAGACATGTCCCAAGAAACTTTATGGCAGTTATCAAACCGCTTATTAAGAAGCCACAGCTTGAGCCTAGAGAATTGGCTAATTATAGACCGATTACAAATCTCCCATTTATGTCAAAAATATTAGAAAATGTGGTTTCCTCCCAACTATATTCATTTCTACAGAGAAATGAAATATATTAACAATTTCAGTCAGGATTTAGGCCCCATCACAGAACAGAGACTGCACTTGTCAGTTACAAATGACTTGCTTATCATCTGATCGCGGCTGCATTTCACTTCTAGTGCTTTTAGATCTTAGTTCTGCATTCGACACGATAGATCACGACATTCTCTTGAATATGCTGGAGAATTATGTTGGCATTAGTGGACTTGCATTAGCATGGTTTAGGTCCTATTTTGCAGACCGCTACCACTTTGTATGTGTAAATGATTAATTGTCAAATCAAACAAAAGTTCAGTATGGAGTGCCACAGGGATCAGTTTTAGGGCCTTTGCTTTTCTGCTTATATATGTTTCTCCTGGGAGACATTATCAGGAATCATAGAATAAGTTTCCACTGTTTTGCAGATTATACCCAACTTTATATTTCTTCTAAACCCAATGAAAATTCGCAGTTCTCCAAATTAGCTGAGTGTTTCAATGAAATCAAAGATTGGATGGCCAGAAATGTCCTTCTACTCAATTCCGACAAAACAGAGGTACTAATTATTGGACCAAAAACCTAAAAAATAAGCCTCTGAAATATGATTTAACTCTCGGTGGATGTACTGTTACATCGTCTTCTACAGTGAAGAACTTATATGTTATATTTGATACCAATCTGTCCTTTGAAAATCAGATTTCCAATGTTTGTAGAACAGCATTATTCCACCTCAGAAATATTGCTAAATTACGACACATGCTCTCCGTTGCTGATGCCAAAAACGAATTCATGTGTTCATGACCTCAAGACTAGATTATTGCAATGCATTACTGGGAGGATGTCCTGCAAGTTCAATAAATAAACTTCAATTGGTTCAAAATGCAGTTGCCAGAGTAATATGATCATATTAGCCTAATTTTGCTGTTAGTAGTTCCTAGAATATCAAAATCCACAAAAGGAGGTAGATCATTTTCCTATTTGGCTCCTAAACTATGGAATAGTCTCTCTAACATTGAGTTTAAGTCTAAAGTCGTCAAGTCAATCTTTATTTATAGAGCACGTTTAAAAAACGACATAAGTTGACCCAAAGTGCTTTACAGATCAAACAAACAAAATGACAGAGTAATATAAAAACAGATTGATTTAAAGTTAAATATAAAACTTAATAAAATAAATAAAAATATTTAAATACAACATGTATTTATCCATTTCAAACTATTCAATGATCTATTCAAAAGCTACAGAATAAAAATATGTTTTTAAAGAAGATTTAGAAATGGCTAATGATGAAGCTGACCTCACATGGAAAGGGAGACTATTCAATAGATAGAAAATGTTTGCCAGCCAATGTTTAATATCTTTGAAGCAATTTAGGGCATTCTCAGATGAACAATTCTTGTTTACACTCACTTGGAAATAAAACAGTGAATCATCAGCATAACAGTGATATGATATGTTGTCCTTCTGAAATATAGAGCTCAGATGATCAAATGAAAATAACAAGGGTCCTAAGATCGACCCTTGAGGGACACCATACTGTAATTGAGCCGACGTTGAAGAAAAAGTACCTAAATTTACAGAAAACGTCCTTTCTTTTAGAAAAACACTGGAGGGCCATACCCTGGATACCAACCACACATTCTAGATGATTGAGTAGAATATTATTGGCACTGAGATCTAAAAAACTAAGACGACAGATTAACCTGAATCCATGGAGAGAAAAATATCATTAGTGACCTTCGACAATGCAGATTCAGTGCTGTGCAAGGGTCTGAAACATGACTGAAATGTATCTAAAATATTAAATGTATTTAGATAGGAGTAGAGCTGCAAAAAAACAACGCTCTCCTAAAGGCTCATGTATTTAGCCAGGCATAAACATTTGTAGATTTATCCATCAACTCACAATTAGGCTGCTTTAGTTAGGTCTGCCAGAACAAGAAACATTTATCATGCTCTATAACCTAGAGCATCTAGACTAATATTATTCTATTTGTTTCCATGTCTCAGCCTCGGCATATTAATCCAGAGCCGGACAGATCCACCTCCGTTCCTGCTTGGTGTCGGACTCCACTGCTAAATCTCTGAGTGATGACGACTAAATGCAGCCCGTGCCAGCCAGACAACTTCAGTCTATTACGATGGACTTCAGAGGATGAACTGATGCCAACTCCAACCATAAGACATGGGATACTTCATATGCCATTGCATGAACCTTGGACTTAGGATAGACCTCAACAAAATTACCTGCTGGTTGTACTGCAATGCACCTCACTGATCTCGTCCTGCATCACCTCGGTCCAATGATGCACTACACTCTTGAAATGGAATACATCGACTATCAATTAATTGCCAACAAATGCCTTCATCGGCCAACTAACAAAGGACAATTGCATGTATGTGAACTTCTGCAGTTAATCCAGAATGGACTTCAAAGTTGTCATGATATTCATGATGTTAGTCAGATGGGAACTGGCCCCCACAGTGAGTCTGGTTTCTCCCAAGGTAATTTTTTATAACATTTACCATTTTCACCATAAATGGCAGGTCTTATTTTCCCTATATTTCCCTACAGTAAAAGGAAGTAAAGAAGCCGAGGAAGTCTACCTACCTCCTCTTACCGTCTCGTTTGGCAGATTTCAGCAGGACGGATCGTTTGCGGAGGTGGTCGTGCTGGAACTCGTTGTATTTGGCCGTGTGCTCTTTGATCATTTCAGTGGTCTTCTTGTGATGTTTCTTCACTAAGTCCTTCATCTCTTTATAGTGTCTCCGCTGTTCTCGTACAAACATCTTCTGCTGCTTGAGTTCCTCGACCGTTTGAGCTTCCATCTCTGAGAAGGAAATAGACAGAGATCTTAAGGACTGTAGAATTAATCAATTATATAATCTCCTCAATACTTTATGATGTTTTCTGAAACTCAAGTGCATGGATTTGCTAAAGCAGTACATCAGAAATGTTAATAATTTATTGCACCCCTTCAGAATGATTTAAACTCATTGACTGCCTAATAAAACAGAACCATACCTGCATGTCTAGAATATATATGATTATGTCATTTTTGATATGATAATTTTTATTTAGAGAGTCTAGTATTGTCAATACATTGGGGTTTTTTTCCTAATAAATTAGAATTTATGAATTAGAAATGTTGTCATAATCATCATCAAATTAATTAAATAAAAGTACTTTTCTAATAGCTAAAACATTGACAACAGTTACTGACCGGTGAGGACGCTCTGGATAAGATCTTCAGTCTTCGTGGCTGGTTTCGTTGAGCCTGAAACATACGTCAAGCTCAACAGATAAAACATGTACTTTGTACAAAATGACTTAACACAGTTAAAGGGTTAGTTCACCAAAAAATGAAAATGATCCCATAATTTACTCAGCCTCAAGCCATCATAGGTGTATATGACTTTCTTCTTTCAGCCAAACACAATCGGAGTTATATTAAAAAATATCCAGCTTCCCAGCTTTATAATGGGAGTGAATGGTACCTTAGATTTTGAAGCCCAAATAAGCGCTTCAATCCATCAAAAAAGTCATCCATACGGCTCCAGGGGTTAATAAAGGCCTTCTGAAGCAATGCAAAATAGCCATAAACTATAAATCACTGACTTCCGGTAACGGCCGTCCACGTGTTCACGAGAGACTCGAGTTCTGGCGTATGACGTAGGCGTCGGTGAGAAGTGACGAATGCGGAAGCGTGCGTTGTTTACAGCAAAGGAAAATGGCGAAAAGAAGAGAGTTGTTTTAGCAATACTGTAGATTTGTATTAGTCTTAAAATGGTGCGTTCGTTCGTCTATCCAGATATTCTAATCGTCCATTCATGGCAGCAAACACTCTCAGCCTCTGTTGGCATTACCTGGCATTTCCTGCATGAGCACCTCCACGTCTTCCGAACTCTCCGTCTATGTCTTCCGAACTCTCCATCTACATCTCCCGTACTCTCCATCTACGTCTCCCGTACTCTCCATCTACGTCTCCCGTACTCTACGTCTCCCGTACTCTACGTCTACGTCTCCCGTACTCTCCGTCTACGTCTCCCGTAACTACGTCTACATCTCCCGTACTCTCCGTCTACATCTTCCGAACTCTCCGTCTACATCTCCCGTACTCTCTGTCCTCTCCGTCTACGTCTCCCGAACTCTCCATCTACGTCTCCCGTACTCTCCTTCTACGTCTCCTGTACTCTCCGTCTACGTCTCCTGAACTCTCCGTCTACATCTCCCGTACTCTCTGTCCTCTCCGTCTACGTCTCCCGAACTCTCCGTCTACGTCTCCCGTACTCTCCGTCTACGTCTCCCGTACTCTCCGTCTACGTCTCCCGAACTCTCCATCTACGTCTCCCGTACTCTCCGTCCACTCCGTCTACGTCTCCCGAACTCTCCGTCTACGTCTCCCGTACTCTCCGTCTAAGTCTCCCGTACTCTCCATCTACGTCTCCCGTACTCTCCGTCTATGTCTCCCGTACTCTCCGTCCTCTCCGTCTACATCTTCCGAACTCTCCGTCTACGTCTCCCATACTCTCCGTCTACGTCTCCCGTACTCTCTGTGTACCAGATTCTTCTGTTTGTGCCACTGCTGCAGCCTCCTCCATCTCCCGGAGTTCCTGGTCGGTGTAACCCGGTTCAAACAAATATGGCTGTGAAAAAATCTCCTCTTCTCTTATATCGAAATCCTCCGACATTTTTCTTTAAAAATCCTTGTTGTTGTCTTCTAATTCGTGACTGGCATTTTGTTTTGCTCTATCATCTGCACTTCCATGTTCGTCACTTCTCACCTTAGCTCACGCTACGCCTACGTCATACGCCAGAACTCGAGTCTCTCGTGAACTTGTGGACGGCCGTTACCGGAAGCCAGTGATTATAGTTTATAAAGTTAGAAATATGACTATTTTGCATTGCTTCAGAAGGCCTTTATTAACCGCCTGGAGCTGTATGGATGACTTTTTTGATGGATGAATATGCTTTTTTGGGCTTCAAAGTCTAAGGTACCATTCACTCCCATTATAAAGCTGGGAAGAGCCAGGATATTTTTCAATATAACTCTGATTGTATTTGGCTGAAAGAAGAAAGTCATATACACCTAGGATGGTTTGAGGGTGAGTAAATTATGGTAAAATTTATATTTTTGGGTGAACTACCCCTTTAAATGTAACAAATTTGCTTATTTGATTACTGATCCCGAAAATGCATGGAAATATTTCTTATATAATATCATGCATTTTCAAAATCACGCAGAGGGGTTATCACTAGTATGCAAGCAACAACGAGAGAGGAGGAGGCTATTATCTGTATATGAGGTTTTTCGCACCTGTATTCTAATGTTCATCTTGATGTAATCCAATTAAAGTATGACGAGACTCGTGCTACGTGTGCAAGCCATTCACACATCACAAGACCATCAACTATTAGCCCTTTTCTGGGAATCCCACATGCAAAATCCTAAAACTATATTTTTGAACCCCACGATGTGGGGAATGTAGGCTGTCATCCGCGCAGCCTGTCCGAAGCAAAGTGGGTGCGTTTAATCGAAAGCGTTGCGCTGCCGGCTCGTGATGCGTGCCTAGCTTGCACGCTTGTACTGCAGTCTCGTCACATTTTAACTTTTTGTTTAGCCTTCCACTCAGCTCATGAAAACACTCAAAGGATCACATCAAAGATGTGGATTGGAATGCAGGTTTGGAATTTCGTATGAATAAAAATAGTCCACTCCTCTCTCGTCCTCGCTGGCACACGTGCCACAGGTTGCCGACCCCTACCCAAGAACACTGAACATATTTCTGCCCTGTCTTCAGTCATAGACTGAGAATATGTAATGACAGTTAATTGTGAGATATGTGTATTTATAATAGAAGATCTGTAAGAATATCACCTGTGGACTGTGGCTGTGCGCTGACCTGCGAGGTGGGTTTAGGAGCCGCGCTGGGCACGTGACTCAGTCCGTTCTCTACCGGCACGGGTGTGGGTTCACTTTTCACCTCTGAGGGGTTTTCAACACCCTGTTCCGCCTGAAGAACAAGAAATCTTCACTAGAGTCATGACCAAAACCTCTGTGACCTTTTTAACTTGAGTGAGTTTGTCAGTTAGACTCCACCTAAATACTACAATAGGTTAATTAGTGATGGGTGTAACAGGTTACTGCAACTGATTACTTTTCCTGTAATGACGCAATGTTGGGGACTAATGTCAATGTCAATTTTTATTTATATAGCACCATTAAACACAATCAGGGTTGACCAATGTGCTGCACAATAAAGACCAGAACAATTAGACAATATAGTATCATTACTAAAATACAGTGCAATAAAACTTCCTGATTGGTTATATGCCAAATCAAAGAGATTGGAGGTTTTTAGCTTAGATTGAAAAACAGATAGTGATGGTACAGATCTAATACAGAAGGGCAGAGCTGTCCACAATCTGGGTGCAGCTACCGAGAAGGCACGGTCACCCCTACATTTCAGCTTTGACTTCGGGATGCACAACAATCTCTGGTTGGACGACCGGAGAGATAAAGCAGGTTAAAAGTCTTGCAGCTGCATTTTGAACAATCTGCAAGTGGGATCAAACTGATTGGCTAATCCTGAACTACAGTGAGTTATAGTAATCCAGCCTCGGTGTAATAAAGGCATGAATTACTGTCTTTATTTTTCAGCAGTCCTGTTAAAGTTATTGTTCTGTCATTACCTTTGCATTGCATATTTGATTTCAACTAATTACAGTTAAGTTAAAACCAAAATACCATCATAAATTATTCATTCAAGTGAAGTTGTCTAATCCCATTACAGTATAGTAAGTTTAAACATATGAACTCATATTACATTTGAGCACTTTAGATTAAGATTCAACTTTATTGTCATTGTGCAGAGTACAGATGCAGAGCCAATGAAATGCAGTTGTTTTTGCATATCCCATCTGGGGTCAGAGCGCAGGGTCAGCCATGATACAGCGCCCCTAGAGCAGGTAGGGTCAAGGGCCTTGCTCAAGGGCCCAACAGTGGTGTCTTGGCAGTGCTGGGGCTTGAACCTCCGACCTTTCGGTCAGTAAACCCAGAGCCTCAACCGCTGAGCCACCACTGGCCCATCTACCATTGGTCAAAAACAGACAGTGCCACCCAGAAATGTACATGCTGCTCAAACAAGCAATATTTTTCCAGTTTTCTTTACCTCGTTGGTGTCTTTCTCTTCTTCTCCTTCCTCTAGCGTGAGAGCGGCGAGCTGTTTGGATCTCTGCTCCATCAAGTTCACGTATCTGATAGGGTTGGAAAGCGCTTCAATCACATCTGTAAACCAGAGAAACATACTGTCAGTCATGTCGAACACAACAAATACAGTAAATTACCGTTACAAACACAGGAGTGGCCAACAGTCCGACAGGGACATTTACCATCTATCTTTAAAATTATAATAACTCATATTTATCCTTTCTCTTAATGATAGTTGCGATTTACCATTTCGCACCTTCCACACCACCAAATATTAAAACCACCCAAAAAATATCCAATGCATTTTTAAACATTTCAATTCCATTATTTAGTATCACCTTGGCCTATTACATTAGCATTGGATAACATTTTATTAAGGTATTTTTCTTAAAATTACATTTTGCTTATAGTAAAGGCAATATCTGAAGTTTCATAAGCGGTCCATGTGAGCGCAGCGTAGTTCTAGCGGGAAGACTAGCAGCTGTACATCATCGCACCATTAGCTGGGTAACTCCTAGCCAATCACATGTAAGCCATTGCTTTATAAGTCTGCTCACAATCTATCACATTGCTGTTTCAGTGTGCTAACACGGCAACCTCCTCCACCCCAGCACCACCTGTTGAGCCCCGTCCCACACGGAGGTAGGCCGACAGACGGGGCTTATGCCTAAGAGAGACTTTACTTTTCTGTTTTACATTCATCAAATAAATGTCATCTTAAACCTCACTCAAGTCTGCGAGTCTTCCCGATAGAAACATTTTGATATTATTTATTTAACAATATTGCTGATAATTGTCAGAGGGTGTTTTGAAAATCGTATTTCCTTTGCCTTTCATGTTTCATTTCATCTTTAAACTTCCTATACCGTTTGGTCATGTTTGACTGAAATCACTTTTTCCAATGTAATAAAATTGGTTTCCTTTATCTGAGCATTACAAGACTTGGTGAATTTTCCTCCACCACCATCTGAACATACACACAAAATCACACATAATTGGACTCGATAAATAAAAAAGCAACACCTTTACTGTTTGTGGTCAAAACTGACCGACCGTAGGAAATTAATGGAAAAGACTAAAAAAACAGAGCAATTTCTTTTTGATTTGTCAAATACAATGTAATCAAAAATAAATCAGACTCAATTCAGAACAAACACACACATTAATGAAGGGGTGAGACTACACATCATGCAGAGTTGTGCATGTGCAGCCATCTACTGGCCATTATTGTCATAGCATAATTATCAAATCATTATTTTTGTTGTTGTTGTTGTTTTTTTACCATATGGCAGCAGCACTCTGAACCCAATACCTGACACAGATCATATGGTTTACCTTATAAATGTACAGGTTTTTACTGTAGAGAAGTTACATAAATCTGCTTATTTGCATATGCAAACGGATGGTAAAATCGAGAAATTTATATATAAAAAATATAAAAATAAAAATAAAAAAAATAGGAAAAAAAATAAATGTAATATTTTATTGTTTTTACTTCTGGGCAGAAGAAATGTTAGAATTTATTTTAAAAATAAAACATTTTTAAAAGTTAAACCTGTACTGTTTCCGGTCAAAAATGACCGCAAATTAAAATAAATCTGAACCATGTTCATTTACATTTAATTAATTAAATATTACAATGATTCATTAAATAATTATAGCTACCTATATGAATAATGAATAATTACTTGTACACATTCACACAAAAAGTCATATAGACCCCACAGAAATTGTAACAACTTTACATTTTTAAATATTGAAATTGATCAAGTCATAATACAAAAATCTACCGTAATATGCAAATGTTTCACTCTGATGAAAGAATGGAAAAATTCTCGCATATTTACCTGTACCATTTAATAATGCACCATAATTATGTGTGCGTGACATTTATTAAAATGGGAATTAACATGGAGATAAATGTGTGAAATGTGTTGAGAAAGTCATTGTATGTTTTTCCTCATTTTAAACTAAAGGACAGCATGAAGAGAAGCATTCTGGCTACTGAAGATACAAATCTTTCCTTAGAAAATGTACCATGGTTCAATGATAGTTTCAGATGGCAATATCATGGTATTTTGATATATACCATAAATGATTACTGGGTGAGTCAATATCAATATCAGTACGATTGCAGACAATATAATATCGAGGTGAAATATAACCCATAAATGTTCTCATTTTGTGACAGTTAATTTCTTACCGGCAAATGTATCAGGTACATAGTCCTTCACCTCAATATACACAAATATAGCAGGAAGAGTCAGCGCTTGATTCTTCTCGTTTCTCAAACCAATGTAACGGAAACCTGTGAGAAAACGTAATATGAGAAACTGCTGTTTTTACAGCCAAAAAGCAACAAGTACAACTACATTTGCATATTGTGATGGAAATAGCGGTTTTTGCAAGGCAGCAGTAGAATAGAGTGAAAGTGTTGGGTAGTTTATGTTATAGGCTTTGGTTCTGAATCAATGAAATGCTGCTTTGCCGTTGTCATGACAATCAGTATGCAACTTGTTTTGTTGACTTTGTACGAGAATCAACGCAACACCAATTTTCAGACTGTAAAGACGGCTAGAAAAGACCAACCGCAATTTTTGATGACATCATCACTGCTGGTTAAAATTGATTGTAAATAGTGAATATTCTAAGAGGCCTTTCACGCCTTTGAGCTAAAAAAAGCTAGACGCCAAGAAAAGAGCGGACACAGGTGATGCGAGGCGCCGTTTCAACTAAACGCGGTGCTCCTGCAAGAGATGTTAAAAAAGAAAACAGGAAGACGTGACACGACGGTTAAAGATATCTAGTGCATTTTTACATATACAAACAACTAAAAACAGTGCGGATGGATGCAACTCTAACCGGGCCTGCTCGACCCACTCTGAGCGAGATTCGAACCGGGGTCTCCAGCATAGGAGTGGGAGCGCTAACGAGGAGGCTAAAGGCTACAGCCCCTAGCATCAGTCGCTAGTGAGCCTCTTGAAGCCAGGAGAGTGAGCTTTACACATACCACACATCTATCGGTATGTCAATCTATCAATCTATCTATACGTTCCACGCATACCCATAAACATCATTCCCATCCGGGTCACGGCACCACTTGTAACCAGTACTGCTTGTACTGTTCAGAGTGGGATTCGAACCGCCTTCAGCTGCCATCGGAGGCAGGCATGCTAACGAGGAGGTTAAAGGCTATAGCCTCTTAGATCAGTAGCTAGTGAGACTCATGAGGCCAGAGGAGTGAGGTTTACACATACCACGCAGCTATCACGTACCAGCTGGCTCCCGTTCCATGTACACCCCTAAAACTTACTACCATCCGGGTCATGGCACCACTTGTAACTAGTCCTGCTTGACCTGCTCAGAGCGGGATTCGAACCGCCGTCAGCCAGCATCAGAGGTGGGCATGCTAACGAGGAGGCTAAAGGCTACAGCCTCTAGAATCAGTCGCTAATGAGCCTCTTGAGGCCAGAGGAGTGAGGTTTACACATACCACGCAGCTATCACGTACCAGCTGGCTCCCGTTCCATGCACACCCCTAAACCTCAATCCCATCCGGGTCATGGCACCACTTGTAACCAGTCCTGCTTGACATTCTCCGAGTGGGATTCGATCCGCTGTCATCCGGCATCGGAGGCGGGCCTGCTAACGAGGAGGCTAAAGGCTATAGCCACTAGCATCAGTCGCTAATGAGCCTCTTGAGGCCATGGGAGTGAGGTTTACACATGCTGCACAGCTATCACTTACCAGCTGGCTACTGTTACACAACAGTGTTCAGTTTGAACAGCATCTAACAAAGTAATCCAAAAGACGTACATTTTGACCTCTTAAAGTCTTATAGTTTACAAAAGCCAGAAATAGACAGCACACCAAAGGCTAAAATGATCTACGAAAAGTTTGAATGAAGCCAGCAGGTTTAACAGTTCTGGCTTGAATTAGGCCATGTTTCCATTTGAGAACGCATTGGTTTTGCTACCTTTACCACACTAGAATGGCGTTTTCCTCCACTTAAAACAGAGACTTGCTCTCTATAACTGCATACTTTTGAAAACAATGACGTTAGGAACCTGAAAATGGTTTCAAACTTAAACTGATTACAGTGGACGTGACCTTAATTGCACAAGTTTAATTCTTAAGGTTTAAGGTTTATCCAGTTAATCCAGTACTGCCCTGCAAGTGAGTTTCGCACCTGGTCGGATGGCTGAAACGGGAATTATCCGATGACCAATAAACTTCCCGCCCTCTTCAAACACAGCTATTCTCAGGGACGCGAGAGTGGGCAGAACAACCTAGCAAATAAACAACATGACTTAATGCCTCTTCTCCCATGCTGTCAATAAAACAACACACCAAAAATATCCTTTACTTTTTTAAAGACGATGGGTTCCTCATCCCACACAGGGTTGATGGCATTGCCTTGGGACGTTTTTGTCTTAAAAGCTTTTCGTCTCGTGTCAACTGGAAGTCCAAACATGTCAATCTCCACATATACTCCCACCTTCTTATCTGTCAGAAACTGTCCTGATATGATCTATTGGAAAAGACAACAAGATTATAACTTGCAACATTGTAACGTAATCTATGCAAGTATGCAGATGAAAATGTAAATGCATGGCCAATGTATTGCAAGTGTGTGGAAGTAATCACTCAATGTGCATTCTTGCATTACTGTAGCGGTAAAAAAAAAACTCAACACTCAAGGGGGTGATATTTCCTTGTGATAGAGATGTGTTATTATTGTGTAATTCATTGAAAATGGTCTAACCTTGACTGATAAAGTATTAGCTACGATCCCATCCACTGTGCTTTCCGTGAAGGGGTCAAAGTGTTTGTCCGGTCGTCTCATGAACTCGGGTTTGAGTCTGTAGCCGCTTTTCCCGTTGTACTCGTACATGCCGAGGTTTAACTGCATGGACAGATCTGAGATAGAGAGAGACGACGAAACAATCCAAACAAAGTGAATTAAAATTGACATTTCATTTCACAATTTTCCAAAGGCATTTTAAAGCATCCACTCACCAATTGTCTGAAAATTGAGTGCTACGAGATGACAGCCGGCGTTCCAGAACACTTGAGGCATGTAGTTGGAGGAATCGACTCGGGTTCCTTTAGGATAAATTCTGCTGAGCTGAAACTTGTTGTATCTACATGCACATGGTTAAGGGGCCATATGTTCTGCATGATACATTCATAAATCCATCACAATTAGTAAATAGATCATCAATCAATGCTTCAATTAACATTTTTAATTGAATTAATTGCATGACATGTCGATTAAATAATCAAAATAATCACATATCTTTATTTGGGGGCCTTTTTCAGCAAATATTGATATAACACCATATAAATTCTACATAATAATTCAAATAAATATTAATATTATATGTAGGGCCTGTAATAAATATGATTCCTTCTGTGCTAGATGCTTTTTGGAGCATCTTACTGGTTTTTAGTGCGACACAGGAAGATGTGTCAAGTTAAAAGTGGTTAAAACTTTGAAAATCGCGTCTCGAGATCTCTGGATTGAGAATGAGAATCACCAAAAACACAAGAAGAAGAAATTGAAAGTTAAAGTGGAGTTTGAATGAGCAGGGACGAGAATTTATAGTAAAAATTGACTTAAATATCGATCAGTTTCTCACCCCCAATCTATTAAATCACTTCTGTAGGAATTGATTCAGCCACTGGAGTCAAATGGATTCCTTTTATGCTGATTTATGTGATTTTTGGAGCTTCAAACTTTTGGCACCCATTCACTTGCATTGTATGGACCAAAAGATCTGAGAAATTCATGTAAAAATCTTCTTTTGTGTTCTGTTGAAGAAAGATAGTCAAAGACATCCGGGATGGCATAATTATGAGTAAATGATGAGAAAATTTTCATTTTTGGGTGAACTATTTCCTTTAAGTGATATTTTCATGTTTTAGGGCTGTTGAGATATTTTAACCGGAAAATTAGGCTATGTCTACATTAATCCGGACACATTTGAAAACGGCGTTTTCGTTTCAAATCGCTCTCCGTCCACACTAACCTTTTCAAGCGTTTTCCAAAAGTTGCTCGTTCACACTGAAACGTATGAAAACGCTTAAATCGTGTCACTGCGCATGCGGGAAATCCCCGCTGCATGTACGGTCTGAAACGCGATTGTCCTCGTGTTCCGTCGCCGGACACCAATTCCGAGTGAACTTCCCCTCGCGTTTAAAGGAACGCAATGTGATGATTGTACAAAGTGTCATTTATTTTATTTAACAACGCATTCAAAGTGAGTATCAGGTACAACAGCGCCGCTACAACACAGGCCGCCATCTTGATTGTTTTGGTTGGATAGATCACATGACTAAAAAAGCGTCATAGTTTTCCAAAGCGTCCGTTTTCACAGTCCACACTACAACGCCAAAACAGCGTTTTCAAATGTATCCACTTTGGAGTGCGTCTCCAAAAAGCGGAAATTTTCATGGACAAAAACGAAAAGGTATTAGTGTGGATTAGGCCTAAGACAAATACTTTATTGCAGTGAATGGGAAAGAACAGCGTTAACATTTTTAAAAATGTATCCTACTGCACACTGATCTCATGAACATTACGTGACCGTGGCAACATTTTTGCCAAACGAAATGAAATGCTTCGTTACACATTTGTCTGCAGTTTCTCAGTGAAATGTCCAGCGGGGGGCGCCAAAAGCGAGGGAAACGGTGTCGTAATCAGACAAGGTTTTTTAGGTGAATATTAGATGGAGGTTGCAATGAGTAAAACATACTTCCTTAACCTAAACCTAACCAGTAGTGTTCTTAAATCAAAGTGTGTCATCTGTAAAATCATCTGTGTTCTGCAACTCCTTTCGGGGCCTTAAATAATGTATAACATGCGAGTAAGGGCAGATGGTGGACTTTCAGGGCCCCCCTAGGGAGTTGGTGCCCTACGCAGACTGTGTAGTCTGCTCATAGGGAGCGACATTACTGGCCTCTAGTGTTTATTTCACCAGGAAACTACAGCGGCACGTGAAAGTCAGTTTGCAAAAATGTAGTTATAGTAACGTTCATTCTATAAGACAAGGATGCCTATTGTATTCACCGGAAGAACATACGACTAACAAGGTGAGTAATGATGACAGGATTTTCATTTTTGGTTGAACTAACCCTTTAACTATTATAATATTGGTCTACAAATGCTCTAATATGTCCACGTAGCAAATTCAAAATCCAAATATGAACACAATGTGCAATCTCTCTGGCTGACTATGTGAGCAAATGTGCCTGACAGATTGGATTATTCAGGTCATACGTTACATGGCATAAATGATGAATGTACTTGTCCTCTTTTGCTGTCATGTGTCCCATCTGATATGTGGGTTACTGTACTTGTGATTGAACTACAGTGAAGCAGTGACACATATGAATCACCGGGTTATTTCAGTTTTTGTAGGTAAAAGATGCTCGACAAACTCCACGGGTGTCTTTGTGAGCTGCTCCAGGGCTTTCGTCTCCACAAACGATGACATCTGATAACTGCGTTTGGTTTCTGAGAAAATGGAAAATGATATGTTTAATTATATTCAATATAAATCAGCTAACACACTATCACAGGTGATTGTACTTTATGATGGTAAAATAGTGCCTAAATGATTTGCAAGCGCAGCGTAAGATTTGTAAAAGCATAAATTAAGTTACAAGCATGATATAAAAATAAGCATTAATTCAATTTGCAAGTGTAAAATTCAACTGCATGTGCACAGAAGGTGTTTTCAAGGTGTAAATCAAGTTATAAAAAATATAAGCAATACTTTAAAGCTTTCTTAAATGTAATTCATGAGTTGTGAATTTGCAATTGCTATTAACACAACGTATATGTGCTCTTTATTCTTCTGACACCCTTTTTTGTTTCTCGCACTTACACTTATGTATAATATTTAAGTGTAATATTCAAGAGAAAAGAGATACCCAGAGGATTGACGCTGAGCCATACGAAGAAGAAGCCATCCGTCATGTCATTAAACCAATCAGGTCAGAGTAAACTGGGAAAACCTCCTCTGATTGGTTACTAGAAGCAAGTAGACCCGCCTTCCCTTTTCTTACACTTGCAACTTGATTTACACCTTTATAAATCGTTCTGTGTGCACGCAAAAACAATAGCTTGTGATTTGATTTACGCTTTCACAAATCTCAATCATTTAGGCACTATTTTACCTTCAAAGTACTTACTTTTGGAAACCTCAAAGGAGTGAAATTTGGTAGGTTGGATGTAATTGACTAGCGTGGACATTTCTTCAGTGGCAAACGCTTCAGCTCCTGTTGTATCCTATAAACATAAAACACGTTACTGCAACAGAAACAGATTTAATGGCTTATACAGTGAGACCTGAAAGGATCTGGACACTTTAGTTACACTTAAAAATGGTGAATGTCATTGCATTATATACCAAATATAAAAGCTAGTGAAATCTGAACTGAAATGCTGCTGGAGCTTCACTAAGAACTAACTTCACTAACTTTGCCATTTTTGTTCAGCTGGTGTTTTGGTGGTTTTTATCAAATGAATTCACATTAAAAATATTGTTAAAATTTATATATATATATATATATAGAGAGAGAGAGAGCTGTACTTCCCAGCCCTGATGTCTGTAAGCCGAAATCCTAATTTTTTTACACAATATTTGCAGGTGTTTCTTTAACATTGGGAACTTTTAGCGCTTTGGATTTCTAGAAAGCCTCATTAAAACATTTTTCATATTCTCACTAGTTTTTTTGGTTGTGTTTTGTCTACTAACCATGTCCAACAGTTTAAGTTCATGCATCAGCATCACAGAAGATTCATACCATTTTCGTAATGAAGATTCCCACCCCAGTGTCATTTCCAGCACATCTCAAATTCTCTATTGCATTTCATCGAATTCTGTGCTGGAAATGTGCATAACATTTTTTTAAATAAAATGCTACAGCTAACGTTTATGGTAAATGGTCTGCACTTATATAACGCCTTATTTAACCTTAGCGGTATTCAAAGCGCTTTATACTGTGTCCCAATCACCCTCACACACACACACACACACACACCAATGACGGCAGAGCTGCCATGCTAGGTGCCAGCCTGCCATTGGGAGCAACTTGGGGTTAAGGGTCTTGTCCAAGGACACTTCGGCATGTGGAGTCATGTGGGCCGGGAATCAAACCGCCAACCCTGCGATTAGTGGCCGACCCGCTCTACCACCTGAGCCACAGACACCCAAGAACTCACTTTAAGCATCCTTATTACACAGCTCTCTGTAATGCTCAATTCTGATTGTTCAATGGCGCCATCTAGTGGTCAGATATTGTCTAAGTAACAACCGCACATCCACATATCAGACCGCTTTTCCAGGTATTTTGAGCCTTTTTTCCTGCTTCTCGGGTCATTGTGCGATTTCTACAAGTAAGCTAATAAAATTATTTCATGTGCCGAATGGGCCTTGATGAGCTAAAACGAGCCGCCGCGTTATGTAGAACTGACCACAAAATGGCGCCGCGATATGCAGAAAATTCCTTTTATTATATGTTAAAACTCTAAAATAAAAAATTTTATATAAAACTACATATATCAAACATAAAATGATACTTTCATGTATTTATTTCTAAAACAGGCACAATTATGGTCAACTAGCTAGGTAAATATATCAATCTACCGCTAAAATATAAACGTCTATGAGTAAAAACGCTGATTTACCTCGTCCATGGACTTCTTACAATCATCATCGTCGTCGTCTTCATCGTCGTCTTCATCAGCCTCCACCTCTGCAGACACTAAACCGCAAAAACACAAGACAATCAAACTGCTTTAATAAAATCAGAGTTATGTGTTAAAGCACCTCGTATTGCAAGTCTTTCTCAAATCTGCCCCATGTGTTTGTGTGATTGTTTTGTCATGTAACGGCAAAGCTGGTGTCAGACAGGAAAGAGGTGCTCGATACAGCCCACAGACAGGAAGACCCGTTAAAGCCGTGATAATGACACCAGATGTGTGTCGCTCAATGATGATAATCGTAATCAATGAGTCGTTTCGTTTGAACAGCAAAATAGGGCAAGACTGGAGATCTTAACAGGATATACAACTTAAATAATGACTTCCATTTGCCTCTGTTTCTCACACAAAGGTATCGTAGGACTGCAGAAGACGTTGAAAATAGCACGAGTCGTATGGGCTAATTTGGGGAGTTTTTAGTCCTTTTTAAAAGCTCAACAGCCCCAGTTCTCCTTCACTTTAACTATATGGAAAACAACAGTATGGCCATTCTTCAAAATATCAAAAAAGAAGAAAGTCATACAGGTTTGGAGCAATACGAGGGTGAGAAAACAATGACAACATTTTTCATTTTTTGTGTAAAACTAGAAACACTTTGAATATGTGCGTTTTGGCTTTATGCATCATCATTTATTTTACCCCGACACCACATGCATTGACTTATTGATAACTGGGCCGTGTTTTCAGTTTGTGAATAACTCATTCTGGAGTCTCGGGTCTCTTACAGTTGGATGTTTAAGAAATCAACATCCTGCTGAGAAACCAGCTGTTCAACATCTGCTCTCAGCTTCAATGCTGTCTGGAGTAGACCTTTAAAAACCTTTAAAAACCGCTCGCATCCATCAGCCGCTCACGACGCCTCCATCACACACAAACACGGGAGTCTGGGAGTTTGTCTCTGACCTGCAGAGGGTGTAAAGGTCGGGTGCATTTCTCTCCACACGCGTCTATACACAGACATCAGCTGATAGATCAGAGGACTACGACAAAGCGGTGCCGGTAATCGAGGCTGGTGAAGAGTTAATGACCTCCGTTTGCTTGTGTGCACTGCAAGCTTTCTTTCTTTCAATGGGCTAAAGATAGAAGTGAGCACAATCCGGTTTAAAGGGGATATATTGTGCTTTTGAAATAAGAGTCATATATAGAAATATACAGTGTAAATGTCATTCTATTCAAAATATATGGCGCCACTCTCCGCAACATCCACGCACAACTCACCACACGCCCCACTGAGAGCGAGAATCACATTATAGCGACCATGAGGAGGTTACCCCATGTGACTCTACCCTCCCTAGCAACCGGGCCAATTTGGTTGCTTAGGAAGCCTGGCTGGAGTCACTCAGCATGCCCTGGATTCGAACTTGCGACTCTAGGGATGATAGTCAGCGTCTTTACTTGCTGAGCTCTAATTTTGAGCATTATCATGGCCAAAATTCCCCCCTTGGCCCTTATATATCATGGCCTCCATCTCTGAATTGGCTGCATCACTCTACTCTCTCCTCTCCACCAATAGCTGGTGTGTGCTGGGCGTTCTGGTGCACTATGGCTGCCGGGCATCATCCAGGTGGATGCTGCACCCTGATGGAGGTTGAGGAGATTCCCGCTAAGCTATGCAAAGTGCTTTGAGTGCCTAGAAAAATGCTATATAAATGTTAGAAATTATATATTAAATAATATTAATATAATTACGATACATCCATTAATATCACTTCATAGCTTTGATTAGTGAGTGTTATTCTAAGAGGACTTAAAGTAAAAAAATGGTAATTAAAGTGTAGAATATAACTTGTTTAATACCTGAAGGTCCAGCACTGGGTGAGGATGGTTCAAATACGCTGGACGAGTCGCTGTTGGACGCTTGCTCGGACAGTTTTTTCTTCGTACTGCCGTCTGACGGTTTGGGGTGGGACTTTTTGTTTTTAATGAGTATTTTTCCAATGAGATCTTGCGGACTCGGCAGAGGAACACCAGACTCCAGCTACAAACAACACAGCACAATCTGTGATTAGACACAAGCTCGACCCAAACTTTAGCTATACAGGCACTTTAATATCCCAAGGGTTGATTTTTATTCAATTTAAATTTGATTAAAAAATATAGATTTTATTTTGTTTTATAAATAGCAGATTTGTCTCTTGCCGTTCTATTAAGGTCAATTTAACAGTCATTAAAACTTTTTACCATGACATCATAATTTCTTTATTTCTACTTTTCAAATGCCTTTAATATATAGATTTGATTATTTTACCCTATAGTTTTTTTTGGTATTACCAGACCAAGACTTTCAATCTTAAAATGAAAATCCATCATAAAATTTTTATTTTTTTTATTTTTTATTATTATTATTAATTTGAATTAAAAATTAATTAACAGTAATTAATATAACTTTTAATTTTTTATATTACAGTAATAATAATAACAATAATAATAAACATAAATTACATAATAATACAGTTAATATAATTATATTCTTAAACTATAAACTATTATCTAGGAAACTATAAGAATGCAATAAGCAAAATAAATAAATAAATAAATGAATAAAATCAATATAAATTATGTGAAAATGATCTATATACATTTTTCACAAACTCCCCGTCACTTATGGCATTATTGTCACAATGACCAACAGTTTTGTCCCTTATGAAGTTTTATGAAAAGTTGTGTACTTGGTTGCACGCTCATTATGAATTTTGAGACGTGATGTGTGGAGAAAGCAAAAAAAAAAATTTTAGGGTAAAAAAAACGAATATAAGTATTTTCAGCCAAGATGTAATTTTGTAAAAAAAAAAAATATATATATATGTGTATTTGTGTATTTAGGATACATAAAATGAGCCTGCCATTTTATTCCAAAACAAAATTGAAATGTCATTTTCACCACAGAATGAATGATGATATGAGACTGTGGTGGAAATGACATTTATGACAGTTCAGGAGGAAGAAATGGCAGAAATGTTATGTTCATGTATATCCTCTTTGGACATTTCTAGAAAACACATTGAATACACTAGTAAGACTGAAAGGAGTGTTTTAAAGGGAGTTACGTTTACCTTCTAAAAGTCTGAAATATCTCATAGTTGTAGAAACACCTATAAATGGATTTGGAAATTATAAACTTACAGGATATTTCTCAAGTGGCTCCGTCAAAAGTGCATCCCCAAATATCGATCTGCAATATTCTGCCATCTTGGCTTGTTGTTTGGGACTGATTTAAAATAAACACAGAAAGAACTATGTCATTAAACCGCCATCCTCATTACAACAATGAATAAAATCATGAGTGCTTTGAGACATTTGCATGCATCTTATTCCTGGAAAAAACTATGCGTGCACCTGCGATGTTAATAAAATGAAATTCCCTGACTGCACGCACATCATGTCATCTTTGATTTCATGCAGAAAATAAAGCAAGCGTTCAAGCCGCTGATGTGCGTGACATCTCTCGAGAGGACAATGATGACTGCAAACAAATTATGCGTTTCAGAGACGCCTGTAATCACTCTACTCCTTGTTGCCATAGTTGCAGGCAGCCCTGAGGAGCAAAAGTACCAGTGGCTGCGGGAGGCGTGCGGCGATACTTACGAGTCCACATGATTCTCGAAGGACAGGATGACGGGAAAAGGAGATGTTTTAAAAGCGCACTCCGCAATGGCTTCAATCACTTCCTGGAATAGAAGAAGATAATTCATTTAAACTGGTTTACTTCAGAGATCTTAACTGCTGGTAAATCATAGCAATGTGAAGAATTGTGATAAAGTATTTTAGTTTATTTAAATTGTTCAGTTATTTTTTTATAATGCAAATATAATATTAAATTCAGAGCTAATCCAATAGGGCTACATATTTTGTTATATTTTAATATTTTTACTTGCAGAATGTACGCTTATTAATTATAAGATAAAACAAAATGATAATAATACAAAACAAACACTAATGGAAACAAAGAAAACAAAAGCAAAATATGAAGCTAAAATGAACAAAACAAAAACAAATGGAAAAGCTAGCAAAAGTAAAAGATGGAAAAAAAGAGAAAATTAAACAAAATTAAATCAATAGGAAATGAAGCTACTAAACAAACCAAAAATGGAAACGAAGCGAACAAAAGCAAAAGAAGGCGACATAATGAAAACTAACAAAACAAATTGAAACAGTGAACAAAACCAAAAGATGAAAATAAATTGAAAACCGCTAAAACAAAAACAAATGGATTGAAGCAAACAAAAGCAAAATATGAAAACAAAAAATAATAAACAAATGGAAATGAAGCAAACAAAAGCAAAATATGAAAACAAAATGTAAACAAAACAAATGGAAAGGAAGCAAATGGAAACGAAGCAAACAAAAGCAAAATATGAAAACAAAAAATAATAAACAAATGGAAATGAAGCAAACAAAAGCAAAATATGAAAACAAAATGTAAACAAAACAAATGGATTGAAGAAAACAAAAGCAAAATATGAAAACAAAATTTAAACAAAACAAATAGAAACGAAGCAAACAAAAGCAGAATATGAAAACAAAAAATAATAAACAAATGGAAACAAAGCAAACAAAAGCAAAATATGAAAACAAAATGGAAACAAAAACAAATGAAAACTAAGCAAACAAAAGCAAAATATGAAAACAAAATGAAAACAAAAACAAATGAAAACTAAGCAAACAAAAGCAAAATATGAAAACAAAATGAAAACAAAAACAAATGAAAACTAAGCAAACAAAAGCGTAATATGAAACTAAAATGAAAATTAACAAAACAAAAACAAATGGAAAAGCTAGCAAAATTCAAAGATGGCAACTAAACCAAAAAAATGGAAATGAAGCGAACAAAAGCAAAAGGCGACAAAATGAAAACTAACAAAACAAATTAAAACTGAATGAACCAAAGCAAAAGATTAAATAAAATGAAAACAATTTTTTTTTAAATAAAGCAAACAAAAGAAAAAGACGAAAAAAAGAAAATTCAACAAAATTAAATCAAATGGAAATAAAGCTAACAAAAAAGATGTAAATAAATTGAAAACCGATAAAACAAAAACAAATGGATTGAAGCTAACAAAAGCAAACATGGAAACAAAATGAAAAAAAAAATGAAAACAAAAGCGAAATATGAAACTAAAATGAACAAAACAAAAACAAATGGAAAAGCTAGCAAAAGCAAAAGATGAAAAAAAGAGAAAATTAAACTAAATTAAATCAAAAGGAAATGAAGCTACTAAACAAACCAAAAATGGAAACGAAGCGAACAAAAGCAAAAGAAGGCGAAAAAATTAAAACTAACAAAGCAAATTGAAACAAAGTGAACAAAACCAAATGATGAAAACAAAATGAAAACAAAACAAACAAATGGAAATAACGCAAACAAAAGTAAAAGATGAAAAAAGAGAAAATTAAACAAAATGAAATAAAATGGAAATGAAGCTAACAAAAAAGATGAAACTAAATTAAAAACCGATAAAACAAAAACAAATGGATTGAAGCTAACAAAAGCAAAATATGAAAACAAAAAATAATAAACAAATGGAAACGAAGCAAACAAAAGCAAAATATGAAAACAAAAAATAATAAACAAATGGAAACGAAGCAAACAAAAGCGAAATATGAAAACAAAAAATAATAAACAAATGGAAACGAAGCAAACAAAAGCAAAATATAAACAAAACAAATGGAAACGAAGCAAACAAAAGCAAAATATGAAAACAAAAAGTAATAAACAAATGGAAACGAAGCAAACATAAGCAAAATATGAAAACAAAAAGTAATAAACAAATGGAAACGAAGCAAACAAAAGCAAAATATGAAAACAAAAAATAATAAACAAATGGAAACGAAGCAAACAAAAGCAAAATATAAACAAAACAAATGGAAACGAAGCAAACAAAAGCAAAATATGAAAACAAAATGTAAACAAAACAAATGGAAATGAAGCAAACAAAAGCAAAATATGAAAACAAAATGTAAACAAAACAAATGGAAATGAAGCAAACAAAAGCAAAATACGAAACCAAAAAATAATAAACAAATGGAAACGAAGCAAACAAAAGCAAAATATGAAAACAAAAAATAATAAACAAATGGAAACGAAGCAAACAAAAGCAAAATATAAACAAAACAAATGGAAACGAAGCAAACAAAAGCAAAATATGAAAACAAAAAGTAATAAACAAATGGAAACGAAGCAAACATAAGCAAAATATGAAAACAAAAAGTAATAAACAAATGGAAACGAAGCAAACAAAAGCGAAATATGAAAACAAAAAATAATAAACAAATGGAAACGAAGCAAACAAAAGCAAAATATAAACAAAACAAATGGAAACGAAGCAAACAAAAGCAAAATATGAAAACAAAATGTAAACAAAACAAATGGAAATGAAGCAAACAAAAGCAAAATATGAAAACAAAATGTAAACAAAACAAATGGAAATGAAGCAAACAAAAGCAAAATATGAAACCAAAAAATAATAAACAAATGGAAACGAAGCAAACAAAAGCAAAATATAAACAAAACAAATGGAAACGAAGCAAACAAAAGCAAAATATGAAAACAAAATGTAAACAAAACAAATGGAAATGAAGCAAACAAAAGCAAAATATGAAAACAAAATGTAAACAAAACAAATGGAAATGAAGCAAACAAAAGCAAAATATGAAACCAAAAAATAATAAACAAATGGAAACGAAGCAAACAAAAGCAAAATATGAAAACAAAAAATAATAAACAAATGGAAACGAAGCAAACAAAAGCAAAATATGAAAACAAAAACAAATGAAAACTAAGCAAACAGAAGCAAAAGATGAAAACAAAATGAAAATGACCAAAACAAAAACAAATGAAAAAGCTAGCAAAATTCAAAGATGGCAACTAAACCAAAAATATGGAAACAAAGTGAACCAAAGCAAAAGATGAAAGCAAAATGAAAACAAAACATTTTTTTTAAAATAAAGCAAACAAAAGAAAAAGACGAAAAAAAATTCTACAAAATTAAATCAAATGGAAATAAAGATAACAAAAAGATGTAAATAAAATTAAAACCAATAAAACAAAAACAAATGGAAATGAAAGGAACAAAAGCAAAAGATGAAAACAAAATGCAAACAAAACAAATCAAAAACAAATGGAAAAGCTAGCAAAGCTAAAAGATGGCAACAAAACAAAAATGGAAATGAAGCAAACAAAAGCAAAAGACGAAAAAAATACAATTTAACAAAATAAAAACAAATGGAAATGAAGCAAACAGAAAAGAAGAAAATAAAAAAAAACAAAAAAACAAAAAAAACATGGAAACGAAGCAAGCAAATGTAAAACAAAACAAATGGAAACAAAGCGAGCTGTGGCAGGACGGAGGGCGGGGCCGGGTCGTGATGATACACACCCGGTCCCGTATCAGGCTAATCAAGCCTCCGAGAGGGATAAAGGCCGATGGCGGATGGTGGTGCGACGAGAGAGAGATCGTTTACAGACATGTCCGTCATGTGTGTTTGTCTTTTGTTTTAAGTTTACTATTAAAATATTATTTATATTGCCAAGCCGGTTCTCGCCTCCTCCTTTCCATTGAATCCCTTTACACTGGTGCCGAAATCCGGGAAGGAGGAGGTGAAATGCGGCGGGGTCCTCGAGCCCCTCCCCGCTCGCGGTCGGCGGTCTCAGACCCTGGCGTGTTTCAGCGGCTGGAGGGGGACTCCTCCGCCCCTGGCAGCGGCTCTGACCACTCCAGGCGGTCGGCTAGGAGCCCCTTCTCCCCTCGCGGTCGGCGGCCGTTGCTCCGCTTCCAGGCGGCTAGGCTCCTCGTCCCCCGACAGATGGCCGCGGCTGCTCCGTTGGGGTGGACGGTAGTAGCAAGAACTCTACTACGGCGAATCCCTCCTCCTTCCCGGGTTTTGGCACCAGTGTAAAGGGATTTAATGGAAAGGAGGAGGTCGAGAACCGGCTTGGCAATATAAATAATATTTTAATAATAAACTTAAAACTAAAGACAAAACACACACATGACGGACATGTCCGTAAACAATCTCTCTCGTCGCACCACAGTCTGCCATCGGCCTTTATCCCTCTCGGAGGCTTGATTAGCCTGATACGGGACCAGGTGTGTATCACCTGGTGTAGACACTGTGTAAGTCTACAAGGTCTCTTACAGAAATGTGTCCAAAGGCAGAATATAAAGCATAAAAGTGAAGCACCACTTCACTGAGAGCACTCATGAAATCCCCTTAAGTGTGTCTGTGGAGGGTTTAGTTCACCTTGAAGGAGATCTCAGAAGTCATGGTGAAGCCGTGAGTGATGACGGGTTCCTCCTCTGCAGTACGACCCTTCCAGCAGTCGAGCTCCACACAGCGACAGCCGGACAACAGTGTCTGTCGATACATCTCAACGGAGGAGCTACCAGCAAGCTGACCCGCTAACACACACAGAGACACAAAAACACACCCGTTATCAACCGTCATCAAGTGCCAGCGAAGAACGGAATTGCCGAATTGAAAAACTAGACAGACAGACAGACATACGATTTGTTTGAGATCGGGGTTGTGTTACCTGTGAGGTATGTGTTGTGCGAGGAGTTGATGAAGTAATGAGACAGGGGGAAGGTCATGTCTTCACTCTGGTCCAGTTTCTCCGGAGGAATCACACTGTTTTCTTCACTTATCAGGTACCTGCCGAAACCCTCCACAGAGATCTGCCCTGTTACACAAATACATACATATACAATCCATTCATTCTTCTGCATTCCTCTGCACATTCTTAATGCATTATAATTAGTAATATATAATTACACGCAGAAATATGTCACATTACAGATGTTAAATGTGTTGTGAACGGAGTTTTAAGAGAACTATCTAAACAATCTATCCCAGAACAGAACATTTTCACTCTGTTTCTCCATTTTGCCCCTAAAGTAACAACTTGTCTCATTGAGTAAATTAGCACTTCAGTGGCAAACAGACTTCAAATTAGACTCGCTGGAAGATCAGTGTTCCCTAAACAGCAATCACAGTTGAAAGGAAGACTGGGGGGGGGGGGGGCAAACGTCCCTTGTGACTAATTCTCACCAGCAGTTTACATTAATTAAACCCATTCTTTGCAGCGCTCCAAAGGCAATTAACCGTGGCCCTTTCTAAGAGCAGAAAGCTGTTGTTCAGACTCAATGAAATGTTTCAGGGTGAGCTCAGTCATGACCGCAGCGTTTTCTGTCACTCAAACGCAAACAGCCGTTGATTTGCACACTGAAAATAACACAAACCACCTTGCTGTCCGTGACGAGGGGAGTCAAATGGGTTTTAAAGACTACAATAACCATGCCTGAAATAATTCAGCAAATGTCTTGTCAAGTTAAAAGGGCAATGAAGTGGCGAGAACAGGACAAGCTATATATTGTATTTTTTTTATTGTTGTTGCAATGCTTAAACCAGCCTAATTTAAGGTGGCGGTTTTTGTTGGTCATTGCTATCCAACAAGCACTTATCTGCTGGTCAGGCTAGCCAAAATAAACCATCCAAAACCAGCATGGTCAGGCGGTGAGACTAGCTAAAATACATTAAACCTGGTTGACAAGGCTGGAGGACCAGCTAAACCATCTTAAACCAGTTTGACATGCTGAGAGACCACTAAACCATCCTAATATACCAGATATATACAGATACCAGATAAACTATTTTAGCCAGGCTGAGAGACCAGTTAACTATCTTAACCCAGTTTGACCATGTTGACAGACCAGCTAATTCATCTTAAAACCAGCCAAACCAGCAGAACACCAGCTTTACTAAGCTGTAAGGGAAGCGAAATCATCTTAAACCAGCGTGACTAGGCTGAAGGACCAGATAAACTAGCTTAAATCAGCATGGTCAGACTGAGAAACCAGCTAAACCATCTTAAACCAGCATCTTAAGATATTGGTTTAAAAATGCCAGGCTGAAAGACAAGCTAAACCATCTTAAAACTGCTTGGCTAGGCTGGAAGACCAGCTAAACGAGCATATCACAAGCTTAGCCAGGATGTAAGACCAGCAACACCAGCTTAAACCAGCGCGGCCACTCTGGAAAACTAGCTACACCAGCTGAAACATGTTTGACTAGGCTGGAAGGCTAGTTAAACCAATTTAAAGTAGCATGATCAAGATGAGAGACCCACTAAACCATCTTAGACCAGCATTTTTAAAATACTGGTTTTCAAATGCCAGGTTGAGAGACCAGCAAAACCATCTTAAACCTGCTTGGCC
The DNA here is from genome assembly GCA_032164185.1 of Moxostoma hubbsi. Taxonomy (NCBI): domain Eukaryota; kingdom Metazoa; phylum Chordata; class Actinopteri; order Cypriniformes; family Catostomidae; genus Moxostoma; species Moxostoma hubbsi. The sequence goes on from JAVLUX010000023.1 coordinate 1,449,680, forward strand.
AGGCTGTAAGAGCAGCTAAACCATACTAAACCAGCCTGATCAGGCTGGAAAACTAGCCAAACCAGCTTGACCCAGCTGGAGGATGAGTTAAACCAGCATGGTCAGGCTTAGAGATCAGCTAAACCTGCTTAAGCTTGCTTGATTAGGCTGAAAGAACAGTAAAGCTCCTCAAAAGCCTGGTTCAAGATGCTTTTCAGAATTATTTCAGACAACATGCATCAAGTTTTCAACATCAATTTAGGGAATTCTGTAAATGATCACTAATCCTGCCAATGCAGACCATCGTAGCATTGGGCGTTCGTCTGTCCCCAGCCTGTCTCTGAGATTGAACTGAGAAAATAGAGTTGGTAATCCATATGACAGGAAGGTGTCATGCGAGATCCACGAGCTAAATAGCCCAATGATCCTCCTCATCTGTCCCCATCACGGGACCCTGTGGACTCAATGTGTCTAATCAGTCACCAGTCACAAACTAACGGCTTCCCGCACATTATCATCCAGTGACCTGATCTCCAGTTTGCCCGTGGAGCCTTGTGCTCTGAGAGACATAAATAAACTGGCTTGACTGCAGCCTTGGAAGGCGAGGACTGCAGCACGGGAGCTACTGTTGCTATGGAAATGAAACTAAGAGAAAGGTGGTGAACGCTTACATAGAATTGCAATAAAAAAAAACTAATTAAATCCCAAGGCAATCACAAATGGCCAATATACCTTAAAAATAAATCAACCATTTGACGATATTCAACATATAGATATATAATCATTATTTATGTATTTGCTCTTAAATGTGTTAAAAGGGTGATTTTGTTTTTAAATTAGAGGAATCATTTCAACTAAACAGTCACTGTAGCCAAATTCAAATTATTCAGTATATTAAATGACATAAAATGTATCTAATTTAGCGACTTTACCTTCATTGTCTTAACGCTCCATACTCGAGTCGTGATAAAAGGCAGGATCGCAAAATGCATCTATTAACATGCTCTTGGCCAAATTAAAATTGAGGCAATATTCACTAGTTTGCCTGATTGTATCATCAAGAATATATGTTATAAACAGTTGGCTGTCAATCAATAAACCTGGGTGCATAAACGAATGAGTTTAGATTTCATATTAGTAATATGACAAACAGCATTCGATTGAATAAGCCTGACATCTTGCTCTTATATGAATGTGACACCTCATGGGAGCGTAATGCAAAATACACAATATTTACTCCTACACAATTAATCATGAAAAACAATTATATTCAAGCTGTCTGTCAGTGGACACTATACAAACACCTCCAATCTGAGCTAATTCTGCTCTTTGGTTACACTGCGGCATATGTCAACCTTGGATTACCAGCGCTGAGGCGATACTGTGACAACATGATCCAGAGAGTCAATAGTCTGTTCTGGAAGACTGAACCATTTACTGAAAGGAATACTCGCCCTCATGTTGTTCCAAATCTGTATGATCTTATTTTTTAATGGGACACAAAATGAGACATTTTTATCCCCTTTTTTCCCAATTTGCAATGCCCAATTCCCACTATTACTAGGTCCTCATGGTGGCACGGTTGCTCACCTCAATCCGGGTGTTGGAGGACGAGTCTCAGTTGCCTCTGCGTCTGAGACCGTCAATCCGCGCATCTGATCACGTGACTCGTTGTGCATGACACCGCGGAGACTCACAGCATGTGGAGACTCATGCTACTCTCCACGATCCACACACAACTCACCACACGCCCCATTGAGAGAACCACTAATCACCACCACGAGGAGGTTACCCCATGTGACTCTACCCACCCTAGCAACCGGGCAAATTTGGTTGCTTAGGACACCTGGCTGGAGTCACTCAGCACGCCCTGGATACGAACTCATGGCTCCAGGGGTGATACCCAGACCCCGACAAAATGAGTAATGTTAAAGACTCTTTACGCATCTCTTTTTCAAACAATGATCATTCCACATCCCAAAAACTCCAAAATGGACAAAACACACCATATAATAGTCCCAAGTATTCCATGTCACTTGCACACTATATTAAAAGTCTTCTGAAGTCACCCGACAACTTTTGAAAGTCATACAGGTCTGGAATGACATGATGCGAGTAAAGAACTAGTTTCAAACAGACCTTTCTGGATCATTCCGGGGTTGGGCTCAAATTTATCCATGAGCAGCTGGGTTTGGTCGGGCTTCAGTGGAGGGTATAAGATCTCATTGAGTCGAGGGTCCCGCTGTTTGTTGTTTATAAAGTCGGTCATTTGATCCATGGTGAGATAGTTTCTGCTCTTCGCACCACTGAATAAAGAGAAAGAGAGATGGATGATTGATGTTGGCCTGACAAAGCCTGGTCTAAAAGTTTAACAGGTTAATCAAGTTTAAAAGTCATAGATGGATAGAAACAAGGCAAGAAAGAGAGAGAGAGAGAGAGAGAGAGAGAGAGAGAGAGAGAGGGAGAGAAAAAAGCAGATTAAAGGCCTTGTTTACATTTCAAATTTTGAATTTTTTTGACAGCTGGATTTTGAGTAGTTTTGGCCTGTTCGAATGTTCCGTTATTTTAAGTCTCTTGGGATTTCGAAGATTTTTAATCACCCGGTGTGCGAAAACCGTAATTCTGATCAGTTAGAAAAGTCAGAGCAACTCGAGTTGGAACAGTCTCAAGGTCTGTGCCAAGTTTAGTGGATGTAGCTTGAAAGCTCTAGGATGAGAAACAGTCGGAAATTTTGATCTTGGTAAAGGGACTTGGAAAAAATCCTGAAACAGGTCTGTAGAGTATATTGACTTTGTCAAGCATGCATAATGGCCTGTTGCAAAACATAGTGAGCTGCCTTGTTGTGTCTTCTATAGTAGTGTTCCTCATGCGCAGCGCATGGGAGACAAGGTCAGTCAAGAGCAGAGAGCCAATCAGAACAGAGGGCATTTACTGTCAAATCTTAAAGGAGAAGCAGCACCAAAACTGAGCGTTTCTGACCGAGTCAGAATGAGGGTGGAATATGATCATGCTTTACAAATATATGACTGTTTTTTTAGCAAAAATATTCTAAGTGAACCTCAAGGAACGTAATAAAATAATTAAAAAAAGGCATGTCATGACCCCTTTAAAGTGCTGCCTCCGGAGGCAGCTCACTAGGCTTTGGAACAGACCCAATAAGAAGACTTCCAGTTGATCATAACACCATGTCCTAAACAGGCACAACAAGTTTCCATCTACAATTTTCAGCAGTGGCTGCCGTGAAAAAATGGCAAAACCAATATGTCGTACCATTGTGTTATGTTCGCTGGCTGCAATCAAAAACACACATGCGATGCACGACTAGAATAGTCCAATTGACAAACAAATGACTCTTCTGAACCGGTCCTTTTAATGAACCATTCCAAATGACTCTTATGAACCAGTTCTTTGGAATGAATCATTCTAAACGACTCACCAACTCACAAGTTTATGGTTTGAATCAGTCTAACGAATCCTGCGCTCAACAAACTAACTGAATCCAATTATGCAGTAACTGAATTAAAATCTGACTCACTTAATGAATCACATGAAGCAAAGACGTTACTGTCAGTCATATCTGACTTAAAACTTATGAAATTTAAATGAGTCACTTCACTTGTTATTCAATATATAAGACAATATATATTTCAAAATACAAATTTGCAACATAATAAATGATTTATCTAAAAAATATAAATAATTTATAAATAATAAAACAGCTAAACATTAAACAACCAATAAGTTACCAAAACAATAAAATAAAATAATATTAAAATAAATTTAAACATAATAAAACAAATTAAATTAAATTAAATTAATTAAAAATAAAATTAAAATAAATTAAAATAATTACATTAAATTAAATAAAAATAATTAAATTAAATAAAAATAATTTAATTAAAATAAATTAAACAATTAAATTAAATTAAATAATTAAATTAAATTAAAATAATTAAATTAAATTAAAATCATTAAATTAAAATAAATTAAAATAATTACATTTAATTAAATAATTAAATTAAATTAAATAAAAATAATTAATTTAAATTAAATAATTAAATTAAATAAAATAAAAATAATTAAATTAAATTAAAATAATTACATGTAAATAAATTAAAATAATTAAATTAAATTAAAATAATTAAATTAAATTAAAATTAAATTAAATTAAATTACTACTGATATACTGGTTACTATTTCAGTACCATTTAAACAAAATAGCATGTTTAACACTATACATTATCAATAAACACTGTAGCATCCTCCAGTTATTTTAGGTGAGAAAATTAGTACACTTTTTTTTTTTTTGGGAGCAAAAGTGTGCCAACCTTGTTGTGTTTTGCTATAAGTTTTATTTTCTGGTTAGGCCAAAAACTCAGATTAACATGGAAGCAACATCATATTTCATTATTGCTCTGAAAACACTTCCAGAGAAACTGATTTGATCGAACTTACAGATCGGCGAAGATTTGGTTGATCTCAGATCGTGGGCAGAGGTTATTGATGAATGATTGGTAAACTTCATGAGTTAAATCCTCCAATGGGATTGAGTCATTCTGTGTGGATGAAGAAGAACACACAAACACTGACATTAACATTCATATATTTATCTTCAGATTTTAATAATGACTCTTCAGTCTTACACCAGTGTTACGTGTCCGTGTGCCGACAAATCCATCAAAGGTTTGAATCTATTAATCACATCTATCAATCAAATTACAAACCCAAAAATAGAGTGGCTGAGTGTGTTTTTAATAATATGCAGTCTCATATTAATATCAGCTCAAAGATTTGAGTTAGCCTTAAAATAGATCCAAGTCTACGAACGTCCAGTTAATCTGACACCCAATCAATTGAATTGTTGCGACAAACCCAATAATGGACGAAGCTGTCGCAGAGCAAACATTACTCAATCTCAACCGTACGCTGTTAGACATCCGTCTCTCCTAGTAAACATTCACAATATTCAAGTGAGGCTTTCAGTCTGGATGGCAGTGCCAAAGCCGGCAGCTGATTAATGCTCTGTTGGTCAATATATATATATATATAAACACACATGAAATGGTCTGAATGCGAGTGAGTCAGATGCGGAGGTCAGCGCAAATAACACGATGATCATTTCTCATTAGCTGCACACTATTCTCTGCGCAGTCCCCTGAGGCCTTTTAACACAACGGAAATCTCCCCGTGGCCACCACTCAACCTTTAGATTTACTTTAAAACAATAATGCAAACAAATGGACTTCTCTTCTCGCCGGAATTGAAAACGTAAGGTCTGTTTTACAGCGCACACGTAAGTGAAGCAGAATAACTCTAACAGCAGGATTGCAATGAGCTTTACACAGAAAACAAAGACAAAGTGGTTTCTGGGTTACCACATTGAGTAATATATCATCCATACATTGTTATCAGGAGTCGGCCATTGAGAATGATTATAATGATCATTGCTTTAGGAAGTGGACCATATTTATATCCAAATATACACTACCGTTCAAAAGTTTGGGGTCACTTGTCTGAAATGTTTCTCATGATCTTAAAAATCTTTTGATCTGAAGGTGTATGCTTAAAAGTTTGAAATTAACTTTGTAGACAAAATATTATTCTGCCAAAACATATACATTTATTTAATTACAAATCTAAAATTTCCTAAAAAAAAAAAAAGTTTTTGAAATGGATGACTTGGATCAAAATATGAAGAAAAGAAGCCAATAAGTGCCCAACATAGATGGGAACTCCTTCAATACTGTTTAAAAAGCATCCCGGGGTGATTCCTCAAGAAGTTGGTTGAGAAAATGTCACAAGTACATGTCTGCAAAATCTAGGCAAAGGGTGACTACTTTGAAGATGCTAAAATATTACATAGTTTTGGATTTATTTTGGATTTTTTGGTCACAAAATAATTCCCATATTTCCATTTCTATTATTCCATAGTTTTGCTGACTACTATTATTCTAAAATGTGAAATAAATAAATAAATAAAGAATGAGTAAGTGACCCCAAACTTTTGAACGGTAGTGTAAGTATTTTTTTTTCAATGCATATTGTTTCAAGGCAGCTTTACAGATAATCACACTGTATTGGGTCGATGACCTGCAGCTCATTTTTGTCTCATTTCAATTTTTTGGTCTAATCTTATAAGATATGCAAAAATGCAACATTAAAAACACGATCCTAGAGGTGTATTGCATAGATTTTTTTTCTGCCAAGTCATTGTGATAATGTTCTGTGTGATACATCAAAACATGTCTAATTGCTGTAAAAATCGGGAGACATTAAATTTAATAAAAAAAAATAATAAAAAAAAAAGTCTAAAAAAAAAGAAAAAGAAATGCATGCATAAGTAGTTTGGAATATATTTCTTTAGGTTATACATTTTTTTTTTATATATATATATATATATATTTTAAAAACTTTTTGTCATGTAATTTCGATTTTTTTATGTGACAATAAAAATAAAAATATAAATACAAAGTGGACCCCTTTAGACCCTCATGACGTGTGTGAAATAATAATAATAATAATAATAATAATAATAATAATAATAATAATAAGATATTTTGACACTCTGTGTTCAGGACAAATAGTTTAACCCTTACAAAACGTCTAGATAATTTACCTTAAAAAATATGTTTGAAGACTTTTTGAAATGATTGATTAAGTTCATACTCACGTATATTCAAGGTGCACGGAAAGTATTTCAAAACTTTTACTTGATGGTTACACAACATGTCAAAATCTGTGAAAAAAAAGCTTTAAATTGTTCATTTTAATTCTTGCATTAACTCTGATAACATTAATTAATGCACTAATCTGAACTAACATGAAATACCTTTTTTAACCCGTTGATGTCGCCCCCTTTTTGAGCACAAACATGAAATTGACACACCTGAGCTTAAATGGTTGTATTTACGGGACCCTTTGGAGTTTGGACACAGTTGTCGTATCGTTTGAAAGAGACACTTTGGACTTTATTTCACACGTTTCATAATTAATATTTGTTGTTATTTATTAAAGTTAGAGAAGCTGAAGTTTATAGTCATGGTAATATTTTGTGCTGAACATGTTTTTATAATGTAAATAAACAATAATAAAAGTGTCAAGACAACCCAGAAATACAATGATCTCAAAGTCACGAGTGTAAAGAAGTGACGTTTCTAATGTGAAGATGATGGAATAATAAATGAGGTTCCTGCAGCTTTAATCTGTGTAAAATCGCTGGAAGTGTTCAGAGTAAAATTAAGGCTCCGCCTCTCAAGACGGCACTAAATCTGACCGCACTGCTCGACCTTTATGAATAAAACTAAGCTGCATTTTTATAAATAGACTTTGGAGACGGCTGGTTTTGTTTATGAGACTCTAATATATAAGATCATATACAGTTTTACAACATGAATGCTGCTCAGATCGCAGTTTGTTGAAGAATGATGACGAAGGCGAGATCTCGTGTAAACAACGAAGAATATATCAATATTTATCACATTTATCACTTTTATGGACAAAAAGTGCTATTGGATGTTTATCAATGAACGCTTGTCATGGACGATTGACTCAAGTGTGTTGAACTGGATTCATCTGGCGATCGTGTTTTCATAATAAAAGTCCCGTTTTGATATCACTTGTTTTCATAATAAAAGTCCCGTTTTGATATTGCATGTTTTCATAATAAAAGTCCCGTTTTGATATCGCATGTTTTCATAATAAAAGTCCCGTTTTGATATCGCATGTTTTCATAATAAAAGTCCCGTTTTGATTTCGCATGTTTTCATAATAAAAGTCCCGTTTTGATATCGCATGTTTTCATAATAAAAGTCCCGTTTTGATATCGCATGTTTTCATAATAAA